>OY744477.1:90473886-91073886 GCA_963556175.1 Tipula confusa
GTAGAAAACAAAACCAATTCTTCCTAATCTGATTCCTAAGTGAATTTGACGCTGGTAGTCGTGAACTGACTTACGTTAAATTATAGGTCCGCATACTCTCCATATCATCAAACAACTGATAATAAAGAAAATTTGTTTTATTTTGACATAGCGCTTGATCTCATTGTGGCTAGCACATCCTTTACTCATAAAAATATCCACATGAAAACATTGACACACTCACGTCAAAAAAAAATCCATAATCAAATTGACCGGATGTAGGATTTTTTAAGGTAAGGTTTCGAAACCACCGTTCTGATATATGGAACGCTCCATAGGAGGTATTGAAAATGTCGGTTGTCAGTGTGGCCTAAGCAATAAATCAAAGTTTATAGTTGCGTTCTGCTCTATCGCTTTTTAAATGAAAATCGCTTAATATGCATAAATGCTGGCGGAGCGAATTGTAGTGGAATACCAAGAAGAATTTTGTCCGAATCTTTTAGTTTTTCGCTGAAGATGATTATTTCTAAATATTTCAACATATCTCCAGATGTTTATCAGATGATCTAACATTTCTAACAAGCCTATATTTTTGATGTCTGGGAATACCTGAAAAATATGTGCGTTTATGTAAAATGACAGTAGTGATTGCAGTTAATGGTTGGTTTGAGTTGAGAATAAGCTATGCGGAAATTTGCATTTATCTCTCGTAAATGGTAAGGTAGATGCTCTGTCTTAGCTACTCTTAAATCTAATTTTTTAATTTATCTTTCGTAAAAGCAAAATACAACAGGACAATATTTTGTACCATCAGTCTAACCAGGTCATCGTGTATAGTATATAAAATCAGTTTAATTGGACTAAATAGTAAAAGTCCACTGGATCCAGTTTTACAATTCTCAATTTCGGTTGGTCTCAATGAGTCTAAAACCAAATATATGATAACTGACTTAACAGACCAAAGTGTAATGGAATTTAAAAATGGTTGCTTCACATTTGTAGTATTTTCTGATACCTCGGGTCCCTTGTTGCTCATGATAATTGTGTGGGCTGAGATATAAAAGCGCACCTTGTGACAAAAACCATGCTATGTATGCCTTACGTCCACTGGTAAAGTCAAAATACCTTTCAAATTTAAAGTAGTTCAAAGTTAATCAAACCCGTCTATAGTGACACTTACCGAGTTCTCTTCAGCCACGAGATCTAATTAAAATTTCAGATCTCGTTCATGAAATAAAAGGATAACGAGTTTGCTGGCTTGATCACGTTTTGGGAGTAGATCCTTAATGAACAGTGGAGTGAACTCTAAGATGGAAATTGCCATAACTGAAAATTAATCACTTTTTAATATAAGTATTAATTGTTATATTCGTAAAGTGGTTTGAACCAAGAATATTGTCTCACTGTCGTTAGTATAGTAGAATCAGCATTTTCTGTTAATTTAATTAGTATTCGATTGGTAAATTAAAGTGGAAAAATGACCTTTAAGAAGTTGTTTTGAAAAACTATAGTTAGTATACTCATGTACCAGAAAAGTTAACACAAGCAGAACTAAAGAGTCAACCCATAACCCTTATTTGATTTATTTAGTATATTCTTAATCCCTTAATTAATATTAATAAAATCTTAATTAATGTTAGGAAGTTTTAAAAATTTTCTAGCAGCTAAATTTTTTGAAACATTTGTACTGTATTATTGGTGTTAAATATTTTTGCAAATCCAAAGAACTGTTATTGTAAAAAACAACTTTAGATGAGGAAATATAATTTAAAATTAATTGGAAGAGCTTTCAATGAATTGGGTAAGTTAGGGTTTTCAACGTTATAGAGCCGTACATTAATAAGAACTAAAAACGATGTAGTATTTAGTGTTTCATGTGAATGTTACCATATATACAAAGGTCAAACCAAACAACAGCTACAGTAGTCTTTATCTATGCATCTATATATGTAATCTAAATCATTCAGTATTTTTAAACAATGTTTAAGTTTTAGAGCAAGAGATGAATTATTAAACAAGACAAATTTTATAAATGATCAATATCAAGAATATAGTCACTTGGCATCCACTTGTTACAATAAGCATTACTTGATTATATATATATATATATATATATATATATATATATATATATATATATATATATATATATATATATATGTGTATATATATATATATATATATATATATATATATATATATATATATATATATATATATATATATATATATATATATATATTTATATAATCTAGTGAAAACACTTCTCCAGCAGACATAATAATAGCAATTCAATACAAAGTCTTTTGATTTTCAGAAAGCGATGAACCGAATTTTACTATGTAAATCAAAAAAATAATTTTCTAAATAAATAATTTAACAAAGTTTATCGAGATCCTTACATCTTAATTATCGTGAATCTTTAAAAGATTGAACATTTTGAATTAATAGCTAATCTATTTTTTAATTAATAATCATGTATTAATTTTACAATTTTACTGCTAAGAGCTGATTAATATAAAGCGAATTAGTATATATATATATATATATATATATATATATATATATATATATATATATATATATATATATAATATATATATATATATATATATATATATATATATATATATATATATATATAAATATATATATATATATATATGTTCCATTTTGAATAAAATCTTTCAGATTCTTCGTAATCAATACCTATTATTCGAGAAAAACCATTTTAAAACCCTAAAAATATAAAAATATTGCACTGGTAATATATTTGATGCCACAAAAATTGGCCATGTGTGATCACGAAAAACAAAGTTCCGATAATATGTATTTTTTTACAATATGAGTAAAGACCTCAATGTTTTCAAGTTAACACCATCCCAACAAGATAAACAAAGCATAGTTTAGAGTACACACATGCAAAATACAACTTAAGTAAAATTGTATTTGGACATAATAGGCGAAGCAAATATATAGCACGCAAAGTACCATTTACTTTTCTTTTTTTTGAGTAATGGATTTTTTAGTTTTAATTAGTATCAAGATGCAATCATAAACAACTATAACCTGCTATATTATAACCTTCTCAATTTTGAAGCATCTGAAATTTAGTAGGTTACAATTTGGAATATGGTAAAATATTTCAGGAATACTATACTACATCGATCATCCATTAAATAAAAAATATACCTTGGTCTTTTTACTTCAAACGATAGAATGGCCGTCAAACTATGAACCGAATATTTTTAAATCAGGTTTAATATATATGAGCAGCTTATTTGTATGAACTAGAACCCTAATGAATGCATAATAAATTTACTCTGTTAGGAATATCAGGCATAAGATTAGAAATAGAAGTTCTAGTCTTATTAAATTTTCTTTCGAGTTTCTGGATTCGAAATACATCTTGTTTCTCATTAAGACAATGAGTTGTTGTAATGAGCTAATTGCTGTTTCTATATGTTTGCAAGACTATATTTGCAAATCTTGAAGCTCGACATGTAATTACTTAAAGTTTGCCTATATAGATATGGCTTTGAGTTCTTTGTTGTTTTGCAGGTCGAAGGATTCCAAAGATTTAGGTTGGGCTGACCTAATTACAAAAATTAAGGATATTAGTATCTATTTTTCCTAATTTTATTTTTATGTACAGTCCTTTGTTACTTGTTAAAGTGACATCTCGGTCTTAAGTAGCTGTATGTAAAATATATTTAGATTCGAGTTTGTTCCTCGGAATAATTTTTTCAAATATTTATTGTCCTGGTATGTATGAACTAAAGAAATCGCGTGAAGTGTTTAGTTTTTGAAAGTTTTGCTTTTTAAAGCTGAATATTAATGTCTTAGCTGTAGTTATATGAAGATCAAACTTTATTGTTTTAACGAATTCTTTAGAAAGTTCTGAATTAAATTCAGTTACGTAGTCCAATGTTATTTTTTCAGAATTCCTTCACTACTAAAATAGTATAAGAATATACTTAAATCATTTTTCCAGTTTTCCGATTTGGAATTTCAATGGCGTCCGATTTGGAAGTTCATTGGAGTCTGAATGACATCTTGTCTGAGTAAATCTTTAAAAAAAATTGTTTAACAGTTCGTCGTCAATTAATTAGATTATTTTCTGGTCCTCTCTTTGTCGTATCTTTGTTCCAATCATAACTCCGAAAGGAGTTAATCTGACACTTGTAGGATGGATATCCAATCAAATAGCATTAAAAATTCTTTAAACCCTCATGTATTAAACAGGGTGCATCATTCCATCTTCTTCATATAGTTAGAATAATATTGCGCCAAAACCAAACTTCTGGCATCATACTGGGTTTCTTGCCTAATAGTCTATAAAGCCTACAACGTTGTCAATGGATCTTCTCCAAATTCAAATATGACGTCCTTCCTCCCTGTTTACGTTCCCTGCTTAATGGTAAAGCAATTTTAGCGTACTCGTGTACAAATTTTCGGGACACTTCTTCCTGACACTTCTTCCATTTTATATCTAATCCAGCATTTCTAGCAACGTAAAGTGTGTCCTCAAAATATCGTACCGTTGAAAATAAATGGTGAATTATATAATCCAAAAGGCGCTTTTCGAAATACGTATTGCCTTTGATGTTTTACAATATGTTCAAATTTTTTTGACTCTCTTTTGAAACGGTTACTTGAAAAAATACATTGGTCAAAGCCAAAGTCGAGTACCACCTTGCATTCGCCAGTTAATCGATTTGCTGATATAATGGGGAAATGGGTATCTATCAGAGTAATGGGTATCTATCGACTTTTTTGTTAAGTGCCCTGAAATCAGCAAATAACCATTTTTGTCTATCTTTTTTATCAATGACTTGAATAATTCGACATGCTTAGCTTCAAAATTTCATGCTTTAGCCACTCATCCAATTGGTCGTCGATTACTTGTTATTATCATTTCAACTGCAGATTTAATGGTTTTCTGAGGGTTATATTTATTGATCAGACTGAAGATTTTGGATCGAGTAACTTTATTTTATTATCTCCCCTATACAAAATAATTTTGTTACGCTCATCATCTCCAGTTCCTTTAAAAATGTAATTAATCAGAGTGTGATCTTCAACGTGTTACCTCGTTCACTGATTTTTTAACTTTTTACAACACCTAGGCGTAATTTATCATAAGTATATTGACACGTGACAGTGTTAGACTCGATTGAATTGTTTTATTAACAAACGTTGGCAATAACTTAGTTTTTGAAGGTCATTCCAATGTATCGTTACACTTTTCTCTTCCAAATCCATTAAAAAAAGCCTCAACAGACAATTTTGACACTCCGTAAAATCGCGTCATCGATATAAAAACATCCTTAAAACATAAAAAAATACATTCATTTCTAACTTTTTGTGGGACACGATAAACATTATCATTCGTGTGTGTATTATTATGCACATTCACAACATTATTAAATTTTTCATTTACCTTGTCAACAACCGAATTTATGTTCGATACATTATCCATTTTACTAAAATTCGAAACTTCGTCTATGAACCTGTCCTCTTCAGTCAAACCATTGTTCAATGATCTCATTTACCTAGCCAATATTATTGTCTTATTAACCGTTTAAATTTCGGTTGAGCCCCCAAAAGTTGTAGGATTTTACAAAATTATTAAATTAAGCTTTTATAATGCAAAAAATAATAATAACTGATCTATAAAACAAGGTAGTTCGAATAAGAATACATACTTTACTATTCTTTTTTAAATTTTTTGTACTTTGGTCTTCAATTTTCTTTCTAAACCGAATTGACTGCATATGTATAGATAAATATATATATATATATATATATATATATATATATATATATATATATAAATATATATATATATATATATATATATATATATATATATATATATATATATATATATATATATTTATATATATATATATATATATATATATATATATATATATATATATATATATATATATATATATCTATATATATATATATATATATATATATATATATATATATATATATATATATGTATATATATATATATATAGCAATCCCTTACGAAACCAATCAAAAAAACTCAAATTTTGTCCTGACCCCTTTAGATTTTGATGAAACTTTTCAAAAATGGTCTCAATGTTTTAAAAACATGAAAACTGATTTTTTTTTTGCGGCACTGTACTTTTTGACTGGCGCACGGCGTTTTACGTTTTGCTTGATTTTTCTTGAAAATGCTATTTTTTAAGGCCTCTTTCTCAAAAACCACTTAACCGATTTGAATGTTTTATATCTCAAATAAAAGGGAATGAATGAATCTTATAAATAACGTTACAATTACAATTTTTTAAAAATGATTTATTAAAGAAAAATGTGTTTTTTTTAAATGTCATTTCCCGTTATTTTCGACCCCAACGAGTTGTCAATTTTTTTAGTTTTTTTTTCAAAGCTTATTCATTTATGAAACAAATAAAAGAAGGAGTTCTATCTTTTAAAATATGATTTTTTGAATATTTCAGGATCTGAATATTTTAAACCAAAAATCATAAAAATCTATCAAACTTTTTCTTTGATAATTTTTCATGAATTGTTCACTAACTGACACTTTATAAAATTAACTAGGCCGGTTATAAACAATCTCACAGCTACATGATTATGTTTTGGTGCATCAGCTAGAGCTACCAAGCTTGTAAATTCCAAACTACTATCGTTTTCCATCGTATGACCAATTTCCCCGTTTTTATAATACAAGGCAAATGGATGTATTGTACATAGAGCATTCGATTAATGAAATCCTTGAACCGCATCCTGAACTACAAATAAATAGTTTTCAGAAAAGTCACATATAACTCTGTACATTCATCAGTTGCTGCATTTAATTTTCTATATTTCAGGAAATCTGCTTGTTGTTTTGCAATAAACGAATGTGGTACTATGTTGTGTAGTTGTTCACCCAGTTTATTTGTGAAAGCCAATGATAATACGGTTACTGTTTTCATGGTGCATCGATCTACCTTCTGCCACTGCTTGAATGTTATTTCATCTATACAATTTTGTAATCTATACAATTTTGCAGATAAATCCTTAAGTATATTATCGGTTACCAGGTAGATTTGACATTCATTTAATAGCATAATGTGCTTAGAGTGGCCTAAATAATCTGCGAAATAAAATCTTGATATCTTCCCACTTCGTGTGATAAAAGGTTCTTAGATTTTATTTTATTAGTATAAGTTTAATATTTTGATGATATATGCAGACGCAAATAGTATGTGTGCCACTAGAGTTCGCTAATACGCAGTGCCCTGAGCGAAGTGCAGCAAAACTAGAAAATCCGATTTTTGTATTTAGATAGGTTTTTTTTAAATATTTGATGAGCTTCTTTCAAATTACAATGAACCAATCTAAGCTGATTTGTAATAATAACTCCTTCTGATGACATTGTCTCGAAATCTCGTTTTCCCGCACATACTCGACTTTTTTCGTCATCTTCATAAAATGGCTGCACCGCAACAATGCTATTTCTTGATTAAGAGTTGTTGATCCCACTTTGGTGTTCAGTGTTGACTGATTCTTTTTGAATCTGTTTTGCTGTATTTGCCATATAATAAGACACACCAAACTCATCTTGAACTTTCCGAAAAGGATAGCTTTTTGGTACCGATAATTTATAATTTTGTTTATAATTTTCACTTCTTATTTTCTTATGTACTAAAGGAGAATAGTGCATTGATTTTAAAGTATCGTTGAATTATGAAATAACCGTAAGAATGTATTGCTCCCCATTTGATGAACTTACAGAAGAAGCAGGTGAACATTCTCGATCCAAACTGATATCTTGTGAACCAAAGGGTCATTCTTCATTATCACCACTTGATTTACTTTTATAAATCACATTAATAAAATTTTTTGATACCAATTTAGGATTTTATTGCATTGCCAAAAGTGTAAGTTAGTGAACATTTCAAGAAAAATTATCAAAGAAAAAGTTTGATAGATTTTTTTAATTTTTGGTTTAAAATATTAAGATCCTGAAATATTCAAAAAATCATATTTTAAAACTGAAAGATAGGTTTCCTTTTGATTAAAAAGGAAATAAATCAAAATTAAGCTTTGAAAAAAATAAAAAATTGATAACTTGTTGGGGTCGGGCAAAGAACGGGCAATGACATTTTTCAAAAAAACACATTTTTTCTTAGATACATTTTTTTAAAAATGTAATTTTACAGTTATTTATAAGACCCGTTCATTTTCTTTCATTTGATATATAAAACATTCAAATCGGTTAAGTGGTTTTTGAGAAAAAGGACTTCAAAAATTAGCATTTTCAAGAAAAATCAAGAAAAACGTAAGACGCCGTGCGTCACTGTCAAAAAGTAGTGGCAAAAAAAAAACCAAAATCATTTTTCATGTTTTTTAAACATATAAAACATTTTTGAAAAGTTTCATCAAAATCTAAAGGGGTCAGGACAAAATTTGCGTTATTTTGATCGGTTCGTTTGGAATCGCTGTATATATATATATATATATATATATATATATATATATATATATATATATATTTATATATTATATATATTTAATCTAGTTATATCACCTTTCTAGCACAGATAATAATTTCAAATAATAATAAGTCTTTTGATTTTAGGTAAGCGATGAACCTGAATTTTACTATGTAAATCGTTGAAATAATTTTATTTTATTTTCACAAAAATGTATCTTCATCGATAAATTGTTTTTCATCTATATGAATGGAATTTTCTGTTACACCAATTTTCTATTTACTTACACACGTTTTGTTGTTTTTGTCATTAAGAAAAATTACATGACTTACCGATGTGATACTTTTACTATTATATATATAAGGTTTGTGTGTATTATGTCTGTGTTTGGTTTTAAGTTATAATTTTATGACCTCTCGAGCACACCTTAATTAGGAAAGATGTTGATGACCCTTTTTCCATATTTAATTTTTATTATTATTATTTTTTTTTGTCTTGTGCTTTTAACGACGCAAAGTAGTTTTATTTTCTGTATAGATATATATATATATGTTTTTTTTTTGTTTAGTTCTTTAATTGCGTATATGTGTGTCTATCTGTTTATATATATATATATATATATATATATATATATATATATATATATATATATATATATATCACACCATAAAGATCAGGTGGAATTTTTTATTGACGAGTTGGAATTTAAAGTGTGTGGGAGTTATGTTATAGTTCTTAAATGTCAATCATGTACCGTAAGTTAATGCGCTTTTAAATGTGTTTTTTATATTGTTAAACTCCTCTGCATGATTTCATACAATTAACCTCTATTTATTTGTTTTATCTGTGTTTATACTTATGGATGTGTGTTGTTGGTGAAGAGCAGCTCCAATTTCATTTAATTTTGATTACAAATTTACAATCATCGTTCCATCCATATAACACCGAATTTGTGATATAAATCTTTTATGCAAATATATATATATATAAACTTTTTATTTTTTTTTGGTAAGCATATATATGAACATAATATAATTCACGACCAAGAGGTATGCACAGCATGATACCTTTACTGAACACATACAAGAAATACTCAATAAAAATGAATTTATTTTTATACTATAAAAAATAAAAAATTTGATACAATCAAAAATGTGTCGGTTTTTGGAAAATATCTCATCAGGATACAATGGATATTTACGATATGTTGTGACAATATTCTAAATTGTGTTTATATGCTCAGACGACGAATACAGAAATCATATATAATTTATAAAAAATTATTTTATGTATATACCAATCATTGCGCGAATAGAAAATTAAATGTTAAATGTCACTATATATATATACATTGCAAAAATATATTACATATGGGGGGAAACAAAATTGAAGATGATGATGAAGATGATGATGACCCGAATGAATAAGAGATACATTTTTTTTAATTTATAACACAAGAAATTGAAGATGAGAAAATTTTAATTTTTTAATTTTTTTTTTTATTTCAAAAATACTGAAAAGAAATCTTAAGGAGATGAAATAAAAAAAAATGTTTGTATACACATAAATATTAAGATCAATAGCTAGTTTGTTATATACATGCTTAGTTAGTTATATGAATGTTTTTTTTTTTGCTATGTAACATTACAAAACACTTGTTACTTTCACCCCAATTTGAATTCAACACATCTCATAAACAACCGCCTTCAATCTTGCAAAAAAAATCCATCATCTTTAATAATATTTAATTGATTTATGGATTTTGTAAGAAAATTAAAAATCTTTAACTTCAATTAACAGCATATATGCGCGAGAATATATATATATAAATGTATGTTTATATATACAGACAACAGAATACATATAGTGAACATGATGGTCTTTTGTGTATTTAAAGATAATATGATGAATATTTCGATTTTGTTTTGTTTTATTTGATTTAAATATTTGCATATGATTAACACATTTTAACAATACACAAAAAAAAAATCATATTAAATTTAATTATAATACCATTAGTTTCGGTTTATTTCAACTTAAAGACAAAAACGAATCGATCGAAATGGAATATGTACACGTATGAATATTCTTAGGTTTATATAGATGGATGTTTCACTTGAAGCACAATAAATCAAATTGTGGTTTTGTTATTTACAATTTTACAGTGATGTTTCTTATATATATATATATATATATATATATATATATATATATATATATATATATATATATTATTATATATATATATATATATATATATATATATATATATATATATATATATATATATATATAAATATATATATATATATATATATATATATATATATATATATATATATATACGCAGAAAAAAATAGTATCTTAAAATTAAGGATTTTAACCTTAATATCAAAGAATTTGTGACTATGGATTTTGCGCTAAATCTTTTATGATTTAATCTAAAGAATTGTAAATTTTTAAATTAAATTATATTTATTCTTTAGGATGATTGGTTATGGATTTTAAGCTAAATATCTTCTTTATTTCAAATGGTTGGTGTAACAGTGAAATGTTTAAAATAAAGTATGTAACAGACTACGGAATGACTGTTTATTGCCGCACTCAGAACATCAGAACATGTTAACAAAAAAAAAATTATAATATTTATACAGAGGTTCGAACGGAATGGTCATTTGCCTTAGCCAGGATCAGAAGCTTGGGGTGGGTTTGTTCGAACATAAATACATCTAAAATGACAAAAAAAATGAAATGTATAAAGCAAATGGGCAGGGACACAATTGGAAGGGACCAGCGATAGATAATCCTACTTGCCTAGATTATTGATACTCACCTAACACCTTTCTCACACTTTTCCGTTTTCGTGGTCTCAACACATTTTCATAAACAAAAGCACCAAAAAAAATTAAAAGAAACAACAAAAAGAAAGAAAAAAACCAATCAAGTGCAAATTCAATAATCAAATTTAATAATTCAAAGATGTATCTAATTCTTATCTAAATATTAACTAAACTTATCTTAACTTAACTAATTCTTAACTAAACTTATCTAATTCTTAACTAAACTTATCTACTTCTTAACTAATTCTTAACTAAACTTAAAAATAAAATAAAAAAAATAAACTTAATTGACTTAACTAATAAATTAATAATAAAGAAATTTGTTGTTTTAATAATAATAGAAAAGCGAAAAAAAAATCCAACATCACCAAAAAAATTTTGCCACTGTTGTTGTTGTAGTCTTGCTGAGATCTATTTCCATTTGTAGCTATGTTTTACAGAAACGCAAAGTAGTTTGGAAAAAATTAACATTTTTAATAAAACTACATTATCTCAGGTACTACCCGGAAAATATTTTGTTTTGTATTAGTTTTAGTATACACCCAACAGAAACACTATGAGGTATTTCAAGCTAACCCATTCTTTCTCGGACACCCTGTATATATATATATATATATATATATATATATACATATATATATATATATATATATATATATATATATATATATATATATATATATATATAAATATATATATAATGTAGATAAAGTTGCAGCCACTGCATATCCTCGGAGGTATATAATAGTTGAGCATACACCATATCAACAACAATATAGAAAAATAATAATTAGGGCAAAAGTTTCTGCAAAAATTTTAATAGAAAAATATGACACTTTTCCAGCTACAATACTAACACCAACATATGGGAGAAAAAACATATATAAGACCAAAACAGTTGAACTGTAGCGGAAAGTTAAAATGAATAAAAATCTCTTTTAAAAACCCCAAAAAATTAAAAACTCTTGGTCAGCTAAAATTTTTATAATTTTTAATGCAAAATAATTAATAAAAATTTTATTTTGTGCTTGACTCTAATTTAGGTATTATCAAAAGTCTTACCTGTTTGCCATGGTTTTTATTTTTTCTATCTATTTTGGGGCCGAAGCATTTAATAAGCGACCTCAGATCTGGTCTGGATGTTTGATATCTCAATCACAAGCTTTTAAGCTCACTATAAATAACGTAAAAATATTTCTGTCACATTTTTATAAAAATATTATATCGTACTATTTCGACCAGGCTATTTATCACAAATTTATGAATTTGCCTGAACAAAAACACTTTGCATATAATAATAAAGGCTGAATTTAACACACAACATATTATATGGTTTTATTTGAAGCCTTGCCAAATCTTGATTTATGTTTAATAAATGGTAACAAGAATTGTCTCTTTTGCTAGCATTTTCACCAGTTTCACCATTTTATCCAATATATTTTATAAATCATAAAATATTTTGAAAAACAAAATATGGATAGGATGAACATCTAAACTAGATTGACTTCATTCAGAAAAGGGAGCTGCCAATACTTTTGAATATGTTGGAAACTTGTAACAAATACTGTAAATTCACTCAAATTCAACCGATTTGTTTTTAAATGTTTAAACAATGGTAGGAGATTTGTTGGTATAGCCACTCAATTATGAGTTATCGATCTGACTGTTTGCCTAGAAAGTTGGGTCGAAGCTAATTTTACTGCCAAAGCATTCCAACAAGTGCCCACTATAATATCGAAAACAATATTAACGTTTTTTTTTTTTGTTAACTTGGCTGAGATTCATTAATGCAAACAATAACGAAATCAGAAGTTCCAATTCAGAAAAATATTTTACTGAATCACTAAAATTTATGCTTTAGATCCGCATACAATGTTTATTGTTATTTTTTTAAAATAAGGAAAAAGCTCGGATATTTTTTTCTGGGAAAGACTTGATTACCAAATTGCAACCAACAATCTAATTGTTACAATAAATTCTATTCCAAAAGGTGGAAAACTTTTTTGCGTCACTAGCAGAAGGGTGTAAATTGAGAAAATGGTTTCAAACCAAAGCTGCACAGAAACCCACTATTGCGCCATTACCAATGCAATATTATGCCTTTTCACAATTAAACATCCAATATTGATAGCATGGGAATGTAGACGCAATGTATACAGACTACCAATACCGCAAAAAGCGAAAGAAACACTAGAACTGGATGATCCGAAATTCCTTTTATAGAAAACTTACAAGTTACAGAATTAAGCTACATACTTTGAACGACAAAACAATCAATAAACTGATATTACTGGTAAAAACGGGACGTAAAGTGTGAAAACGGCACACGAAACTCAACGGCATAAACATCTAATATACTTTGGGAGAAATTAATAGCCGATTTGAATTCGGGGCATTTAGGAACTTTCAGAATGAAGCAAGTTGGCTCACAGCTCCTGCGAGTAAAAGAGGAAAAGCTTTAATTTTAAAGATGCTAAATCAACCATTTGATATAGTGTATATGTCAATTTTGCTGGACTATTCCACAAATTATATTTTTTGCTACCTGGAGACTACCGGCAGTTACGTCGGAAGATTTTCAAAGTTTGTTTCTATAATAATAACGTATCTGAGCGAAACATACAAATGGAGATGGTTCAAACTCCAAAACTGCTGATGTTCAATAGAGATATTAAAGAGCACGAAAGAGTTACGTTAAATAGAGAATTTAAAGAAGGGGTCGGTTTCCGGTAAGGGAGGATTTGAGACTATAAACTAAATGAAAATTTAGAAAACTGATCGCGAAAATCAAGCAAGATTCTTGTTTGATTAAATTGGATAACTAAACGAGATACATTAAATTAAACGAGATACATTAAATTGAACCAGAATAATCCTGGGAAGAAAGTATAAATGAACCCAAGGATGAACATGAGGAAGGAATTGTTTTAAAGTAAGTGATTGTATCTAACAAAACCATAAGCATGTTATTTTTTCTAAACTCAAATAACCACTGCTGTAGACCCTTGTTATTCCAAGCAATTTATCAGCAATTTTCGGGAAAAATTGGACAGATACGAAAAAAATATATATAAAAGTAAGCGACTGCTAGGATTTAAAAAATTAAATAACATCAACATTTAAGAACTGGCCTCAACGTGATTTCGTCTATATGTCCAGTGTTTTTATAACATTTTAGTCGAATATTACTAACTTTCCAATAACATTAGACGTTCAATTTTTAAAAACAATAACGAACTACCTGTCAATGGAGGCACTTGAAAATATAAAATTTTGGGCCATTCCGTCCAATATTAAACTCGCCGATCTACATTGATTGATTGATGGATTAGAGTATACGGAAAAGGAATAACTAAGAACCCTCGGAATGCCGGACACTACGTTAAACCGTGTTACGTATAATAAAACCGAAGGATTGGATAGGAATGTTAGTTTTGACAGACTCGACCCGATAAATTGCATTTCCAATACCCCGTATTGCATTTCCAATACCTATATCGAAACATCCAAAATGAAGCAAGTTATTCCAGGCAGCAATGTGTAGGCCAATTTCTCATATTTATTCATTAAAATTAAAAATCACAACGATTTTCGTAAGATTTGACGCCTAAATTTTTCACTTCAATATCCTGCCGAATTTCCAACTTATCCCATTCTTTTACCCAACACTTATCAAAAAACAATAACCCTATTTTTTTGATATCGCAAATTGGTGGCGTTTTAATATGAATAATGTTGTGCCAGTTGGAGCGAGATCAGTTCCGAGAAAACGATATTTATCATTGTGATTACACTCTTAGAAACTCATACTCTTATCAAATTTCCTACTGACTCTTCCTCACTCAATCGAGTTTTGTTAAAAAATCCCTTTTAAGCTAGGTATGGAGCCCGAGTTAAGCTAAATTTTAACGTGGTCTCCACAAATCAAAAGATAAATATCGAGCTAAAAAAATGTGTAGAGATAAATTTTGACATGCCTGACGTGTCTTTTGGTTTTAATGGTGCGGTTTTCAAATTTTTTAGATTGTCGTTTTAACTCAAATTTCGTTTATTTTAACTCAAATATATTACCGTATTTAAAAATATATAGCAAACCATAAACTCGTAAAATAAAAACCTAATGAAATGTCAAAATTTTGCATTCATTTAGGGTGTGTCTTTTTTTGATATCGGAGAGATAAATTTACTGTCAAATTTTCAGATATGCGTTTTTTTTTAATATCCGAGAAAGAAAATTATCTCTCTGTGTCGTTTTTTTTTACGCTCCGATAATTATCGGATACGATCTTTTTACTCTGAAAAATGTACAGATTAGTGTATGACAGCAGTGTGTTATACTTCATATTTTTTAAGCAAATTCTAAAATGGTGACTCCGATTAATTGAGCTATCTGGTGACAAATAAAACTTTAATTTCGGGAGTTTAATGCTGAAATTCATAAAATAATTTATTATTTCCGATACTAAAAAATAACACAAAAAATAATTTTTTCGATCTGACAGAAAAAAATCGGAGAAAAAAATTATCGGATAGATCCAATAAATAATCTCTCCGATTTCTCCGATATCAAAAAAAAACATAGCCTTAATGTACCTTGCAGATAAATTGACGCGATATGCGGTGGCATGTCCGATTGAGTTTGATCATTGAGAAATTAAACAGGAAAATTGAGTCATTTGAATCTTCAACAACAGAATCGGCGCTATGATAGATTTGAGAGTAATCATCGATCAAATCAATTATCTTTATATTTATATCAAATGTTCGCGCATTTGCTTGTGATTCGATTTAAAAGTTCTTACTTTGACATTTGCTGTAACTTACCAAAAATTGACTCTGTGATGTTTCCAGTTGATACCATTTCTGTGGGAATTCCAACAATATTTGCTTTTTAAATTTTCCTGCTATGCTGTCATTTTTTCCTAGCTAAACCTCTTGCCAAACTGTTTAAATTATCAGTAAACTCTGGCATTTTTCCCTCTATTTGGAAAACAGCAAATATTCAACCGGTTCCTAAGAAAGGTGATAAAACTTCTCCTTCCAATTACCGCCCAATTGCTTTGTTGTCAACCTTATCTAAAGTAATGGAATCTATTGTGAATTTTCACATAATGAACTATCTCGAAAGGCATGCGCTTTTATCAGATTTTCAATATGGGTTTCGTAAGAATCGCTCTTCAGGTGATCTTATTGCCTATTTAACTCATTTGTGGGAAAAAAGTATTGAAAAATATGGTGAGTCAAGTGTCATATCTCTAGATATTTCAAAAGCTTTTGATAGAGTATGGCATCAAAACCTGATCAATAAAATACGGTCACTGAATCTTGACAGTTCTCTAATTAAATGGATAGAGAATTATTTAATGGGACGATCGATTAAGGTAGTATTAGACGGCATTTCATCCGACTCGTATGAAATCAATGCTGGTGTACCGCAAGGTTCTTCTTTGTCGCCTACCTTATTTTTGATCTATATCAATGATATTTTTAAATTGGCATCATGTGATATCCACTCTTTTGCTGATGATACTACAGTGTCTGCTTCTATTGAGTTTAATAGCCAAAAGGACTGTAATTCTCATTTATCTTGCTCTCGTCAAATTATGCATAATTCACTTCTTACTTGCATTAACCAGGTCATTGAATGGGGCAAATCTAATAGGGTAGAATTTAATCCACAGAAATTCCAAGCGTGTCTTTTTTCACAAAAAAAAATTCAAAATTATGTTCCACCCATAATAAACGGAATTCAAATTAATAGGTCGTCCTCTCTTAGAATGTTGGGCTTAAACATTTCGAGTGATCTTTCTTGGAAAGAACATATATATTCTATTGCAAAAAAAGCTAGTCAGTATCTGGGTTTTATTAGACGGTGTAACTTTTATTTTATCCCTATAGAAGTTCTTAAGTTATACAAGGCTTATGTTAGGCCCATTATGGAATTTAATTCATTTGTCTGGGGTGGTGCTCCAAGATCAAATCTCAAATGTCTCGATAAAATTCAAAATAGAGTTATTCACATGATTAACGATAAAAATATTGCTTTATCAATTGACTCATTAGAACACAGACGCAAAGTAGGTGCTTTATCGCTTTTTTACAAATATTATTTTGGTCACTGTTCTTCCGAAATTAAATCTCTAATACCAGCGGCGTTTGTCAACAGGGCTCCCACTCGTTTTGGTTCAAAGCAACATAGCTTCGCCTTAGATATAACCAGATGTAGAACTAACCATTTTAAATCTTCATTTTTCCCTAGAGTCACCTCTCTGTGGAATCAAATAGATCCGTCGGTCTTTCCTGCAATATTTAATTTACAGGTGTTCAAGAGGAACCTTCACGCCTACTTAAAGAAACAAGCAACCCGTGAAGATTAAATATTGTTTTTATATATACTTGTAATATTTTCTCGGTCAGGGTTTTATGTAGTTTTCCCTGACCATAATGCATTGATAAAATTGGTTTTAATGTGTCGGTCGTTGTATGTTTGTGAGCGTTATTCACCTTAAAATGAAAGTCAATGCATTACAGAAATCTGAGAAAATAAATTGAAACCGGCTACATACGTGATGAATGTAATGTTTATTGTAAATTACATTCATTCAGTCTTTAAATTAATTGTAATAAAGGGTTTTAACCCACCATGTTGCCGTGGCGTAAGCCATTAAGAGAATTATCTCTAGGCAATGTGTTAATCTAAAAAAAAAAAAAAAAAAAAAAATCCACCACCATTCTGCTGATCCAATTATTGTACTTATTTTGACCTTGACTCCACATATTTGTTATCAGTTAGCTGTTTAAAATAATTTCAAAGTACATTTAATTTAATTAAGCATTAAATGATATCTGTACCTGTGCCACTGGAAGCGACTGGAACCGTCTAACCAGCTGAATCGTCGAGATAAAAATATCGGGTTCGTAAATGTGGATCGTGAATTGCTCTGATGTATCAATTAAATGAATCAATATATCATCAGCATTGCGTTCCTCTACCATAATGTCAAAGATTTGATCATCGACATTTGAGTGTAGCCTGTTGGTATTGGCAAGCCAATACATCTAAATAATTCATCGCCATATTTTCTGAATCCCATAACGATTTTTCTATAACGTAAGAGGTGGAGCTTGCTGCAGCTGCATTTTTGAAAAAAATGTGAAACAGGTTGTTCATGTAAACGTTAAATTCTCAAATAAAATTGCTCGTCATCCTTTATTGCAACTGCATACTTGAAAAAAATCCCCTTGCTAGTTTGGTAGCTGAAAATGAGGTTTTATGATACTATATGCAAACGCCAAAATACTTCTGACGCACTCACTAATGACAGTTAATAAAACGAGTGATCACGTTGTATGTTAATTTTGGCTCTCCATTCCTGGTTGTTTCAACATTTGCGCAGTCAAATCCCTTTAAGATATATCAATGTTAATATTTGCATTGTACTTTAGCGCTATATATGAATTGCAGGAAACAAGATTACGTCGTCGAGACTTTTTCACCAGCCATACATGGCACGTTAGGAAATATTGTGCTACACGGACCTTGCATCATGCATCGCAGCAGAATCTCTCTCAAATGTGGTTCACTTTCTACTGATGGTATTTTGGCAGAGAAAATTTCTTCAATTCTTTCAACTATTGTTAACGTATGCCTTGCTGCAAATGGCACCAAAATATGTTTTGTTAAATCAACAATGAGAGAATACCATAAAATATTGGTCCATATTCAAAAATGTATGATCATAAAAATCAGACAAGGGGTTATCCCACAAAATCATCAGTATGCTTTACAAGGATCAATTCTTTTAGTTTCGCGATAATACGGCCAATTATTTCAAGAATATCTCGACACCGTTGATCATTTGCTGGATGATTTTGACAAATGATTTGATACAGCATACTTTTTAAAAATAAAGGGTACTCCAATACTTTACCGTTAACGATTCATCACGTGGTTTCGCCGTTAATTGATGACGTAATAATAATAATATACAAATAATTGTAATAATTGTAATAATAATTAGATAACTGAAAATAACGTAAGTTATACAGTTTATCCGTTTTTTCTTTAAAGTTCACTAATTATATTTTCTCTTTTTTTTCACTTTTACATGCTAATTGAACAAAAAAAATTCTAAAAAAATTAATTTTAATATAAATATATTATAACTTTTGTTCCTTTGACAAAAATTAAAATAAAAGTCATCGATACATCGATATACATTTTTCAAAAATACAACAAATAGGTATTGACGATTGGAAATAGAAAAATAGCACCTCACGAGCACTAGCCATACCAAATAGCATATACAAAAATCTGACAGCTCGATGTCTCCATGTGTATTCAGTAACAACCGCAATTTGCAAGCAAAAGCCCTGCATACAACCCTCAAACGAAAATCAAACGTTAGAAACATATAACCTGTGCCGTTGAAAAAATAATCGTCCAAATTACAAACAAATAACCTCTGTTATGCGACTCTGCAACCACATCAGCAAGAAAATCTCCAACCATTGCCACCAATTTCCCCGCGTAACGTTCATCACAGGACTAAAAAAATAAAACAATTTAACGTCTATTATAATCAATTTATATGAAAAATTGATTATTGGTTATAACAAGCGTTACTTCCTCCAATTCTACAATGAACGCAAAACGAAAAAAACATGTAGCATTGTTTCAAGATTCACCCGCTGACGCGGTTACAAAATCACATAACAAAAGCTATCAATGTATAATCCGAACATTCATCCCCTCAACGGCACCAGTTATACACCTCTAACGTTAAATTTTCACCTAAAAATTGCATACAAAACCTTCACTTGCAAATTGCAATTAGTATACTGAAAACACATAGAGACATCGAGCCGTCATACCGCTATACATGCCACTTGGCATGGCTATTTGCCACCAGGAATCCATTCCAATCATCAATGGAAATATACAACAAGACCAAAAAGCAAAACGATCAGTTTTAGTTTTTGTTGTTGTAACACGGTTAGTTGAAAACAATGCCGAAAACAATCATGTAAATGAAGACTTATAAATTTATTCACAATATTCCGACAATATTCGGAAAAAATCGAGTACGAATTAATCAAAATGTCCGAAAAACCGAAAATTTCACCAATACAAATATTCGTGGAAATCTGTGCTCAGGCTTACTACACTCATAAACGAACAAAAAAAGTCCGATGTAATCGTAAGAATTTTTTTCATTTTACATTCTGCATCAATATACCGATTGTTGCACTCGATTCATTGAGCGGAGGAATTAGAAACTTTTATTTTATTTTATTTTAATTTCGTCTATAATGTCGTCTAAAATGTTGTCTATAATTTGTCTATAATTACATTTGTCTATAATATGTATATCCTGGAGCTTCAACCTAGGTTGAGTCCAGATTAGCTATTCACTATATACAGAGTCAACCCATCGACTTTACATAACTAATTTGTGGTGTCGAGTAATATAAATCTAGAACAATGAACTATATACATCGTCGAGTCGAAATACAACAACAAAAACATGTACATCTTAAGAAAATCTAATAATTAGTGCCTCACCAACTGGTGTAATCGAAGACAAGTTGAATTAAAATTATGTACTTAATATTAACTTAGTTTTATAATACCTCTAAGTTATCATTTTACTTTTCTATAAGACTATTTATATAACCCGATTACAACTCGACACCAACATGACTCTGCAGTCATATACACGTAAATGAAACTCATTTATTAAAACATACACTCGCATTTTCACAACAATAACATAACCAATAAATATAAAAAATAATATAATTGATTATTCAATAACAATAATTAAATTATCAAATAAACTTTCCTTTTAAATATACAATTAATATAAAATATAAATAATACATATCTTATTAATTTTGCCGATCCTATATATATCAATGCACATGATGTATATTTCCACGAGTGTACATTTTAAGTTCAGTGTTTTTTTTTTTTTTTTAATTAAAATGGCTGGAACCCTCAAGGATTCCGCACTCAATGCCACAACGGGCCCATGGTGCAAACCTAGGATTCTATTAAATTTCACAAAGGCGAGTAGCTGCCTTAGCAAACTGAATCAGCTTGAACCAAGGCAGGGAAGACACTTGATCTAACCGAATAGACCTAGAGTTGAAGACCTGAAGCCTAACTCCTTCAAAGGCCGGACAACTACAGACAAAGTGAATGCAATCATCAACCTCTTCGAGACAGTCCTCACATACACCATCCTGAGCTACACCCATGCGATGAAGAAGATCTTTGAATCGGCCATGACCTGTAAGAATCCCAACCAGGATCCTCAACTGATCTTTCCTTAAAGACAAAGCAAACTTAGTCGACCTCAAATTGGGTTCACTAATAAATTGTTTCGCCCAGCGGCAGCCAGACGAAACACGCCAATTTTGTTTTGCAACAGACATAATGAATTTCTTAATAGCTTGCTTACCCAAACTAAAAGAAAGGGGAGTAGCTGGTTCAGTGCCGAAAATTTCCAAACGAGAACCAGCTTTACCTAAGGAGTCCGCGAAATCATTGCCCTCGATGCCACAATGAGCCGGAACCCACATTTGTGAGACTTTATTTAATACGCAAAGACGATTAATGTAAAGTTTACAATCCTTGACTAGTTTGGAAACAGTCAAAGGGTTTATTAATGAATCGAGCACAGCTTTACTATCAGTACACATTATGATGTTTTCCTCAGTAAAGCTATACTTTAAAGCAGCAAACACACAATGCGAGAGCGCAATTAGTTCCGCCTGAAATGCTGTACAGTACGAACCCAGACAACCAGACGAACTCTGAACCAACGCGGGACAGTATGTTCCAAACCTTGCAGAAAGTTCAGAGCGCGATCCATCCGAGAAGAATACTATAGATTCAGACAATCGTTTTTGAAAGACCTGCGAAGCCCACAGATCTTTAGACGGATATTCTACCGAGAATGAATTGGAAAAGTCAAACTCAGGTAGCAGTCTGTCATTAACCATATCAATTTCTGGTATAAGTGAATTGTACCGAGAAATAATGAGCCTATGACCCAAAATGGATCCGAAACTATTCCAAACCCCTAAGCACCTCAAACGGACCGCCGCAGAACATGCCGACCCAAGTATGAAAGAGTGCAACTGAGGCAAAGAAAGGATAGCTTCCATAGCAATAAGTGGTGTGGAGGACATATCACCGGTAATAGCCCGACAAGCAGTGCCCTGTAAGCCACAAAGCTTCGCTATGGATGATTTCAGATTAATCACTGGCCACCAAACGACCGATGCATAAGAGAGCATTGGCAAGACCATAGATTTGTATATAAGAGCTAACGTTTTAGGAGTCAGTCCCCAAGATTTACCAAAAGCTCTTCTGCATTGCCAAAAAATGGCAGTAGCTTTTGACAGCTTACTATCAAGATGCTTCTTCCAGGAAAGTTTACTATCAAGGAAAACACCAAGATGCTTGACATAATCCGATCTAGTAATAACTTTGCCAAAAAGAGATGGAACAGAGAAGTCACCAATATGCCTGCGCTTGGTGAAAACAACTAAGTCCGTTTTTAGAGGGTTAACATGTAAGCCCTTATCAAGACACCAGGCTTCAACAATTAACAAAGCATGCTGCGTTAGATCTGATAGGACATTCAAGTGCTTACCCGAAACTGTCAGAACAAGATCATCAGCATAACTCTGCACGACAAAGCCCGAGTGTTGCAGTATAACAAGTAACTCATCGATTACCAAGAGCCACAAGAGAGGTGACAGTACACCACCTTGTGGACAACCTTTGGCAACTTTGACGGAAACTGACTGATCATCCAGCTTTATCTCAACAGTTCGAGATTTAAGCATAGATTCAATCCAACATATAATGTCTTGATCGACACCAAAATTTTCGCATGCCTTCGTAATCGTTGAAAACAACGTACTGTCAAAAGCACCAGCAATATCCAAGAAAGTACCCACTAGAAACTCTTTATAATCTAGTGATCTTTCAATCCTAGTCACAAGTTCATGTAGGGCCGTTTCACATGACTTCCCGACTCTGTAAGCATGCTGCATGTTACTGAGTGGTTTAATAGATAGACAACCATCCCTGATAAATCTATCAATGATTCTTTCCAAAACTTTTAAAAAAGTCGAGGATAAGCTGATCGGCCGAAAAGTCTTCGGATCCGTGTAATCGGACTTACCAGCTTTAGGAATAAACACAACATGACTCCTGCTCCAAGATTGCGGAATGTACGCGAACGCAACTGATGCTTGGAACAGCATGGTTAGATGATCCTGAATAAGTGGAAAGCCCTGCTGTAATTCAGCCGGAAAAATTCCATCAGGTCCACCTGTTTTAAAAGAATCAAAAGAGAAAATGCTCCAACGAAGGATATCAGAATTGATAATCCTTCGAGCAAGGTCCCAATTCGGGTTATCAACAATTGTATTTGAGGGTTCGACAGCAACATAATCAAAATTGATTATGTCACAGTCGGGAAAATGAACAGAAAGAATGAGTTCCCCAACTTCCCTGTACGACGAGGTTAGTTCGCCATCAGGACGCCTAAGGACACCAGGTCGACACACCTCGTTTTTAGCCAAAGCTTTATTAAGTCTGGCTACACCAGACAGACTATTTATTTCCTCGCAGAATTTTATCCACGAAGCTCTGTGGGCGGATCTTAGACTTTTTTTATAGTTCTTTTGTGCCACTAGAAAGTTGACCCAATCAGCCGCATGATTAGATCGTTTGGCTGTATTCTTCAGTTTTCTAGCGATTTTCCTTAATTTTTTCAGATCAGAACACCAAAAAGGTTTATTCCGACCCTTACGATTAGAAACAAGTGGGCACGATTTTTCAAAAGCGCCATTGATTGCATTGGTTAGCGAGGAGGCTAACAAATCAATGTCTAAAGCTGAGCTAATTAGCCCAGATTCAGGTAGTAATGGAACAATCTCACGCGAGTATAACTCCCAGTTAGTCAATTTCCTATTACGATACGGTTTTAACTGTGGTCTTTTCAGATTAATACTAAAAGAGATACACCTATGATCAGAAGTGAGGATATCATCAGTTACCCTCCAACCGAGAATTAAATCAATGATAGACATAGAACACAAACTAATATCGATTACCTCATTTCTCATGGAGTTGACAAAAGTTGGTTCACAGCCTCTATTGAGAATTTCCAACTCGGACGAGCTTAGATAGTTAAACAGAGAAGCCTCTATTATTAATGTCTGTACTACCCCACAACGAATGATGAGCATTCGCATCACATCCCAATATTAGAGGAAAATATTTCTTCTTGCTCCATAGAACAAGGTTAATAAATTCCACTGACGGTGGTGGTGAGACAGAATCATACGGCAAATAGACTAAAGGTAACACCAGATTTGTGCATGGATTAGTAGAGTCAAGAGTTATGAGTACTGCCACAAGATCGTCTGAGCAGCACTCAGGAATAAGAGAAGCATTTATATTATTAGAAATAAAAATGCAAGCTCTAGTTTTAACGTCAGAATTTTTGAAGAAAATTCTACCATTAGAAGTATTCAACCCAGAAACAGCTCCATCAAGAAGATACGGTTCCTGGATTAGACAAAAATCTGTATGCGATACAGTAAGCAGCTTTTTAAATTCATAGGAAGCGGACTTACTGTGGTGCAAGTTTATTTGTTTTAATTCAAGCATGGAAGACATAGAGGAAACCATGAGAAAAGAGAAAAAAAAAAGTAAAATTTACGGCCCAGAGATGACCCTAAAAGAGATCAGCTCTAAAACGTACTGCAACATAAGGTCAGAACCCAGAATGTGGTCAAAAGATTTCCGGTCCACCCGAAAAACAATTGATTGGCGATTAACCTCTCGCTTGCTCCGGACCACCTTCCATCCTCCGACATCAACAGACGGATTCATCAACCCGATGTTGGTAGTTACTACAGAAGGTTCCTCAGGTTGCTCTGGGACCCACGTTTGTAGTAGTAATGGTTTTGGAGGGTTGCCAAATGTTAGCTGACAACCACTCCAAATATCTTTGATTTTGGTGACCTCCTCACCAAACCAAACAAACGTTTCTTCATTGCTACACTTGCAGACGAAAACCGAATCAACCAGGTAGCAACCAAGCATACGAGGTATAAAGCATTTATTTTTCACTGCATCTAGGACACGCCGGCTAACCTCGGCACGGAAGAGTCCAAGCTTGGCCTCGTCCAATATGCAGTCGGGGTTCAAACTACGCACACTGAATTTTTTCACTGTAAAAAAGATTAAGTTCAGTGTTTAGTTTGGTAAATAAATAAAAATAAATCAATCGATTACTTTAATAATTTTCGCCCGTTTTTCCACTTTCACTACACTATACTATACACAAACTTTATATTACCTGACTGAAAAATAACACTCGCACTATTTAAATTATTTATTTTTCCGCCATCGATTAACAAATGCGTCTATTCCATTTGTTAGCCGAGACTCTCACCCAAACCCATAAAATACATAAGTATATCAATGAATTCTTTTGTTGAATAAAAAATATTATTTTAAAGAATTAGGTAAATCTAGTAGTTACAAAATTAAAAATTTAACGTATTGTTTTTCTAGGACAATATTTTTCGAGTAAATTTGCCTAAATCTTAAAAAGAGTTACTGGTTGAATATTTAAAAAATTCCATTTTACTCTTAATTTTTCTACTCTACAGAATTTTTAATTCTTTTTCTAAGATTTTTTAGTAAGATATATATATATATATATATATATATATATATATATATATATATATAAATATATATATATAATTTGTAAAAACCCAATAGAGGTGAACTCTCTTCTTATCATAATATATTGTGTCAGTCTACAAAATTATTATTCAAATTTAATTTTTTTTTATATGAATGGCTCTTAACCATAATTTGTGATTGATATTAAATCAAATCAACTTTCAAAAAACCAAAAACAAATATTATATATTTAATTTTGATTCAAATTTAAATTCTTACAAAAAAAATTAAATCGAATAAATCACATCGATCACATTTGAAATCTTACGACTGCGCGTATACATATTTCTAATTAAGTTTCAAACCAGAAATATAACTCCTCACTGTGGTTTATATATATAGCAACATACATACAAATATATATATATACACGAGCGAGCTTTAGGTGATTGATTTAATCAATTCAAAACTATATAAGTTTTTACAACAAATAAATAAATATTCAGTTTGTTCAATAAATATAATCAATAGTTTTGTGTTTGTGTTATGTTTCAGTACTAAATTCCATTCCAAAAAAAGTGTCAAATTTTTTATGAAATATAAATCAAATATTGTATTATGATAACTGACATGATATGATAATGATGTATACATCGTATATATGCTTTACTGATTTCATCATCTAAATTAATTTGGTATCCAAATTCCAATCATCTGTGCGTGTATGGTCCTCTAATCGAAATATATTAAAAAGAGAACGTTTCATATCGATCCACTATCAAAAAAAAAAAACTATCATAACTTTTTTGATTTGTGACTTAAATTAATATTCGAAGACAACAAAAAAAAAAATCATAAAAAAGAGATAAAATTCATTTTTTTACCATATTTTTGATTGGACATTTAATCATATAGACACACATTCGACTATATATATGTATACACACAGTTAAACTATTTATGAAACGATATAACATGGAAATTAACGAAATACCCACAAATCAATCGATCATCAAAAAAATTAGAATTACAAATAACCAAAGTAAAAAAATTTTTAGATAAAAAAAAAATCATATACATTTTTTATGTAACGTCATGACACGGAACTAACAAATCATGTCGAATGATCGATTGATTATGATTGGGCAAATTAAAAAAAAAATAAAAAAAAAAACAAAAACAAAAAAAAAATGGTGAAGATAACATATACATAAAATTGAAAAATTATTATTCAATCATAATTCGATTATTGCTAATTGGTTCCAGACAACGCGAGAATTTGGTAACAAATTTTTACGTTTTTGAATTATCTGTTTTTTTTTTATTAAATATGGAAATGGAGATTGACAAGCGTTTTAGAATTAAATTATAACAAACCCCTCCCACATAAAAAAAATTAATTAAAAAATGAGTTCATATATACAAATTTGGAGTTTAGGAGATTGGCTTTTGTTTGTGTGTGTGTGAGACTTTAACATTTACTATTTCTAAAAATTTACCGCATCGAGGTGAAGACAATTATTTGTTGGGTAATTATAAATAAATTATGGCCTTCGTATTGCGTAAATGAATTAAATATGCTGCTCCCTAATTTTTACCCCATCTCTTTAATGTCCAAATTTTATATGATCATCTAAGCAACTTTTAACAGAATCAATGGTGATGTCAAAAAATATTTTGCATGGATTTCTAAAACAATATATTATAGTCTTTAACCTTTTGCGATCTTTGAAATAGTTTTGAAGCAGAGAAAAAATATCTTGGCAACCTAATTTTTGTTTGTTTAAATAGTGAACAAAATGAAGCCATGTTTGGTTTGTTCAACTGTTAGTCTCTTCTATAATAGAATGAAACCTATCCGACTCGGACCTTTTCTTTTTAATGGGAACCGCTCAGAACTGGACATTTTAAAACTGGATATTTCAAAAAAGGATTTGACAAAACGAGATATGGTACAAAACTGGATATTTCAAAATTGAATAATTCAAAACGAGATATGGTACAACACTGGATATTTCAAAACAGGATATTTCGACATGTGATTTAAACTTAAAATGAATTTTTAGGAAAGTTCTGGAATATGACCAATTAGGGAGGAACTCGGCGAGTTCTTAGCCGATTTTGATGAAATTCGATATGTAGGATGAAAATGTTGATGAAAATTAATTAATTTTTCAGTTGTGTACCATATCTCGTTTTGTACCTTATCTCGTATTGAAATATCCAATTTTGAAATATGCCGTTTTGTACCATATCTCGTTTTGTACCTTATCTCGTTTTAAAACATCCAGTTTTGAATTATCCTGTTTCGTCAAATCCAGTTGTAAAATATTCAGTTTCGACCGGTACCCCTTTCTAATATGCGCTTTCCACCTGAGATTAATATCTGTAGCGTTATATCGAGGTATTTATAGCCGTTCATCGCGGGCATAGGTTTTAAAACTTTTTTCAAAAATTTACAAAAAATATTCCGTGGCAGATTTATAGGTTAGGTAACTAAGATAATTGAATGTGTTCCATAAAGGAGCCACTCGTAACTAGTATAGGTCGTCAAGATAGACAAAAACTTCAGCATGAAGTTGGCGACGAATAACATGGTACATCAGAGCCCAAACAGCACCACGTTGAAGTAATATAGTGGACGACCAGGAACAACGTTAAATGGCGTTTTGTCTCGGGACTCCTTAGCCAACGGAATTGGTCAGAAGGCATCTTTAAGGTCGATACTGGAAATGAATTTAATGAACGGATACGCGTCGTTGACCGTTACTTTGTTTAAACATCGGGTATCCAGACAAAATCACTTTTTGCCATTTGCTTTCGTAACTAAGGTCACCGGGAAGCTCTTTGCGCTCAATGATTCCTTAGTTTAGTGAAATAATCCTATCTATTTCAGCATAGAGTTTAGCTTGTCCCGATCGGGTAGTACTGTTATTTTATTGGATCAGCATCTAGAACATCGATGTGATGAGAAAACAGGAATGTTTTTCCTAATCTAACATTTTTGAAGGAAGGAAATTCCTGGATGGTGTTTTTGTAATTCGAATTTTTCAGCTCTGTTAACGTATTTTAGGAAAGATTCCAAATAACTTCAAAAAGTCTATACCTAAGTATATAGTTTCTGTTTTAAACTAGGAATAATATAAATTTTCAATTTTTACCCAACATCGCTCCTGCTGACCACTTGCGGTTTTAATTACGGAAGGAAAATTGACGATTTAGAGGCTCCACTGTTTTAGCGGCTCGGGGAAGAGCAACTTTCTATCAATTGAGTTAGCGATTGTATTAGTTTTGAATTCACGTGGTAGTAAATCAAGGGCCTTGAATAAAACCGAGCGTCATTGAATCTGGTTTATATAAACTTGCCACCCGTAACAAGTTGTATAGGAATTTTTTGTCTTCAGGGGCTCTAGTTCTCAGCCTAATTTTGCTAGCTCTTGGTTTTTACTAACCACCTCTGTCACTTTAACTGGATAGTTTATATTTTGTGTCATTTTCCTTGCTGAATCTGAATATTAGTTCTTTCTCAAGCCTCTTTTATAATCTTTCAATAATGCTTTTGAGCTCTTCTTATATTAGTAAGAATTCTAAATTTGCGCCTGTAGATTCACGGTTTATTCGACTAAATGCCAAAAGTCATTAAATCTGGAGAATGGTTTGAAATAAAGCCCTTCTTCATTTTCTATAATGTTAAGTAATTTAAAGGTACGTAAAGATATCCCTTGATATATTGAAATGCAGATTGGCTTTCTACTGGAGATTGAAACTTACATTTTAATGTTCCGCTTTCATTAAATAGCTCTCTTTCTTTAGGAGTAGTTCTATTTGATCCCAAGAATATTTTTTTTGAATTCAAGTAAAATTGTAAAATTACACTAGTAAAATTACTACCATGCGATTTAAGAAGCTTAATGTAGTCTTATTTTTTTGAGTTATAACTTTATAACTTTAAGAAATTCTTAAATAGTATGTCATTTTGTTTTTCTTCTTATAAGTTTATATGGACTAGAATTAAGGTAGTCAATGACTTTTTAGTTTTACTTTTCGTTTCCGTTATTTTTCGTCGATGTTTTTTTCAATTTCCATATAGTCTCTATTATTGTTGTTTCAGAAGCCTGCTAAAAATTCTAGTGTTTGTTCCTCCAGAGCCAGATGTGAACTGACAGAGTTTAGCTTCTAAAGTGTTTCTTGTAGGAAAGGGTTATCATGGCTCGGTTGTCTTGATATTTTATTTCTACTTAGCCATTTGCGTATATATATTGTGCTCTTCTCACTTTAGGCTATTTGTAGAGGTATTAGTTTGAAGCTGACGAGGTTTCCTCGAAAAAATGGGATGACGTGATTCCGTTTTTGGAATATTAGATTGGACGTGAATTTATTATTCCTTCTATATTTGAAACCATAAGAGAGTCTACATTTCTTTAAATGTTAACTAGTGATTGCACTCCATACATATCTCAAATGAAATTGGACTGATTTTACGGCCACTTTTCAGTGGCCGGTGAAAAAATTAAACGATGGGTCAAACGATGCGATTAGTTCTCTTAAAGGTACGTTTCCTGAAGAGTGTACCAGCAGTGTGTAATAGTTTATGGTGATTTTTGCGAGACTCTTTTTTTTCATTTATTTGCACCAGCCAACAATCTTTAGGTTTTTTAATGGCTCATGCCACCATAACGTATTATGTATTATAGGCTAGCTGATATGCCGAATTGTCTTCGTTTTGAAGCGACGTTTTGAACAATTCAATTTAAAGTTGGCACCACATGCCACACAAATTAATTTTTTACCACTAAGAAGTTGACTGACAAAAGATTTATTGGTTAATCTTACATATATAAATGCACTGTAAGCCGTTTTGAACCGTCTACATAATGATCTGTCATCAATCATCGCGGAAGGTAAACTTCTTCTACGAAAGGTAGATTTTGCTTTATCCTGATCCTCGCGATACGCCTGAGAATCGGACTTAAACACGATTTTGGTGTGGCAGGTAAAATTGTCGCTGTTTATTTGAATCCAAATTTGAAATGATATGATCATGTTGTGTTGAAGACTTTTATATTCCTTGATAAAAGCGATATAAATTTCTTTAATAAGTTTATCTCTTTTAAATCGGCAACGGAATTTCCAACAATCATTGCACGCCCATGTATTAGAAATATCATTACACGGTTATATGAAGAGAAAATTCAGTTGTAACATTTAGTTTCTTGATTGACCACATTACCTAAAATCTACCATTGTTGATGTTGGCGACATTTGAGCTGAAATGTGCCTCACATGCAGCACTTTTTCTTAATATTCATTTTTGCATGGAACTTCTTCAAATTACCATATAATTTTAGAGTCTGATTGGTTAAAAATCCAGATGTATTAGAAACAAAGAAACAGGAAGGCTTTTGTTTTTAAGTAATGCTCCATCAGGATGTCGTTTTTTATATGAAAATTTATTGTCAGTAAATCGAATATTCCCTTTGCCGATCATTTAAATGACAAGTTTGATTCCCCTTCCACCGCCTTTCTTCATTCAATCGAATTCTTAAAATTGGGGGCTTCTTTATTTGTGATGGGAATACTCTATCCAGTTATAAATGCTTAACAATTGGCTAAATCAGCTGACTAAACTGACCGCTTCACTACCACTTGGTCATGCAGATTATGCAATTCTATTATTTTCATCACTTATTTCGGCATTGTTGAAGATATGTCGTCCTTCAGATTGATCATGAAGATTGAGTTCCTCGACGTCAATATTTGACAATATTGCGCATGTGTTAAATTCCTTGCGACCTCAACTCTCATCAGCTTCTCACTTTGCTGTAGATTATACTCAATCCTCTTTCCTCCACCAGTTTTATCACTTTCCTGAGAAAATCTTTAAAATAACCTGCTTTCTCTGATTTTTCATTGAAAAATTATTCAATTTCCCAGTGTGAGCTATCATCTTTTAATAATAGGAAATATTGCGAACCATCAAATAAATTTTCTTGTATATAGAGCTGCAAAGGTTATCATGTATTGCTCTTTTCCGTACTCTTCGTATCTGACCTCAAAAATGAAAATTGATGCATTTTCCCAAAAAGTAGGCATCTTGATAGATATCTACTTGATCTTTAAAGTTGATGTCCTTTTGCGATAAAAAAGTTTTGATTAGCTATAGTTTCTCTTGGCGGATTTGAATTGGTTCTTTGTGACTACATAAGCCTGTTTTTTGCTCGGTACTTTCCCATCAAATTTCATACAGTATAATTTCATCCTGTCTTTCTCCCGCTGCAACTACACTTCCATTTCATAACACATTGCCTTGGCCGTATATGCCGTATATGATGTCCTTACTAAGAAACAAAACTAGCCATAGATAATATAATAATAAAATCACGGAACATGGATACAAAAAATCTAATAAAAAAATAGAAGCGTTATAGGCTCGAGTAAATGAGCTTTAAAACTTCTATGAACAAATATTTTGAAAAAACGAAATACTTACAAAGAGCAACGAAATACTAACAAATAAAAACAGGAAGCTAAAAGATAAGTTAGAAAAAATTGAAACATTTGGGTTCATCTCTGCAATGGCAATAGTGACATTAAACGAGGATATAAATAAAAATAAAAATAAAACCTTTACCAAAAAAATACCAATAATAATAACTCAAAGAAGTGATGAAAGAGTTTCCTGAAATAACCAAAAAAAAAACAACAATAATAAAAATAATAATAACACCATCAGTGTAAATCCAGTGGAAACCGTAAATCAAGTAGAACCCAGTATCACCATTGTACCAAACAGCAATACACAAATGACAGTACTTAAAGAAAAAATACCACCAATTGTAGCTTACAACCTGGATATAAAACCAATAATCGATAAACTAAATCAAGCAATTGAGGCTAACAATTTTACACTAAAAAAAGTCAACAGAAATGTTACTCATATCATTACATCGGGAATTGATACATTCACTAAAGCCACGGAAACAGTACAAAATAGACAGAACAATTTCTACACATATTCACCAGCATCGGTTAAATATCAATCAATCCTAAAAGGCATTGATAGTAGCTTCACTGAAGACCACCTAAAAGCAGCATTACAGGTAACTTAATGTATCCGAAGCAAATACTTTAAACTCAATCATGACCCAAACTTTTATATACTGCAACTAGCACCCAATACAGATCGTACCATCTTTACAAACATAAGGTATTTACTGCGCAAGCAGTCAAATTTGAAAAATTAGTAAAAAAAAGCCTCGAATTGTAACAGATTATCGATGTGGCAAATGTGCAGAAAACTACGAACCAGGGAATTGCCCTAAAACCGACTGATCTACCGAACCTTACTGTATAAACTTCAAGCAAACTGAGGATCCTGCCAATTTTATGCCGTACCACAAATACAAAAAAAATAGTCAGGAGAAATGTCATTGTCACAAATACCTACTCCAAAAAATACAATTATGGTCCTTAATAATACAAATCAGAATAGACTAGCTACAGTTAATACCCAAAAATCATATTGGGACCAAACATGTATTGAAATGTTTAGACTAAAACTTTCTCACACACTGCGACAATTTTACGAATTTACACCGATTTTTAACACAGTATCCGATCCGATACCAATAAAAATAGCATTATGTGAATTTGTTGCTAACAAAACATCGCATAATGAAGCAACAGCAATCAATACTGCATGCTTCACCCCGCGTGATAGCTACAATGTTCTAAACACAAACGATCTATCAGAAATTATGAAGCTCAGTAATGTTAACACAGACATCGTGCTCGGTGGGGATCTAAATTCGAAACATAGGCAGTAGGGAAATTCTGTCAAACCCTAGTGGTGGGAAGCTTTTCAACTGATTTACTTTAAATTTATTATCTAAAAATATAACAATTCTAAAATTGGATTTGCCCACTTATACATCGGAAACCGGCTCCTATCTAGATATATTCTTAATCTCTGACCGAGTACTAGTGAATTTTGATTCCAATAGTGCCCCATTTTTGAAAACACTAGATTTTGTATCTAAAAATCTACCTACAAGTTATAGACCTACCTCTTTATTGTCAAATCTAAGTAAACTGTATGAGAAATTCCTTCTAGAAAATATTTTAGTTCATTGTGAGGAACACAAAATTATTCCTGAAACTCAATTCGGGTTTTGGGCCCCTCACTCTACTAAACACGCGGATGTCATTCTTAAAAACGACATAACCTTAACAAAAAAATACCAACAATTGCATTGTAAACAACAATTGTTTTTTACATTGTAAACAACAAGTGTTTACAATGTAAATAATTTTATGTAAACAATGCATTTTTTCTGTAAACATCTGAAACAAGTAAACAATGTAAACATTATAATATGCTATGACATATAGGCCAGAAACTTCTCATACCGCATCTCTTAGGTCCCTTTTGAACCAAATATTGCGAATTGGCAAACAATGTATATAGGTAGTCAACCCAACGAACGTTTATTTTCACACAATTCAGTGACCGGTGCATAAGATAATCACTTAATTTCTATTTATTAATTTTTGGTCAATGGCGAGAATCGGACTTGGGACTGCAACGTGGTAAGCAAGTATCTTAACCATCGCTATATGACTGATAACTGGTCAAACCTGTAAACAAAGTAAAATAATATTTAATTATTTAAGAATATAGAGGTAAGTCGTTGGGCTGACCACCAAAAACGTAAGCTAATTCGTAACAAGCGGTTCAAAAGGTGAAAGCAAGTAATTCAGAAGATAAACTTCCAAAAATTTCTTTGATTTTTCAAATCCGTGCCGGTTCCTATTAGGAGAGTGTACAAAAGAAGAAAATAAAAATATTCGTTCAGTCTGACTATAATGATGATGATGTAAGTTTCTTTTCTATAACTGTGTCAAATTAGGATATTCATTATTTGTGCTGCATGTTCCAAAAGAGAATCGCATAGTTTTTTTTTTATTAAACAACATACTAAAAAAATATTTTTTTGCACATTGTGCTCCAGAATCTACCAAATTAAATGCTAAGATTGCTAGGACACTTATATCGGCCAGATATTAAGAGAATTTAGCACAAGACTTAAAGAACATGAAAAACCTTCAGGATGAAGGAAATAACCAGAAAGTGTGGAAATTTTGAGTGCATTTTTTTTGACGATTTTATATTATTATTTGCCTGTAGGCAGGTCTTATAAAGAGACTCCTGTTTAGGTGAATCAATATTAAATGTTCCGTTTCTACGACCGCAAAAGGAAAATTTATAATGTGCCTACAGAGGGAGATCAAATATAACTGTATACATACTTATATAATTATAATATAGTATGATATTTTAACTATATGGACATAGACAATTAAAGATTTTCTCTTTCTTATACATTGATCGTCCATTTTTTTATTGAATTGTTAACATTGTTTCTAATTGTTTACATTACTTCCATTTGTTTACTAAGTATTCATTGTTTACACTTGTTTACTATCAAATTGTAAACAATGTGTGTTTACTTTTAAACAGCCATCGGTGGTAAATACACTCCTTTATCAAACAAAACATGGAATATTATCCATGGAAAATAAATAAAAAATGTACAGTTTGTTCGCTGCACCCTGATGAAAGAACGATATTTTAATTTGTTTATCAAATATAATTCACGTATTTTCATGAGCTCGGAACCAAACTACAATGAAACGAAGCAAATTTCGTTTCTTTTTAGAGTAAACAATTTATTATTTCTTTTTTGTTTTAGTCAATTAGGCAATATACCAAATTCAATGATGGAAGTGGAATGATAAAACTTTTTGCTTAACAAAAACCATTACCTAACTGATCAGATCAGGAAATTACTCGATTTCTCGAGTAATCTTTCTAAACCAACCTAGTTAGATTTTAAACACAAAGGTTTTCTTTTTGAACCGCAAAAATGCTATTTTACAGACATTTTTGTTTAAAATTAAAACGTTTATAACTCAGGGTTTTAAATATTATATTGAAATTTTTTAAACTTCTGTGTTTGTTCATCCAGACTTTCTAAAGTTTAAATATTAAGACCGAAATAGTTTATGACCACTATGCAGTCCAAAAAGTTTTAAAAAAATTAGTCTAGATTTTTTGCCGTGTAGGTCTGAACTCAAGTCTCTTATTAATTGTTAAAATTAAAAGCGGTCCAAACTATTTTAAGGTACTAAAAATTGTCTATTTTGCATATGTATATTCAGCTCTTAAATATAAACTACCATTGCTAAATTTTATAAATCGGTAAATAATACCGAATTGGTATTTTTATATGACTCCCCCAACTTGGACTGATCGTTGACATTTTATTTCTATATTTAATTTATTATCGAAACTTAATGCGTATTAAATCTAAAATTTAGCATTCAATAACTTCTATTGTTAAACAAAAAATTAAAATTATGTATTTATTATTGAAGATTCGCTCATTAATTGGTGGCCATATTGATATGAGATCATATATTAGTTAACGTTTAAAGCTTTCTAATCAAAATGTTTAGCTCGTAAAAACATTAAGGTTATGTTAAGCCTATGAAATTCGATATATTTATTAGTTAACATTGAAATAAAATTTTATTGAATACCATTAAGCTAATATTTTAAATCTTTACCGAACTTACATATATTTAGCAGTTTTTTTAAAGATATTTAATGTCAATTATGGAATTGCAAATCGGTTAAGTTCCGCTTCGGTGTTGATGATATCTTTTAGAAGACGCGCTGCAGATATATATCTTATGTAGTAATACAATTTTCAGGTTGTAGAATTGGTCGTTAAGGAGCAAATAAATATATGAATATATATATATATATATATATATATATATATATATATATATATATATATATATATATATATACCTGTACTACAAATTTACAATCCAGATGCAGAAACTAAACTACATACTAATGCTTCAAAATATGGCTTCAGTACAGTTTTATTGCAAAAAAATTCGGTAAACTCATGATTTCACCCAGTATTTTATTTTAGTAGAAAGACATCTCCAGTTCAAGAAAAATAGTCGAGTTATGAGTTTGAAGCACTAGCAGTCGTTTTAACTTGGAAGATATTCACAGTTTATCTATTAGGAATAAACTTCAAAATAATCACTGATTGCGCAGCATTTAAAATGACGATGGAAAAAAAAGAAATTTGGCCGAATTTTACTTAATGGGCACTATTACTGCAAGGCAAATTCATAATCACAAACAGTAAAATTGACAAAATCAAATCAGCCTAGAAGGAAGACGAAACGCGAAGAGTAATTCTGTTAGTATTGCAATATAGCTCATTCAAAACATATTCAACAAAACAAGGTGTACTGTACAAAGATGATGCCAAAAAACGGAGCTTGCTGTGTGTCCCAAAGATGATACAGAGAGAGCTCATAAAAACTTTACATGTTCATGTTGATTTTGGTGCAAAGAAAATGGAAGAAATCATTAAACGAGAATATTTCGTACTATAACTTCGGAAGCTCTGCGAAACTTGTCGTCAAAATTGTATTCCGTGTATACTTACGGAAAGAAACAGAAAAAGAATACCTGCAACATTATACAAAGAAGGCGATATTGTAGCTATGAAGATGACCTAGATCGATAATGGCTTAAAAGTATATCCAACATTTTTAGGTCCAAATAAAGTAACGAAAGTCAACGGTAACGAGCGATACGATGTCGAGAAGTTAGGACAATATGAAGGTCCAAACAAAAAATATGATAATGTGATATTATGTGGTTGAGCTTATCGAAATTTATTGTCCACGTAGATCGCTCTATTCGGACGATGCCTTACTCCTCCCACTTAAATAAATCCTTGTCTTGTCGATATTCAAATTTTTATCGAATAGTTTATTCGTTGTATTGACTTGTAGCGTGTAAAATTAGAAGTAACCTTACTTTGTCTGTTTAAATAATCAGTTCGTGTTTGTTTCCCATATTTACTTCCCAATTTCTATTGCGCTGTGCATTGTACAATACTCGAGGCTAAAAAGGTGGTCATTTCTAACTTTAACCTTTATAGTGCGCTTGATTTTTTGTATTTCTCATTGCAAAACTTCTATTATTGTATTTTGTGTTTTTTTTATCAATTATCCAAGGACTTTTTCCTTCTAAGCGGTTAAAGGTAATTTTGAAAATTGTTTAGAACCAAAACTATCGTTAACATTACCTTTTCATTTGTTGCGTAGTTTTTTTCGGTTTTATTTAGGAACTTTAATATGTAGGTTATTAGGCGATCTTTTTCCACTTTACATTATCGTCAGCTCAAATGCTAAAATTTGAAGCGTAAATTGTTATATATCGAATGGCTGAAGTTTTGAAAATAGCAATTGTTTTAGTTGTTCAAAAGTTGTTAATTCCTTCTGGTTCAATTCAAATTTTAATTACTTTGATTAGTTTGACTTGATCTCGTATAAAATTTTGATTTTCGCAGACTTGCAATTGTTTTGGATATATACCCGGTATCAAATATATGAGGTGTAAATATATAAGGTATTTTTTTTGCTAGCTATCGTGGCCTTTACTATATCTATAAAGTGGCATCCTCCTATCATACTAGTGAAAGTGCATATATAGGTTTGGCATAATAAACGATAAGAATTATAAGCATATAATAAATATATAAGAATTTCTAGACCATTATGATTGGAGCTTCTTAAACGATTTAGTGGTGGTACTTAAATATTCAAGCTATTAAATAGTCAGGAATTAACCTCAAAGTCATTTTCGGGAACATCGTTAGTAAGATATAATATTTATAGATCTTAATAGTTCATTAGTCCTCATATGAGATTGGATTGTAATACAGTCAAACCTGAAAAGTTGAACACCTCTATATATTGTGGAAAACATTTAAGCTTTTCTATCATGGACATCCATCTAATTATAGTAAGTGCTACATGTAATTTTTCTCCATTTAACAGATTTTTATGATCTGTTGCGTTGGAAATGTTAAAAAATTAAAACCACTGGTTACTCAAAATGCCCAATAGTTTAAAAATTAATCTAGAGCCAATTTGCTCTTTCATGCTTTCGTTTCAGTATTAAACAGCATTATGCTTTCGTTTCAGTATTGAACCTGGTTTTTGAATTTTATACGCATAAATATTATGGCGACGTCCTAAAGTTGGATTACTCTGGTTTGTTCAACATTGATCAACTATAATGAGGTACACACCATCGTAGCTTGTTGTTTACCAAGTCTCCTGATTGGAGACCTGCTTTTGGTTGGTAGCTTTTCGACCTTCCAAAATTACCGCAAAGATTTGTCGATATCCAGCATGATGTTGAAATAAATTGTTAGAATCGCTGTTAAGCCGCATGGTAACATAAAACTCTCAGATTTCAATGCCGTTAAAAGCTGCTTAAAGCACATTAATTTAGTTAGGTTTACTTTTTGTTAGATCAGCCAGCTGCAACTTATTTCAACCATTTAACGATCGACATCTGATTAGTTAAATATTTATGTTTGTTAGTTAAATGCCAGAGCCTTCAAAGTCGTCATTTTATCTAGTAGTGTAATTATATTAGTTTGGTGGAACTTCTAGTTGTTCACTCTAACTTCACCAAGCTTTTTTACTAGAGTCGTTCTGAAGGGCTTCGTCGTAATTTGCATCAGTGTCTGTGAGGTGCCAAATAAGTGCCAGTGGCTTTTCATTTAGTAAACCTCTCAGATACTGAAATTACTGAGAAAGCATGATTGCCACAAATTAAACTCAATTACAAACACAAGAATGTATATTTTTGGTAGTCGCATTTTAATAGGCTGTGACTGCGATCTGTTCATGTCATTGCCTTTAGTTGTATTTTACTCTGACTTAGACTATATAATTGCACATAAAAGCCTTCGAATGTGCGATAAAACTAAATAATAGTTGTCTTCAAATGTTGTCCTCAAAGTCTAACTGCGTCTGGCTATCCAAATTAAACATAAACAGTTAAATCTCATCTAAAGTGGTATTTTTTAGATTCCCACACACATTTTATGCAATTAGCTTTGTTATTGGTCCTTTCACAAAGACATTTTATTTTTTCAAGCTTTCCATTTTCTTATAATTTTCCGCTAATTCATTACACGATTATTTCGTATATAACTGCGTCAGATATTTCTCCACGTAATTCAAATATAAATCGCTGATTCGGCGCCACTGTTTTTGAAGGTTGTATAGTAAGGGAGTCCAGCAATATCAAATTGTTTTTAAAATTTATTTTGATTCTGATACCTCCAATGGTTTTCAACTCATTCACTCTGCTGTTCATTTTTCTTTATGATGGTGAATTCTTCAATAAGTTTCTTTATTTGTTCTATTATTTCATCATTTTGACATTTCAAATCATTAAACTTTTTCGAAAGGGATTCTTGAGTTTTTTTAAATCTAGTCTAAGAACTTAAAATCCATAACAATAAAGATCGAAATGTCAATCAAATATTGTTGATATGAAAGCCAAGATGGATTTTGGACAGCCACGTTGTTGGATGTACTCAGTATGAAGTGGCAGAAGCGTGTATTACCACCTGCACACATTTTGCTATTGTTAATTGATAAAATCAGACCAAATAAAATCGATGATTTACGGTCCGTGTGGAGATCACAAACCAGACGTTTTGGTCGATAATCGCTGGATCGTTCCGTATTGCAAGCTTCTATCGAAAGCATTCGCAACACACTGCAATGTTGAGTCTTGTAACTCCATTAAGTTCATTAAATATGTCTGCAAATATGTGAGCAGAGGTAGCGACCTGACAGTGTTTGGCATTGCTGCTCCGGATGACGAAGTATCAAGATTTCAATTGGGTCATTATGTCAGTTGTGATAAGGCGATTTGGCGTATTTTCTCATTTGCAATACATGAACGTCACTACTGTTCAACATTTGTGGGTCCACTTGGAGAATGGATAACGTCCCTGTTCATGTTGCACGTCGTGTTGAACGACCACCAGCTCCAACACTTATGAAAGTCTTCAAAATTTGCCAAAGTGATTTGTTCGCACAAACAGTGCTTTAAAAATGCCATGCTATTATGCTTGGAACCAGTCAAAGAAGTAGTTTCAACGACGAATGAAAGGTTAATGTGCTGTAGGTACCGTCAATGTGTATTCAACGGCAAATCAAATTTCTACATTAGTCGCGAGCATCATAGTGACGTGTCATCTATCGACTCAAGATGTTTGGGTGGAGCGATGATTCTGCTGGCCGGTGAAATCAAACGCTACCTGGTATTGCGAGATCGACCGCTGTAGATAAACTCAACTCGTTTGACTTCAAACGTGTTCAGTTTTCCATTCGTCTGGCGTTCGCTATGACAGTTAACAAATTGCAAAGTCAATCGCAGGAAGTAAATCGGTGGAATAAATCTAGAATTTCCGTGTTTTTCTCATGGTCAGTTGTACGTCGCGTGCTCGAGAGTTGGCAAACCATCATCGTCTTTATTTGATTTAATTCTACTCGAATAAAATACATTGGATCTTTTTGGATTCCAACTGACTTCAATTCATTTCCACACCGCTAAGAGAAAAAAATCCAAAAAACTACTCAATTTTCGATAGATGCCTGAGTTTGAAAAGAAATGGAATGTCCACTCAACTCAGTCGGCTATATTGTGGAAATGAGTTGAGTTGTTCGATTTTTTCTATCATCAAAATAAATTTTCGTGAATGACATAAATATTTCCTCGGAACGCAATAATTCGGTTTGAAGACCAATTAAATTTTTTAATATTATTATATCGAATACTAATTTTTAAATTTTAAATTTTATTTGCAGATGAAATCAACAAAATCTTATGACCGGTAAGTTTTACTAAATAAAAATTACATTTAACATAAATCCTTAAATTTGCGTGCAAATTACACAAAATCTACATGTAAATAACAAATAAAACATCCAAAAAAACAAATAAAAACGATCACCACAAATAAGACCTTGATTTTCAATTTCCTTATGTATCGCTGAATAATTTATATATACGTATATATAATGCGTAAAGTGAAATTTCGTTTAACGAACAAAAATTATGACAACCTTAAAAAAATTCGAACCAAACAATCAATTATAATAATTCACCTGAAATATAATAACAATAATAATAATAAAAAATAAAAAATTCATGTCATCATTTATAATTTTCTCTTAAGACATTAAAAAAAAAAAAAAAATCACAGTGTGAAATCATCTCAATTTTTGGTTTTTAAAGCATATCCACTGTAGCATCCATATATACATAAAAACCTAACGAAAAAAAAAAAACTCCAATATCTGTCAACATTTTTAGAATATTTATTTTATTGTTTTTATATATTTATTTATTTAAATAAAACAATCATAATAATAATTTATAAACATAAAACACAAAACTATGTATGTTGATATTTACAGCGACGATTCTTAAAATGATGTTGAATGTTGCTCGTTTTTTTTTTTCAAAAAACCTATACACAAAAATTTGATACTGAAACATATATTTTATGATTGATTTTCAACATAAATTACACAAAGCACAAAACTAATAATAAAACAAAAAAAAAATTTTAAATATTAAAATCATAAAACACAATCTTATTTTTATTTCGTTTGTTTGTTAAATTTTGACTTGAAAATATTTTAATTTAATTAATAAAACAAAAATTTGACGTTCATATATACGAGTATGTTTATATACACAAAAGATAATACGGTCGTTTTATGAAAAGGTCTTAAGTAAAATAAAAATGATATTAAAAAAAAGATATCAGATTCGTTTTGGTTATTAAACCACCGATCGATCGATTAGTGAGACCAATTGGGAAATAATAAAAAAATAAAATAAAAAAAAATAAAGAAATGATAACAAATTGATTTATGAATGAACGGGTGACAGCTTTCTAAATCAATAAATGATAGATATACACAATTTCTGCGCGTATTTTTTTTTTATTATTTTTAATATTATAAGGAATTACTCATCGAGTTTAATAAATCAGAAACAATATCACCTTTGTCTTTGTCATCCGCATATTTGCCAATGCAGATACACACACACGAGATAATCTTAACTAGATCTCGCGCGCAACAATTTTTATTCTCAGCGCGCAAAAGACACTTCATCTTGTTCATCATAAACAATAAAATTAAATGGAATTTATAATTTTTTTTTTTATTTATTTTATTTATATTATATAAATAAACATATATGTATAAGTTAAAATTCTGAAATAAGAGAAGAAAAATATTTAGTATATATAAATATATATATATATATATATATATATATATATATATATATATATATATATATATATATATTTAAGAAAATAAAAATAAATGTTTTATTTCTTATAATTTTCTTAAATATAATCTTAGTAATTTATGATGTGGACACAAGGTATAATCCAAGACCTGATTTCATTTGCAAAACTATATATAAAACAACGCGATACGATAATGTTCCTCGAGCACATCCACACACATACCTATACATATACATAAATATATTTCAAGATGATTTTTTAATTACATTTAAAAATAATTAAATTATAAGCAAATAAATTATAATTATATTTTTCTTATATTATATCGATTAATAATTTAAAAACGTTTTGTTAAAAAAATTTTAATATTAAACCGGAAATTTATATGTAAATTAGTGATAGTTTTTGACTTATTTATAGTTAATACGGTTTGCCCATTTTATTTTATTATGTTATATATTTATGATTATTATAGGTCTTAAGTGTCGATTGAATTTGATACTTTTTTTTTATGCCTTTAACAGGTTTATTTTTTTGTTCGGGTGACATAGATTAATTTAAATAATTTGGAAGCGCAAAATATCGTTAACACTTGTTAATTGTGGTGTGTTGTGATGGAAATTAATTTTCCAAATCGTCGAATCTGGAAGGGACCAGCGCAATTTATGTTGTGTTTGATTAGTTTAAATTATAAAAAAAAAATCTTTTATTTAAAATTTCAATATTATTTTTATTTACAATAATTTTTGATTTCTTAATTTCTTAATCTATAATTGCAGTCTTTTGAACTATAAAATTCAAGCAACAAAATAACATCAGCATCTCAACTTCTGGTATTTTAAGGTCGTTGTTTAATTTTAAGTTTTTTTTGTGAATTTATGTTTTAGTTATGGAGATAACTGGTAGATGTCTCTATATTAGTAATTATTAGTTGTCGCATCTGGTAAATTTGAAATATTTTTTGTTGTAAGAAAAGACGAGTGTTATTAGACAGAATTTGGAATGAATGCCAGGAAGTTAGTGAATTGTTTAATGATCTGACCAGAGAGTCCTACGATCAGGTGGTGGTGTCAGTTTGAAGAACAATATTTGAGTGTTAGTGTTTTCGTCACACAGATGATTGATCAGTTAATGAATCCATTGCCTGTTCAGAGTGGTGTGGTTTCCATGGGTGTTAAGGGAGCCGATAGCAATTTGCCAAAATGCTATGTTAATTTCTCCGAGTGGAAGATTAAGCTATTCAATGGAGATCCTTCCGAGTGGCTCATATTAAAACAAAAATATATGATTAATAATAATTTGCTTATTTATAGACAAAAGCCTCGCAGGTGAGGCCAAAGCAACAATTGGTTACGTTACGCTTTCAGAGGAAGCCTATCGGTTGGCATGGGCGGAGTTGCTAAAACGTTATGATGATAAAAGTCTTATAGTAGATTCACACGTAAATGGATTGTTGAATCTACCACCAGTGGTAAAGGAAGATCCAAATGATTTGAGAGAACTTCTCAATACTATAAGTTCTCATATTGCATCACTAGAAGCGATGGAGATTGAGTTGAATGTCATGTCAGAATTATTTCTGATAAATATTGTAACAAAAAAGTTTAATCGTGATCTTATACGAAAATGGGAATCTCAGTTGGAACCTAACGTGAATACCAAATGAAAAACAACAAACCCAAATATCATAAAACATTTGTAGCATCGACCGCTACATCAAATAATACCAGTTGAAGAAATGCAATAGTTCATTCATCATGCGGGTTGTGCGACTTAATACATCTGCTATACATGTGTGCAAAATTTCTCTCCTTGTCGCCGCAAGAACGATCTACATTTGTCATGGAATATAAAAGATGTATCAATTGTATGAGAATAGGGCATATGGTGAAGAATTGTATGTCTCAGAAATGCAAAGTTTGCAACAAATCACATCACACATTATTGCATTTTCCAACCAGGATGAATCAACCATACGATTCTGCAGCAAATAACACAACAGCATCATCATCAAAAATACTACCTCAATCAACAGTACACGTAAAATCTGATACAGTCTACAACAAACACTTGTTGTTTGCAACAGAACTTATTAAAATTTGCGATATAAATGGAAAAACACATGCGTGCAGAGTTTTATTAGATAATGCTAGTTCGGATAATTATATTGTTGAATCATTTGCGAAAAAACTTCAATTTTATTCAGTTCACATAATTGCCGAGGTGCAAACACTATACGAAGGTTCGATAAAAATCAACAAAAAAAAAAAACTGCAAAAATTCAATCGCGTACAAGTGAATACAAATCGCAAGTAACGTTTTCCGAAATTCCTGAAATTACGTCACAGTTACCAACATCTAATTTCACTATTGCCAAATGGGGATTACCTCCTTTTTGGGATATCATTCTTTCCGGTGCAATCAAACTAAGGCACGATTTGCGTACGTTACAGGAAACCAAATTCGGATATATAGTTGCAGGAACATGTATAGAACCTAAGATTTCATCGTTTACATTTAATCATCAATTCAATACCTAACTTTGAAGATCAAACACTACAAGAATTGAATGCTTCTATAAACAATTTTGGGAATTAGAGACATTCCCAGAAAAACGTTTCTTGTCACCCGAAGAAATACATTGTGAGAATAACTTTCTAGAAACTCATAAACGAGACGATACAGGAAGATATATCGTATCATTACCCTTGAAACATGGCATTTATGTGAGATAGGTGAATCAAAAAATATCGCACTAAAGCGATTTTTGTGTGGATGGAAAAACGGCTTAACCAAAATGAAGCTGTAAAATAACAATACACACAGTTTATGGCGTAGTATGAGCAGTTGAAGAAAATGCACAATACGCCTATTTACCACATCACCTGGTGTTAAAAGCAGAACCAGCAGAACGACACTTAGTTGACATGTGGTTTTCAATGCTTTTGCAAGTTCAGCCAATGGGAAATCATTAAATCGTTAACTGTGTGTCGGTCGAACAGTGCAGTAAAAGTTTCGGGATGTCATTGTTTGATTCAGATCCCATACATATGAGGTTACAGCGGACATTTCAAAAATGTATCGCCAAATTCGATTGAATCCCATACAAACGTCACTACAGCGAATTTTGTGGAGAACAGATATGAATGAATCAATTAAATGTTACGAATTAAAAACAGTGACATATGGCATAGCCAGTGTGCCTTTTTTGACAATCCGAGTATTAAATCAATTGGCGGTCGATGAACAAAAAAGATTTCTGGAGGTTGCTCAAGTGTTGCGAGATGATTTTTATTTAGACGATTGTCTAACGGGGTCAAATTCACTGCAAAAAATAATTCAGTTGAAAATTTGAGAAAACTTTTGAGACGAGGTGAAATGCACATTCATAAATGGTGTGCAAATAATGCAGAGTTTTTGAAAGGGATTCCACAAAATGACTGTGAAATTTTTAAGCAGGATTGGAAAACAGGAGAATTAATAAAGGCGTTGGGTCAGTATTGGGTACTATCAACAGATACAGTTTTCTTCAAAGTGTCTGTTTTGTCTGAATCAAACAAATGTACGAAGCGTAGTATTCTGTCAGACATTTCAAAACACTTTGATCCGCTAAGACCAAGTTTGAATGAACTTAGTATACCACGAAATATAGTATTGCAGGGAGCTCAGCTGATACAATTTCATGGGTTTGTCGATGCATCGGAAATTGTTTACAGTGCATGTGTTTATATAAGGAGCGTTATGAACGAGAGAGTTTTGGTTCGCTTGATTTATGCCAAAAGTCACGTAGTACCACTAAAAAATATCACCATTCCAAGGCTGGAATTAATGACTTGTGTTTTATTGTCCAAATTGGTTAAACCAGTTACATGCTTGTTGAAAATTAACTTAAGTGAGCTCGAGCTATGGTCTGACTAAACAATCGCATTATCATGGATTAACACTATAGTCCACATAAATCGAAGCAGTCCATAGCGAATCGCGTAGACATCATTTAGAGTTTAACATCACAGTATATATGGGGTCATGTTTAAATAGTTGATAATCCTGCTGATCTACCAAATTTTGAATGAATTAAGTGTGAAAATTGTTCCTCATAATTGACATAATATTACGAACTTCGAAGAGAGTGTCACCGAACTGAAACAAGATTCAACCGTGCTTCTGATACATTTGAACAACCAGTTGCAATGGTTATTCAAATTTTACAGTTTTTTGAAAAAAATTAGAATTTTTGCTTGGATTCTTCGCGTTCAATCAATTATTCGAAAAGAGAAATTTTCACCAGAGTTAAGTGTCGATGAGATAGAGTGTGCAACAATACATCTAATTAAATTAATACAAAATAAGGAATACAGCCAAGAATATCGACTGTTGGAATAAACTTGTTCATCGAAAGAGTGGGATTCGCAATCTAACTCTATTTTTCGACTCGCAGGTTGTTATGAGAGTCGGAGGTAGACTCTCTAGTTCTCAACTTCATCATGATGCCTAGCATCAAATATTATTACCAAAGACATCATTTAACATATCTCATCTTTAGACATATTCATAAGACCTATATTCATGCGGGCATCCCTTGCATCTTTGGTAAAACAGAAATATTGGGCACCACAATCAAAAAATATTACACTTTAAGGTCTCTATGTAGATCACTATTTCTGACGTACCATGGTGCATCGACGATGTTCATTAGAACCCTGTTCTGAAACCTTTGTATGATATTGACGTTGCTGGGTTTTGTACAACCCAAAAGTTGTATACCATAAGTCCATATTGGTTTCAGTATTTGCTTATAAAGAAACAGCTTATTGTATGATGATAGAGAAGAGTGTCCGTCTATCAGCCAATGCCTATTTCTATATTTTAGTATTAGTTCTTCATTTTTTTTTTGACGCGGTCCTTCCATCTATGTTTAGCATCCAGGGTCATACTACTTAGCTGTGTTCACATGCGGTATTATTTCTCGATTTATTAAAACAGGTATATGTTCAACTCGTTTATTGGTAAAATTTATGTGAACTAATTTAGTTTCATTTAGCTTAATTCGCCTATTTTAATCTTTTAACCTGGGCACAAATTTGGTTCTAAATGCGCTGCATTGATGAGATAAGTAAGCTTAACTAGAGTCTTCTTTGGTAGTACTTTTAAAATTTCTGTAGAAATAAGATCATAACCAGAAGCTTTTTTTGAATTCATATTGAATTTTATCTCATGCATGACTTCTTATGGTGAAGTCAATAGAATTTCTTAACTTTCTTTTTCAGATTCCACCGTTATTATTTGAAATTCCATTCTTATTGGAGGGTTCTGCATCGTTGGCCTTTTAATTTTTTTGGTTGCTTTACAAAGCGAATAATCAGTCCTGCTATCATTAGTTAGCTTTTTTTAGACAGTTACTGATTGACTCATCTTTTACTTTTTGGAAAACAACAAAAAAGTGTTTACATTTCCCTTCTCCATCACTCTGATTGGTCTAGTTTGTTTGTCTTCAAACGTGTGCCAAAAGAGTTTTTCTTCATTGAGTATTTTTGTTACTTGTCGGTAACTTTCACTATCTTTCAAGTTTATTTTGTTGTTGTTTCCATTCATCACCTTTGCGTTAAACTGATCTGTTGCAGTTATTATTGTTTTTATTTGTTCATATAGTAAGTCATAATCTTTGATTTCATTTATTACTATTGGTGGGGGTTGTGCTAGTGTTTGTAGCTTTTTTGTTATAACCTTAGGAACATTCAGTTGTAATTGAGGCGGAGATGGAGTATTATTTCGTTTCCTTTTGTTCCTTCAATTTATAACTCTTACAAACTCCGTTTCTCTAGCTAGTTCTTCTTCATCTGTATGGTACTTTTGCACAGCTGTTGTTATTATATTCGTCTTTTGGTTATTGACTTCCTTTGATTTAAAGAGTACTTACTTCGTGTTCTAGAAATTTTATTCGCTTCTGCATCCATGCAATTGTTTCATTCAGTTGCTTGTTTATATTTGTGGAATCGATCAATGCACTATTGGCTTTGCACGATTCACTGTACAGTTCTCTTGCAACAGTTCGTTTTTCGAGTTTTCCTTATTTTCCAAGACGACTTCCTCCTTTTGTTGCACTAATTTTATGTTGCTTTTCAAAAAGGGGCTAGTGACTTTTGTAGGAGATCGAGTTAACTTCTCACGTCAAAAAAGCAGATAAGAATTACTAAATTTCAAATAACTGTTGAGTTTAATTTTAGGTTCGTTAAATTAAGTTCGTTAAGTTTGATTTCGATCAAAATCATTCTTGTCTGAATGGCACAACTTAAAATGTGAAAATTTAAGCTCGCTGTGCAAGACTTATTAACAAAATTGCTAGCAATATATTATAATAGTTCAGCAAAGTTTGTACAATTTAGCTAAACATTTATGATTAACTAAAGATAGCTTTTATGATTTTATAATTATTAATTCATCTTTCAATGTGCCAGGAGCCTTTTAAGTTTAAGATAATAACCTATCAAATAAAAAAATCATTTTAGATTAAATTTCTTTTGAGTCAAACTATAAAATGAAATATGAAACTGGTTTCGTTAAGTTTTTAAATGTTTAATTAAAGTGTTAATTTAAAGTGATATTTCCAATTGCCATTAAAAACCATCATTGGCCTCATAAACGGGTTTCAATTAACTATTTAAACTTATTTTTAAAGCGTGTTTAAACATGTCAGCTTTAGTTTTTATTTTGTATTTTTATTATTAGCAGCTACTTTATTTTAAGTGGTGGTAGCTTTACCAACTCCAATAATATTTGGCTACTAAACGGTGATTTTCCACTTTTAAATAAATATACATTAAATGTAAAAAGTGATTCTGACCCATAACTCGTTAATTTACTGTCAAAAACTTTCAAGATGCATTTTTAAAAGGTTTCGTTAAATACTCGTTAAGTTATTTTAGTACAATTTGATTAATTTTAATTAGTTCGTTTTTAAATAACGTTATAATTCAAATAAAATAAAGTAATTGTTGGTTCGTTCAACTAAAAAAGTTTCGTCAATTTAACTTAACGAAAAAATATTTAGTGAAGGGAAACAAATTTAAGTGTTCAAATAAATTACTATTAATATAAATAAATGATTGATTTATTTGATTTAAATATTGTTTAAATTGTTATTGTTATTGTTATTTTCGTTAAGTTTCTTTGACCAGTTAAAATAAATTATTTGTCACTTTTCGAAAAACGTTTTATAGTCAAAAAAAATATTTTGTTAGATCGTTAAACTTAAAATTTTCATTAAGTTAAATTAATGAAAATGTGTTTAACAAAACAAAACATAATAGAATTTCTTAGACGATAATAAATGTCAAATTAGGTATATAGATTAAATTGATAATTTTCGTTAAGTCATCGATGCGCTGTTTAGATGCGTTGCAACCGTTAGGGCTCGCAAAATATTTACAAAATCATATCAATTTCATAACTGCATCTGTTAAGTGTTAATATGCTATATATTCGACGAAATTATTTTTTAATAATTTAAGAAGTGTTTGGGGCGCCACTTTTGAAATGTACACCAGGTAAAAACTTGTCTAGCGCTGGCCCTGGGTTAAATATATTGTAGTATTTTGATCGAAATGATGCAGCTGAAGTGGATTTTCATAAAACGACCGATAACGCAATCCACAATCTGATTCCCTTTACAAACAATGACGTATTCATAATTTTGGTTATGTTATTTACAATCCTCATCATTTGCAACTTATCATTTAATCTGTGTCTTATTCTTACTTGTTAAGTCTAACTCTTAGTCTAACTTGTTTATAAAATTTTAGCCTATCGGCATTTGAAAAAATTTCACTTTGCTAGCTCTCTATATTTTTTTTGGAAAAATTTACTTCCTTAACATCATCTACTTTTAAAAATGCGTAGATTGGTCACATAATCTTTTTTTTTTAATGGAGCCTTGCTAAAAGGCCACAAAATGCTGTGCTTTCCAATAATTGCAACATCGTCTTTTCATAAGATATGACGAGTATTTAGGAACCTTTATAATCAATTAGAAGAACATATATGATTTTCGATATCAAACACAGTCCCTGTGGTTGAGGAAACACTCCCATGCCGCGTAAAGGGTCTTTGAACGAGCTTATTATCCTTAAAATGTCTACTCAGTATCATTAGTTTGTGGTAAGAGGTGACTAAATAAAGGTTGGATCGCCAGGTTCGACTGAGAGCCTAAATCCTTTAAAAAAAACTTTACTATTAAAAGAATCAACAAGAAAAAATATGGATACCACCAATATTTAACCAGACTCCCGCTTTTGGTAAGGGACAAATACTTTATTTTCAGTAGTTATATAGTGTTTGTGCAATATGGATCCCAGCTCTAGTCATAAAGTCATATATCATTAATCAAGTTTCTCAAATTTAATGTTTTCTAAGTTATTGTTCTAAGGTGTTGTTATTCTACTATACACAAAATTTTCATATTTTTTAAAGAGAACCATGCAAGTTCTGTTTCAGTTGAATGCTAATAGTTGCCAATATTTTAATGCAACTTATTTTATACACTAAAACGAAAGTAGCCATGTTACTGACTTACTGGTGAAAAAACAATTTTACCTGCCCCATTACACAGTACGCCAAACACAGTACTTCACAATCCAACGAAATACACAAAAAGTTATTTTTATCCCTTAAATATTTAAATATTTTAATATTTTAAATATATCATTCTGAAATGGTATATACCTAAGCTTAAATCTTAATATTTTTAAATTTATTAAATTTTACCAAATAAAATCGTGTCCCGGCTAGATCTCTGGCTAGTTTCAAAAATAAATCTTAATTATTTTGGTTTAGCTAATTAATTATGATATATGCATGTTAAAAGATTATTCATTGGAATTATGATGTTAGCAAAAAATTTGGTACCAATCTTAAAATTGTGAAAGAACCGTTTTATTAAGCTTATATACTAATATATAAACGTATGATCCTTTGAATAATTACTAATATTATTAATGTCAAAAATGCTAAAGTAATCTTTATGGAGTGTTATTTCCAGCTTTCGAATTTGTTGTGAACTCAGATTCGACGTGAAAATAATTTTTATAAAATGGCTAGTGACGGTTATTTTTGTTCCAATTCTTTAACTATGTTGATATGAAATCTGTAGTTTTTTAATATGTTCCTCACTTGTTCATCTCCCTTCTTAATTCCAAATGCTTATTATTTTGTATATTTTTTCCATGCCTTAGGGGAAAATTAGCTTTTCAACCATGTGATTGATACCAGGCTTCAATTAAACAGCTTTTATCCTTAGTGCGCATCTCTATAAGTTACATCCACAGAGTCACCATGAAGCAGTGTACCCTTTAAATGATTTGTAGTCTATTTCCTATAAGAAGTTGTCTGGACATCTCCATTCAGTGTTTCAAATTATTTTAAAGCATTATCGTACTTAACTAATCCGTTTTCAGTTTTCAGCACTTTTCACGTGATGAATAAATCAAAATGGCATGCTACAAATCTGAACTTCTTTGGCAATCTATAACGATATGGTTCTTTTTCTATTAATTTATTTAGCGCAGCTTTGTAGCTGTTGCTTTTATCTTGTCACTGTCGCTAAAGCAGTTTTATATTTTGAGCTCGTTTTTTTGGTAAGATTTTGTCACAAAATCGATCAGCGAGAAAGGATTTCCTTGTCGTTTAAAATATTTTATGAGACCTGCAGGTATTTCACGACTTCCGACCCCAAATAAACTGTTCTTTCCAAGATTTATCAGTTATATGTCAGTAACCAAAAATTTCCAAACTCAAAACATATATTTGCATGTTGCTATATGTTGCTACTGTAAACATTTTTTTGCCGCTATCAAATTACAATATTGATCATCGATAATAATGGATATAAAATTGAGAGAGCGCGAAATAAATTGTTGACAATCGTGATCATCATGATCATGCGGCCATGTAACATAGCCGGATACAGCAGTTTTTAATCTTGTATTGATTAAATTAAATTAAATTAATTAGTAAATTAATTTCTGTTTATTTATATTTTCTTCTTATTCCATTTTGTCTCTATGTTTTAATGACTTCAACAAGTAGTAAAGTATCGAATTTTTGCCTATTTCTCTTTGCACCGAGTCTACTGTACTGTTAATTTTTTTATTTTTTTTCTTGAGCGCTTTATATCGCTGCTCGCGGATAATGGGTGGGAGTAATAAGAAAGTAAGTACACAAAAGTATCAGCAAAAAAAAAATTTTTTTTACGTAAAACAACAAGAAGAAGAATTAAAAAAAAAATAAAAAAAAAAACATTTGTAAGTTTGAAGGTAGTTGGAAAACAACATGATCAAAAGTGGAAAGGTTATAATGTTAACATACTGTAATTTTCATTTTTTTTTATTTTATTTCTTCTATACCTTTAAAGTCTTATAACGTTTTGGTTTTATTTTTATACTTACAATTAATAAAAATGAATATAAAAAAAAAATTAAATTAAATAAATTTATAGGAATTTAATTTTTAATTAATTTAGAGAAAATAAAATTACATATAATAAAAAATAAAATATATATTTATTAGATTTTAATGGATTAGTTTTGTGAGAAAACTATTGCTCCCTTGCCATACAAAAGGTGAAGCTGTCATATAATTTATGACCATCCATTGTAGATGGAATATAAAAAAAATAATAAATTTGCGATTTATTCGATTTTAAGATGTTGCAAATACACAAACGTAAATTTTGTAAATATTACTATTATTATTTTTTTTTGCATAATTTAAATCTGGCATTATTTTGCTTCTTTTTACAGATTAAAAAAGCTCATATTTGACATTTAAAATTATTTGTAAAATACGTCTTTTTTCCTTTTTGGATTTTATTGAAGGGCCAAAGACCAGAGTAAGTGGTCCATATTTAAATTTAAATAATAATTATTTTAGACAATTAAACTACTCCCTTCATATACGATCTGAACCTCAATATCAAAATAAATAGGCTATTGCAAATACAATCTCTGAACCTCTGAAAAATTTACACTATTATATTTTTTGTGGTCGACTATGCATATACCTTTGCGACGTCAAAGTAAGTTTTGGTGTTCTAACTGAGAATGAGCCTGAACAGAACTATGGCATTTTTCGAACCCTTCACGGATTTTATATTTTTTATTTTTTATTTATTTTTTTTTAAGCCATTCCTATATATGTATTCTTTTCCTAAAGTGAGGTTTTGGTTGATATTGTATTTTGTGCTCTATTCAGGTAACTCAAAAGGTTTTAGCCTTTTGAGTCTTCTTATGATACGCTCTTGTTAAAGTAGTCTTACAGCCTTAATGTTAGGTGTACCAAGGGTCGTTTACAATCCCTGTAAGAACTTTATTTTGGAATCGTTGAACTATCTCTATTAATTGCTTATTTTGATGCATCCCCATAATTGGATACCATATCTCCAGACCAGCTTGAGCACCTGTTTATAAAGCATAAGTTTATTTTGAATAGATAACTGAGAGTTTCTTACAATTAACCAGTACATTTTTCTATATTTTAACTGAAGCTCTTTTGCTTTCTTTTTCACGTGTACTTGCCACTTTAACTTTGCATCAAGGTTCATACCAAGGTATTTAGCTTGATTTGCATGTGGTACAGGGATATTTTTGGAAGTCGCAGGTAGTGGTTCTGAGTAAACGTACGAAAAGGAATGGCCCTAAGGCACTCTCCTGCGGAACTCCTGCTTTAGCTTCTTTTATGCTGGAGTAAGCTCCTTCATGTTTAACTCTAAAGTATCTTTTTTCAGGTATGACTTTAGCAGTTCGTAATACTCAAATGTGAGAGTTTTCTCCAATTTAAATATTAAACCGCCTATAGCCAGACTTTATCAAATACCTGTGCTATATCCTGAAATATGGCTGAACAAATCTGTTTGTCCTCTTACGATTTTTCTATTAAATCTGTTATTATATATGGATTTGATCGATTGTGGAGTGTTTCTCTCTAAATCCAAACTGATGAGACGGAACGGCTCCTGATTTTACAATTTTTGCTTTAATTCTTTTTAATAATAGTCTCTCAAACAGTTTTTACATTATCGGAAGAAGTGATATTGGCCTGTAAGAGTTTAATTCACTTGGTGGCTTACTTATGGTTAAGATATCATTATCACTTCTGCAAATTTTCAAGATAGGGAGACATAATGGAATCTGAAGGTAGCATTAATCATGTCAGATATTTTTTTAGGTAGTTGTTTAAGAATCTCTCCAGTTATCAAGTCATACCTTGGTGGTTTTTTAAGTACTACGTGGTTCTTTATTTCTTCTTTCACTTCTTTAGCATTAGTTAATAAGATTTCCTATCTCAGGATGGCAGTATGGTTTCAATCAGTATATCCTATTGATTAAGTGTGGTTAAATCGGGGTGAAAGGTACGGTCAAGACGATCCGCGAATCTCATACTCCTTTTTTTTTCTTTGGTTTTAGCCAGGCGACCATTATTTGTTCTTATTGGTGGTATATGTGCATAACTGGCCTTTTCAAATATTTGGAAGTTTTCTACAATGAATAATCACTATCTTTATCATATAGGATTGTATATAGGTATGAACCTATTGATTTATATTTAAATTCTCGTTTTTCTCTGCGTATTCGTTTGGACAAACAGAACTGCTGTACTGCTGAGTGGTCTTTGTAGCCATGGATTTTTATATGATTTTGAGTAGTAACTATTTTTTCTAAATCAAGAAATAATTGTTTTTCATGTTGTCGTTGCAATATAACATTGCAGTTACAAGCAAGAATTTTTAAATTATTTGTCATGTCTAATTAGCAAAGAGAGGCTAACCCTGATGCTGTTCAATTTTTTTTCGAGTAGGGTGAGGTTTTGCAAGATTGATATGAGGGCTCTTTCTAGCTTTTATTCTTGTGAACTAAGTCCATTGAGAATATCTTGTAGTATTTTATTAGTTTGGTTATTATTTGAATCATTGATTGAAACAGAACTATTTGGCCATCTCGAACTTCCAATAGTGAGTGCATCAGTATTTGTAACATTTGGATTAGTTCTTGATAATCTGTTTAATGTTTCTTGTGTCTTTAACTTTGTGGATATTCGTGTTGAGACTGAGCTGATTTTCTGCCTGGTACTTACTAAAGTTTCCCTTGTTTTGTTGCAAATTTTTTGCAGCTCTCTTATAACAATGCAACCTCTGTAGTTGGCTGGATGTGCCTCCCCACAGTTGACAAATTTTGGTGGGGTGTTTTTTTGTTTCATACATTCAGCCGTATGGTGTTTTCCTATACATTTCTTGCATCTAGGCTCCTTATTACGAAACTTTTGCGTGTGTCCATAGACTTGGCACTTTTTGCACTAGGGGATCAGTTTCCATTTTTTAACTGCTTTTATTTGCACTTTCATAAGGAGTATTTCGCTGATTGCATAAATATTTTTAATGTTTTCTGTTCTTTCAAAAGATAGCATATTTAATGGAAACGGTGTTTTGTCACCTCTTTTTAGCAGCTGTGTAACATCTTTTATTTTATATTGTATCTCCAAAATATAGTCTTTTATCTCTTCTGGTTTACATAAAGCGTACAGTTTATTAACAATGTCGTTGGTTTGTCTTGTTAGCAAGAGCTCCTGTTAACTTTCTATAGCTATCACTGTCTGGGACGTTTATTTTGATATCACCACTATTTAGAGCTATAGCTTGAAATTCTATCCGATTGTTGTTCATGATGTTTCTAATACTTTGATAATTATCGCAATTGGATATTATAACTGGTGGTGGCCGTGGCACTTTTTTCTCCAGTTGTATATTCTTCCTTCCAGTTGAGGGTGCTTTACCTGATCGTTCTTGTTCCGCTGAAACCTGAGGTTTTTCCTCCTGTAGGGGTGGGAAACGGGCTTAAGTTAAATGGTCTAAAAGTAGCACCCTGGTCGGCAACTAACGAAGCTCTGGCGACCGAGACACGGTGGTCTAACCGACTATCGAGAACTTAGTAAATAAAGTTCTCAAACCAGACGCACTACCAACTAGTACTGATCAGAGAAGTAGATGCTCTATGATCAGTAAAATAAACAATGAATACAACTAATGTTGATAACTGTACCCCATGTGGTACCCAGCTAAGCAGCTAGCAAATCCACCCTCTAACGAGGCAGGCTCAACGGATTCTGGGGTGAGCCAATCATTGTTTAAAAGCCCTCTTAGGCAACTCAACCAATTTGGAAAAAAACCTAGGGTGGGTAGATCACCATCGCCATTACCGAACTTCTTGGAAAGGGATATTCTCAGAACTGCGCAATAAGATTTCTTGAAAAAGAAATCTCAAAGCTGCAATGATCATATAAAGGTTATATATGAAACAGACGAGGAAGAGCTGAACAGAGTAACGGGATGGATTCTGAACCGTAACAAAAAAAATAAGAAACGCAAGATGAGTAAATCACCACCCGAACTGAAACAATCAATTGAACAGTTTCCAACCGGAAGTAGGAATGTACTACAGAAAGACAAAAATAATAAATAACATAAAAACATTAAAAAAAAACTGCATTGCCAATTAGCCACGTCACTCTAAAAATTTTGACTTAAGTAATTTTGTCGAACCAATTGGAACCAATAGCAATTGGAATTTTTTTTTGATAATATCTGAATTAATTCTAGTAGGTAAAGGTCTGACTCATGCAAGTGGCAAGATCTGATTTGTTTATAATGAGGCATATTTGATACCTGTTATTTTTTATGCATATAACTGGTATAGTATTATTAATTATATAATAACACCTTGAAGCCCTTAAATAAAAATCGTTCAAAATTGATCTTCATTGTGGGTGTAATAGAATTAATCATATTAACATTTACACAATACCTATGCACCTAATTGGTATTGTAACGATAATACTAATTAAAATTTGGACTAAACAAAAAAAAATTAATTTTAGTTTTACATACAAAAACTAGCCAGTACTATTCTACTGAATTCAATTTTGCAAGAAAACAAAAAGTAATACGTGTCTGGGTGTTTTAGTATGTTTATAAGAACTAACTTAACTTAAATAAATTATTTAAAAAAAATATTAAAAAAAATCGTGTTTTAAAAAAATTGAAAAAGTCTATGTTGGTACAAAATTTGACAATGAAAGTATTAAAGAACTTACTTTTTAAATATTTTTCTTAATTCTTATTTAGTTACCTTTAAAACGAACCCTATATCATAAATATCGGATAATTATTTTCTTTTTATAGCCATAAACATTACATCATGTTTATCATGTTTATCATTTTTCTCAAATTTTGATAGTATTTAAAAACAACAACAACACAACAAAATCATGTTCTACACAATTTTTTTTTTAATTCAAAACTACCAATTCAAAACATAAAAATCATTAAATTAGAACATGACTTCTGGTCGCATATAATAAATTTGGGATTTGACGAATTTTTCGCCATATTTATATATATATATATATATATATATATATATATATATATATATATATATATATATATATATATATATATATATATATATATACAGTACAAACTTGCTTATCGCAACTAATTAATGTTTGAGGTTGGTTGCAAAATGCGAAATGTTGCAAATATAGGGTACAAATATATATTTGCAACTGGATGTATTCGCGAACAATGTCGCGAATACATCCAGTTGCAAATATATGATTTGGAAAAAACACGAGTATATTGTATCGCTGGTTTCATACTGGATCATATTTTCATCTCCACTTTGTCTTCATATGATTTTTTTATTGCAAATTTTTAAGCCTTTTTAAACCCAAAATATCCTCCGCTAGAATTTCGTTTACCCCACATTCTAAGGTAGTATTGAATCAATTAACAGCACGCTCATGATTAACAAGATCAATTTGAATTTTTACTTCTTGGATTCCTCGGTTTCAGAAATTTCAACACCATCCTCATCATCGTTTATATTTAATGGTAACTCGTCTTCGGATATCCATTAAATGATGTATCTCACTTAATCCCACTGGTGCAATTTGTTGTAGTAGATCATGTAGAGGAATTAAATTGCTTGGTTTTGCATTAATAATTCTTTCTCGAATAATAGATAAGGGAAAGTCATCTTCTGAGCTGTAGAGTGTCATTAAAATAACACATTAGCGATTCCTAACACTTTATAATTGTAGACGAATCAACTTTTTGCCACGCATCGAACAGAAAACTAACTGCGTTTCTTAAATTAATATTTCACAACGCAGATTCAAAATTATGGCCATCAGAATCAACGAATTGTTTCATAATCAAATTTTTAGTTTAGTTGTAATGTAACTTGATTAAATTGATTATGTTTTGATTTGGTGGAAGACACATCACAGTTATTTGTCCATCTAAACTAATTAAAACTCCATCTTCAGGATGAGAAGCAGCGTTGTCCAGTAAAAGAATTGCTTTTATTTTAACTCAATTTTGCCTCAAAAATAATTGGATTCCGAATGTATTTTTTTTTTATTTTATAATTCTAAAACAAAACAATAATCGCATTATTACTGGACGCATTCAGGATTGCCAACTCAGGTTGGCAACATGTTGAGTAAAATCAATATGTTGAGTATATAACGACGGCGGATGTGTGTCGTTATTTTTAATTACTCAGATTTGGATGTTGTGCAAAGCAAAGCTCAGTTTCGATCTGATGAGGAATCGTAATAAATTTGTTAAACATTATTTGTCATCTCATCAGGCCATGGTGACCAAGTGCTATGTGTAAATTTTTTTTCTCAAAAGGCTAGCAGAGGCCTTACTGCGGTATGATAGCCGGCTAGAGCTCAGGGTGGGGCGTGGGGTTTGCCAGGCATGCTTAGAAGCTGGAATAACCGCAGGAAAGGATTAGAAGAAAGGAAGGTGGAGTTTACTCGACAAATCTCGGCACGCAACCGGACTTGCAACTATCACATCACGAAAAATCACAAAATAAATAAACAAATGAAATGATTTTGAGAAGAAATACAACAATAAAATCTTAATTAAATTAACTAAATTCATAATAAAATCTTAAATAAATTCACAAAAAAAAAAACAAACTTAAATAACAATAATTTTTGCACACACACACACAAAATAAATATAAATATAATAAATAAATAAAATTATACCTAACTAAATTTAACTTAACTAAATTTGTTTGGCCATTAATGTTGTTGTACCAGGTGATGATCAATATGCCTATGGTCATCCTCGTTTTCCTCATGTTTATGTTGACCTCAACGTAATTATCATAAGGCATAAGGTATTTCCAGATATTTTGTTGAAAAATTGTTGTACGTCGCATATAAATTGGGCGCCATCTTTGCCAATTTTAGATATTTCTAGTTTGGCCACTTAATTATTGCGCTCGTTTCGTAACGATGCAGACCATTGATTGTAAATTCGTGGCAATAAATTTGGATTCATCAAGCTGTGTTGACGTTGGATACGAGTAGCATACAATTGTTTTGGATATAATGTATCCGAATGCATATTGTAATGGTTCATCACCGAGGTGCAATAATGATGGTAGCCACATTTTATTGGTTTATAATTTCACTATACATACACGGTTTAAACACAGTTAACAATTAATTTTTTTTTCTTAATTAATATTTTTGTGAATTACTTTAAACACGTTTTAAGTTTTGTTTTATTCTCAAAATTTCTGAATCCATTCCCCGAATGACACAGATCTCGACTTTATATAGCCACTCATTACCCGTTACTTATTTTGTAAACAAACAATGTAGGGGCAATGAGCAGGTATACGACATAAACCAAAAAAAATTTAATATAATTTAAGCAACAAAACAAAAAATTCGGGGGTGGACACATAAATAAATTTACGACAGAGGAACGAGCACAACAAGTCGCTCGTTACAACCTTTGAATGAAATAGGGCTGGCTTGTGGCATTTTACTATATTGGTTGCGGAAGAAATGGATAATTTCGGTTTTAGAAGAATTTACCTTGATTTTCCATTTCTCTGCATATTCGAAATATTGGCTTAGATATTTGGACAATATTTCGCTAGATTTCCGTGCGCTAATTGAAGATGCAAATATGGTCGTGTCATCGGCATAAATTTAGATGTTGGTTTCTTTGTTATCGGGTCTCGGGATATCATGATATAAGAATGAAAAAAGATGTGGGCCTAGAATTGAACCTTGTGCAACTCCGGCTGCAATTGCTTTAATACTAGAACAGTGTTTGTTTAACGACATGAAAAATTTCCTGTTTGATAGGTATGATTCGATTAGTTTAATGAGGTGGTAAGAGATATCACATTGAATTAATTTGTAGATTAAGCCTTTATGCCAGACTGTATCAAAGGCTTTTTCTATGTCCAGAAATGTTCTGTGATTGTTGAACGGCCATATCGCTTGGCACTTTTAATAGAGTTTTTAAGCCTCAGCACTTCTTGAGTAGCAGAGTGACCGGCACGAAATACGAATTGTTCTACTGGAATGTAGGGTTCTAATAGAGGCTGGAGCCTGTTAAGAATAACTATTTCCATCACCTTACTTATTCCGTTTAAGAGTGATATTGGGCCAGTATGCTCTATACTATTAGGGGGCTTTGCTGGTTTAGGAATAGGGATGACTTTGCCGAACTTCCAACAATCTGGAAAGTAGCTTGTCTTTAAGATACAGTTAATGATATTGGTAAGTTGTGATATTGCTTTATCTGGGAGAATTCTAAATACCAAATTGGCTATGTTATCGCCACCTGGAGCATTGAAGGTTGGCAACTTCTGTTTTTTTCTACCGTCTCAATTAAGGTTGGGTAAAGAGAAGGAGAATTAAGGAAGTTGTTGACACAGTTGTTGACTAACTGATCGAAACAGGGATCTATTATAGAGTCGTTTTGTATATGAACTTTTTTATAGTGAGGCGCGATTTTTTCTGGAATACTTTAAGGATGATTGGACTAGGATCATTAGATATTGAAGTAATTACATTTTGTTTTTTACCATTAAGCTTTCATTGAAAATTTCCGGAGAACTATCGGGAATTTCAGCCAATTCGGAATTTCTTAGTTCACTGAACCAACAGGAAATTGTATTGGAATAAAAATCAACGTCTGATTTTAAGATATGCACTGGGTATTTATAATAGAGTTGACGCATTCGATTGTATAGTTTAATGCTTTGTGTAAATGCTATTTTACGCTCTATATATATTTATGTACAGTGTACAAGTAGCGTTAGCGAATTATTTGAATGTGCACGAAATATTGTTTGTTTAGCGAAGTCGCTACAAGTACTTAATGTAACCGATGTATTCGATAAATCTGTTGAGCTAAATGTCAATTTTTTCCTTCAGTGTTCGTATCTCGATACATTTATACGTAGCCGATATTTATATAGTGACGAACATCAGGCCATGCTGGCAATATGTATAATCAAATATGATACCGATAGGTAGCGGTCTATGATGGCAGAACTGAATTGTTTCTTTCATGTTTTCACGTTTTCTCTTTGTTTAAATTAAAATAAAAATATAAAAATAAATTGCAAATATCGAGATTAATTTTGGATAGTTGCAGTTCAAAAATTGTTTAGTGCAATATTTTTAAATTGCACCTATCGAGTATTTGCACTTATCGAGAGTTGCGATAAGCGGGTTATATATATATATATATATATATATATATATATATATATATATATATATATATATATATATATATAAATTTGCAGTTTTTCTTGTATGGTTGTCGCTTGGCCGGATTAAACATAAATAAAACCACAATTCAAAAAAAAAGTTTTAGACAATATAATTTATCTATTCGAGCCATAATATTGTATGATTTTCGTCTAAAACCTAATTTTCCCATAAATAATTTCTAGATCACAATTATGGTAAAAATATCCAATCCAACCACCAACAACTTATGTATAAACAATCAATAATTTCTATCTACCTTTCAAACAATTTGAATTCATAAATCAATCGTCATCGGATTGAAGTCAATTTTATTGAAATCGATCATAAATACAATGCACAGAGAAAAATGATGATTTCTGATGATGATCGTAACAATAGTACGGAAAATATATATATATATATATATATATATATATATATATATATATATATATATATATATATATATATATATATATATATATATATATATTTATATATATATACATATATATATATATATATAGTTTTTAAAAATGGACTATATTGAGAGAAATGAGTATGGAAATTAGATGTCAATTTGTCAAATATAAGTAAAATTGTGTACACGACGATGGTATATATACATAAATATATACGGAGGGAAAATGTTTTCAATTCAATTTGGAAAAATAACAGCAATTGAAAAAATACACACGATATAATAAACAAGAAGTAGTTTCCAACTTCTTATATTCCTCTCGTCTCGCCAGATCGATCGATTTGCAATGAATTAATTTTTTTTTTATTTTTTTTTTAAGATCAAAGTGAAGTAAGAAAAATATAAATTTATTGTGATTGAATACAATCGACAAATCAAATTAAATCAAATTGGATGAATTGATGCGGTAATCATGTTAAAAAAAAAAAAAAATGTAAGATCGCAACACATATACACGGAGCAGCGAGCATCCCAGCGAGAATAAACAAAAAATTTTAAAAAAAATGTAAATCCATTGGGATCGCGTGAAATAATTCGTTTGAAAATTTAATTACTTTATAGACATTTTTTTTTTGTTGCAGCAAGTGATTTTTGGTACAAGTGTTAATTTAAACGACTTAAACGTATCGTGTGAATTGTTCGGAGACCAACCACATAATTGTTCCACTTTTTTGTTATTTATGTTTTTCATTATTTCATATTAGTACGACGCGATCGTGTTATTGTGGTGCGATGATGATTTTTATCCATAAATTACTTAAGAAAATGTGCGGCGGTGCTCTGTGCTTTTCATGTTATCGATTGATTTTTTTTATTTTTTCTTATTTTATAATTTATATTCTAGTTTTACAAATCGTTAATAACACAAAAATCATATCAAGTAGTTGGAAGTTAGTTTATAAGTTTTATGACGAAACACAATGTAGATCTATTTATATATAAAATATTGATCGTCGATTGATGAGATGTGTGTTGTTGTTCAAGTTTTTTTATTCATGTTTTTAATTTATGTTGTAAATTATGTTAGTAATAAATAAATATGTAGTTAATTTATTTTTTATTATTTGATTGTAATTTATTTGTAAATTACGGTTGGTTTTGTGATTGTAATTAACGGTTGTAATTTATTGAGTTAAGAAAATTGTGGCTTATAGGGTGTCAATATATTAAACGACTTTCTAAGTAAATTTGCAGGCACTCGTTTGCATATGTTGAAAAAATTGGAAACCTACCCATTTCGATCCTTTGATATGGCTCAAAATCACCGTAAAAATAAAAATCCATTTCCAAATTTCAAGGACCAGAAACCAAAATTGTCAAAACGTTACCAAATTTTTCCAGCAACAATCAAACTGAAAATTTAAACTTAATGATTTTGCACGCAAATGTATTTAAAATTCATAAACGGGGGTGGTCTGCAAAAGAGTAATAAAAGTCAGCACTTCGAAGGTTTCAGGCCAGATGTGGTATTTGTGGTTTCACATAGATTAGTAAAGGTCCCTTTTTTATATTAGATCTGAAAAAAGTCAAGTAGAACGAATTTTTGCATTATGGTGTTATAGGATGAAACTTTAAATTGTTTTGCTACTATACCATTAAAATTTTGTTACATGTTATTCTTTCTGGGGCACCTAATTTTGGAGGTTTATAGGAACCTTTGTCAAATTGGTCTAGTTCCACCTTAATCGCAAATATTCCGACAGACACTATTTACCGACGAGGAAACATAAATATTAATATGACGAAATAGAAGATGTCTTAGATTTTTGGCTGTTTTGTGAATTTTGTCGAAAAAAAGGAGGGGCACCGTGCATTTCACTCTATATGCTCTAAAACTAGGGATTACTTAACAGTGAAACTTATCATGTTGATGGTTGTTATATTCTTGAAATCAAGTTGACCCAGACAAATGTAAAGAATATTTACCATATACAATTCAAACCGTAACCACCATAGCATGAACTAATTTTCTATAATAGTGGAAGCTGATCTGAATCAGATACAAAAAAAATGATACTAAAACGCTTTTAATTATAGCTTTTAATTTTTAATGCTATTAGAGTGGAGTATTATAGAAACCAATCTATTAAAAAAAGACACGATTGGAAATAAAAAAAGACTTAAAACAGAGAAAATTATATAATGACCTCACAATTTTAGCAGCATAAAAGATAACTTGGTTGATCTTCAGTTTTCAGTCAAAATAATTAAAATCAAAATATTAAATGCAAAAAATAAAATGGCAATAATTTTAGACACGGCACCAATTGCTTCAAAAACGAAGGTGATAGTGAAACCTTTGGTTAATTTTTAGGTTCAGGAACCGCTTGTGTTAGTATGGTGCATGTTCAGTTTTCCTATTAATTTGAATTTGATGATGTGAACGCATCTGACATTACTTGAGCAAGATTTTGACACATGAAATTTTACGGGATTATCAGTCATCTCAAGCAATTGATAAAATGATTTAAAAATGAAAAATTCAAGAAAATGATGTCTATATATCTCTTTATACTACTTTATGATTGATATTTGGACCCTGCATCGATGACCTGCTAATATATATGTACTATTTTGAGTGCCACTAATCCAATGATGAAACCATTTGTAAATTCCACGAAAACAGTTCCTTCCTTCCTCAACAATCCTTCTCCTAATTTTATGATCCGTTACAAGAGAACACCAGACAAAGTGTGTTCAGGTCTTTCTTGACGTCATCCATCTAAAGAGTAGGCGGTCTCCCACGTGTACTCCTTTTTTTGGTGCCGACTCTAAGACCTGTTTTGTGGTCCGTTTTTGTGAACGAAGAACGTTTCCTAGTCGTCTTAACCTTGATAATTTTATGAATCCGATGATGTCGAGTTTATCTAGATCATTTGCATTCGCTTTACATGCATGGCTTCCTCCTTGATGGGACCGAGAATAATCGGAATAATTCCTCTCGCTGTACTGTTGTTAAGATTGTCGCGACTATACGTTGGCCAAAACCTTGTAGCCTGTGTTCAATAAAACTATATCGCAGTGGTGGTTTTAGTTCAACTGATCTTCTTTTTTATGTAGTGGGTAGATAAGAGCCGTCTTCTACTTTTATGGGATGCCGTCTTCAACGCGTGCTTTGTAATTTTTCATCTGTGCTATCACGTCCCGTACTTCATCGTATGTTGGTGGTGGTGATTGAGTCACCTCGACGGTAATTTCAGATTGACGAAAGATAGGTTGTTGCTTAGTAGGTGGTGTCTGTCTATTTAGAAGCGAAGAGAAATAATTCCTTAATACTTCTAGGACAGTTTAAGTGGTTATTTGTAAGTTTCGTGTTTCACTGCGAATAGTGCTGCTACGTGGATGGAATTCTGTAGCTATTTCTCTTATTTATTGATATTTATATCCCTTAGGCCTAAATTTTGGATGTTACGTGCCTGTTGTTTATGCCAATTCTGTTTGTTTTGCTTGCACAGCTGATATAAGGCTTTCTTCGCGGTTTTATATGCAATGCGAGATTGCCTTTTTTCGTGAAAAATTTTTGTTGACTTACATGATCTTTCTCCTGGATTGCCCTTAAACAACTATTATTGACTACTATTGACAGGTTTGAAATCAGTCACGGATGGATGACATCGATTGTCAATCAAGAAATCGAACCTAAATGTTAGCTTATTCATGTTATTGCTTCGACAGAGAGTTAATCCGTATAGCGACGGTAATCGACGATGTCGCATTGCCGATTAGTCTTGATTCAAGTATAGATCCCAGAGGTTGAGCTTATAATTAGATACTTGTTCGAAGAGTTGGAGCGGCTCTCCGTCGTCCATGGTCGTTGTTGAGAATTCCAATTTATCCGAGGCTTTTGTTGAGGTTTCGTTAAATGAGATTTTATATGTTGAGCTGTTAGCCCAAGGGCTACCTCCGTAGGAGGATTACATTCCTATCATTTTAGCCTATTATTTTAACAGAGTAATTGATAGTGGCCACCACGAAGAATTAGTTTGAGAACTCGCTGGATTTGTATGCAGATACGTTACAAGAAGCGAGTCTTTTGTTTATCCCCTGCAAAAAAATCAACCTGACCACCATTGATAATGATTTGCTCAAAATTTGCTGAAAATTTCCAAAAAATCGATAGGTTTTATGCGATTTCAGGCCAACAATTCAATTTTGCTAAAAATTTACTTAACATTAAAAAAAAAAAATCGTCCAGGGACTTCAATTCTGGATTAAGATCCCGCAACGCAATTGATTTCCAAACTGATAAAAAGACTTACTTCTTACTTTTAAAGGTTTCCTAGTAGAAAGTACAAAATATCATTCATTAAGTAAAAAATGGTTTTCCAGGTAAAGGTTGGTTAAAATTAATTTTAAATTGGCAGCAAATCCAGCATCGTCTGCTAATACTAATGTACGTGTTTCTGATATATCTATATGGTTTGACTTTACTGAAAATTATGTTTTGGAAAATGATCAGCTTTCAATTTTCATTAAACCAATTTGAATTTTTCATGAAGACAACATGTAACTCATGAGCGTATATCACTACAAGACGCTTAGCGATAAAATTAATTACACGGATCCAGAAACCTAGGGATTTAACATAAGTGACAATGGATGATGAAAAAAACTTTTTCATGAAGACCAAAATTTGGCATAAGTAACAATGGATGACGAAAAAAACTTTTAATGAGTAGATTTCCATAGTGTCTTCTGGCTGAAGCTGCTGGATTATGATTTTACGATGGAGTATCGACCAGAGGCACAAATGAAACACGTGATTGCGTTAAGCAAAATACAACTATTGCAGAAGACTAGATGGATCCAGTCAGACGTTTCTCTAATATGGAATAGGGAACACAATTGGCTCGTAGAAAGGCAGCAGTTAGACCAGGATCTTCAAAAAATATAATTATGATACTAAAATAACCAGCTAAAAATGCGGAAAAATGACAGACACATCATGATTAAACGACTGACCGGGTACAACTTTTTCGGGAATCGGATGAACACGTGCTAGACGCAACAGCAAAACCGAGAGCAATTCGCCAATGTCAGCAACATAATTGTACGTTTTTATCTATGTTGAGGGCTATGAAGGTAAAAAAACAAATAGGATTTAAAGATGAACCAATTATAGTGGTCAAAGAATAACTTATAAAATTCGGCGACGAAAATGTCACCCCAATGTCTAGTGTTAACATGTAACCCTATGAACCACATTGAAAAACAAATTGCTGCTTGTTGCTTTAACAGAAGAAAGACCAACTACTGAATAAGACAAGTTAAAGAAAATGGCTTATGAAAAAAGGACTAGAGCAGTTGTTAGAAAGCCAAAGAATTATAATAACGAAGAAGATTTGGTTTTCATCAAATGAGAAGGTGGACCCGCGACGAGCTCATCCAGGAAATTAGTAACAAAATTTCAAGTTAAAACAAATTTGAAGGCAATAGGATTTTTATCTTATCGGCTATTCTGAAACTATTCGGATATCGGTAAAGAACCGTTTTTTGTTTCTAATTAAGAACTACCATCATATTAAATACGGACAGTGACAAAGCTGGTATTGTTCAGTCATTTTTTAACTTTAACATTATAGAATTGTAATAATGTTGAAGTAATGTTTACGGATTTTAGCACATTTGATAAAATCCATCGTACTTTACTTTAAAAATAGATTCTATCATATTTGACGAACGGAATTCAACAAGTGATTCTTTTTGGAGCTCTTTTGTGTTCGTTTATCTTTCCTATTTCGATTCTTACACGATTTTCTCTTCGATTGAAATGTATATTGTTTGTAAAATAAAAAATGGTCACAATCGTGATAAATTCGTTAAAAAAGTATATCATAATCATCAAATTAATTTTTATTTATTTAGTTTATGAAACACAAAACGCAACCTCGTGTCAAAACCAATCAAAATAAATAATAAAAATTTCTCAATTGAACTGTAACAAATAATTTTTTTACCTAATACACAATTTGTACACAAACCTCTGCATTTTGATACGTTGATACTTATCAGGTCATTATTATGATTATCATCATAAATTATCATATACTATATACACTTTTGTTGTCCAACTGCAAAAGATTTGGTTTGATATACAACAAAAATATTTGACTTAAACGATATGTGACATTTTATAAAAATACAACCTAATATCTAACAAAATATATGAATTAACATTTTTAACTAATATGCGGATAGAAGATGTATATACGAGCCATTATATTAATAACAATATTGTGTTTTGTCGCTCATTAAATTTTAATCCAAAAATCATAAATTACACGGGCAAAAGACCTGAAAATTTTGCTAATTAATTCAAAGTAGTTTTTGTTCTTCTTATAACAACGAACAACATCGTCGTCGTCGACTTTTCAATAAAGATACTCGCATATTATATTTATGTTGAGTGTGCTACATATTTTCGATTTAGTCAGCAGTATCTTATCTTTTCTCACATTACACATTGAAATCTTTGATCGATTGATAAATGTCTTATGGTTTTGGAATTTTTTGTGTTGGAGGATGAATTTGATGATAATTTGTAATTTTCGTTTTTCTCGAATTTTATATATTATGTTTATAGTAGTAGTAGTAGTAGTAGTGGATGAGAAAAAGAAGATGAACATTGAAAATAACAAAGAAGCAACAACTTATATTCAAACGAATATCAATTACCATAAAATTACAATTTCTTTGTTGGCTCTGTATTTTTTTTTTATTAGCATTAAACATTAACATAATTTTCTTCATGTTAGTGACTTCTTGAATTTATGAGTGAAAAATCCATAAACAGAATCTGAAATGGTAAAAAACAGTAATAATAATTTTTATTTTTATTTTTGCTTCAATTGAAATTCAATCGCACGACAATTTTTTGTAGTTTTTTTTTTTAATGTACAAGAAACCAAATTGTATATTACATATATAAGAAAAACAGAATGATAAGACAAAGACCATAAATAAGAAGAAGAAATTCGTATCGTACATATGACCAAAACGAAAAATATCATACACTTTTAGGGCGACCGTAAAAACAATAAACGTAAATTTATATATATTTTTGTGACGCTGTGACAAATTTGGAGCAATAATTATGTCATTTCAAACCGTATGATTATATAATTTAAACTGTGCAAATTGCTTAACCAAACAAACGTATCTAGAAAATTAAACAAAAAATTAATTTTATTTTCACTCAAACTAAAGTCGTGACTTAGAGGTGGTGCTTGCATTTAATCTTTCTCCATATAGCCACTTTGGCGATATGATTGATTGAATATAAACAAGAATAGGTGGTAATACAAGGAGGATTCTATTTTCATAAATCATATAATTAATTACCAAAGTTCAGCCCAATTAGCTGTCATAGTATATTTATGTGTATATATACAAAACAGAAATCCACTCATAAATTATACATATAAAATCACTCAAAATTTAAAAAAACTTAATTAGTGAAGTAAAGATACATCTATACTCGCATCAACATATACATATAAACATAAATATACGAATGATGATGTAATTCAATATTAGAGGTTATTGATATGAATATGAAGATAAGGATTCGATTTTTTAGTCTCATTTAAATTGAACAAAACCAAACAAATAAAAATAATCGATAACATATGTCTTCTGTCAGTTCATGTGTATGTATATGAATATTCATTAACCCATTAGTGATCATGTTTTGATTTTTTTTTCATTTTTTTTTTCGTGGTGGACATGCCATGTATATGTGTATTTATATAAATTTAATGATAACAATCAAGAAACAATCTTGATCTCACTTTAAAATATTACAATCAATATAATTTGAATAATTTAATCATTTTGTGTCCCACAACCAACAAAAAAAATTTAATTTTCCCTCCGATTCCCAAACCAAAAAAATTGTACGCGTTTATATATGTACGCGCAGACAAAATATTTCAAATTCATTGAAATTATCATAAAATTGGTTGAAATATGATAAATATTAAAAATTTAGACATCTAATTAGTTGTTTGATTTACATTTGATCGTAAAACTAAAAAAAAAAAAAAAAAAAACTCGAAACCTGAAAATGTGGAACATTTTTTTTTTTTTTTTACGTGGCTGATTTGTGATGCTCATTATCGAGCAACATTTTGGAATATTATATAAAAAAAAAAAATTTAAGGCGATAACAATTAATTATCGTATAGTGACATTATATGGAGTTCAAAATTTAGGATTATGTTTCAATTATGTGTGATCGCAATCTATGGATGTGATCATCCATATAAAATATATAAATATAGAGCTGAACATATATGAGATGAAATTGGAAACTTTTTGCAAACATAATCATAAACATATCCCACAAGCTGTTATTTAAATTCATCAGGAATACGTTAATTTTTATAACCTAAATTGAAGTCTTTTGATTGGTAAATTGCGAGTAGGCGACGAACCCGAAATTTTTCATATCTTTGTATATAAAATTAAGAATTTTTGCTGATTCTTTCTTAAATCTCATTTGAGATTATATGCATTAATTAAAACCCGCTAAATGAGTGTCAAATGAAGCCCTTTGGAATTTGACTAGTCACAAAGGGTCACCAAGAGTAAGCATCAATAATTTTGATTGGTTCAATCATTTGTTTATCAAACAATCTTACTCGACGTTAAAAGATGTGAAATTGATGAATCTTGGCTGACCAAAATTAGGCCTGGCGGGATTTGGACTCTTTGCTGATCCGATACAGATCAGAAAATTTAGGTTTGCGGTGAGATCCTAGGACTGATGTTTTTGTTTAACATCATATATTCTATGATGCTAGCAATCTTGACGGGTTCACGGATCGAGATACTTTTATAAAGATTCAATGACAATTTAATCTACCAGGTGCACTCCATATGAGTGAACCTTAGGAACAATTAATTCAAGCGGAAACTAAAAAAACATTTAAACAAATTCAATAAAAAATTGACACAGCTTGCAATATTACAACTAGTGCCATATATGAATGACTAATACAAACAACTAAACAAATAAGAAAGTGATTGATGTGACACTCTGATCATACAACCACACTTTGATATGTCTGAGCGAGATCATTAAGGTTGAGTCCAGAAATTGACTCAATAAGATCGAGATTGAGTCATTATTCATTAAGATTGAGACGGAATCCTTTTTATACATTTGATAAATGCTGCGCTGGTAGCGTCCTCCACAACATCCAGAAGTGCTGCTTTACTGACAAAATTTTTGTGATGAGTATCTTTGCGTTGTTTTTTGTATTTAACAAGAAATGGTTCGCAATTGCCCACACCAACTATATTAAAAGGTCTTTATGCAAATTTTAATCTATCAGCTGGTATTAATCCCTTAAGTTGCTCTTTCTTAACTGTATTGGCGAATTGACTATAATATTAGTTGCATACTAGAAGACGATTTTTCATATGAACATTTTTTATTAAAAGCGTTATAAAATGACGGTCTGGTGGCAATACTCTTAGTATTTTCTCGTCATTGACAAATCGGGACAAACTCATTAACTTACATCCCTTCATATTCACGCATAAAACTAATTTACTGACTTTAAAGTTCCAAATTGTTCTGTCATTTTCGATCTACCTTAAAGAATCAACTTTTGGCCAGCTCGCGAAAATCTCCCAACAAATTAGGATTAGATTCATATGGCCTCTTTTATGTTTCTCTACAAATATTTTTGCACATGCTTCATTTTCCTTACTCAACGTAATTGGGTTCTCACAGCATTCCAATTCCCAAAATTTTTCAAATAATTTGTCATTATCTACTATATTTTGATCAACTTCATAATCTAAAAAAAAATTTTATTGTTTATCCGACACCCACATTCCCACCAACTAACCATTCAAAAACGGTATTGTGAAGGACAGGCAATATATTTTCTAAATTCAATTATTATCTGATTTAAGAATATTCCAGAAACATTCCCTTCCTATATTAAAACGTCTACTGGTTTTGGAACATTAAATTCTGGGTCTGCTAATAAAATATTACGTCTTTTAAAAATTGTGGCAGTATACGAAATTTCGTTGTCTGTTTCCTTTGAATTATTGTCAGTTTCAAGAACTTAATGATTTATTGACAGTTGGGTCCCCGGTTTATGTTTCAATGACATATACTTATCCAAAAGTACATGGTGTTTCAATTTACAGAATTTACACGAGCTAAACAAACAATTTTTTACTGAAATACTGATGATACGCTTATCATCCTCTAAGCGTAATGTTATTATATGAATTATCACCATATCCCACTTCTCAATCTTCATATCAATTTTTCGCAGCGACCGTACATGAATTTCTCAGTTATCAATTAAATTTGCCAATTCCCTACCAGTAACGTTGCTAACGAATTGTAATTTAAGTAACTTCTTTATATGTTTTATAATCAATATTCTTTTATTTTCATAAACGTATCAAACAAAGTTTGCTGCACGTAATCAAATCCATCCGCAGAAAATTTTATTTTTTCAAATACCACATTCTCACAATATACTTTACAGCACCGAATCTCTAAAACGAATCTCTAAAACGGATCCAATCTTCTAACCTATCGTCAAAAGGAGGAGTTTTGATTTCGGGTAACTTAATGTTTGAGGGAATTATAACTGGCTTGTCTACTTATTTTGTAATAATTTTTATTACGGTACTGCTTTCGTTAACAGCAGCCACAAATTTACTTTTTACTTCACAAAAAAAATGTTTGCTTGCTTTTCAGGTTTTGACCCATTATCATTTTTTGTATGGGTGCAGTAGATTTTTTTTACTTAAATTTATTTATGACGGTATATAAAAGTTCTCAAGAAGCTTGCTGGAAACTGCAATTCAGCTATCTATTCACAAAATAACTAAAAGACTATTCATTTTCAATAAAACTGTGAGAAACAAACTTTCTGTCGAGCACCAGTCACGCATATATCACTCACAGCATATCTTCAAACAAATCAAGAAAATCCCGATGAACGCAATTTATTATAAATTTGAGGCAACTCTCTTTGATGTTAAATAAATCTTAGCAACAAATTAACCGTAAACTTTTTGTAATGTGCCAAATTGAAATTCCAAATCAAATGAAAAAAGAGATACTGATTACATAGTTGTAAAATTGTTTTACCAGATTGTCCCCGAAATTTCATTATGTGGATGACCATATTATATTATCTATAATATGACTTCTATTGCAGGAAATATGTGGAGTAGTCTTAACCTTAAACAATATAAAGCAGCTACAGAAGAAATTAATAATATCGTTTTGCTTATCTGGCAACATAAAAACATTTACAAAGATGACTGGGGAAAACGGTGAAACATATAACGTTAATTAGAGATTTTACGCGAAGCTTTAACGGGTGCTGCTGTCAATTTATTGGTAGATGATATAACATGCCATTTTAATTTTAATTTTACTAATATGTCAAGAGTGCAAAACCCTGTTCATCTGATTTTTTTTCTTAAAAAAATTCTGCAAAAAATTTTTGGTAATATTTCTGCAGTAAAACATGACGGTATTACGTTTGCTTATCTTTTTTAGTAACTTTTTCAGTAATAAATAATATGATTTATTTTTAAGTTGGTATACATGTTTTCGGAAATTACTAAAAAAGATAAATAATAGTTAATTCCGTCAAGTTTTGCTGCAAAATATTACCAGCATTTTCTGCAGAACTTTTTTATGAAAGCTCTTTAATTGTATTAAAAAGTCCTAACACAAACATATCCCTAACTAAAATTATTTTTCATAACCTAAATGGAGGTCTCTTGATTTGTAAATTGTCATCGTAGGCGACAAACCCGATTTAATTTGTTATTTCCAAATTAATTGTATATGTGGATTTTTCTTTGGATTGCATTTGCTATAATGAACGTGAAAATAAAAAGATGGCATGAATCATGAGTTTTGGTCACCATTGCTTCATACTAGACCATTCAATTTTTTAAAATACTTTAAAATTGGATTTGCCAACGATTACTTTTTATCTCCGTTTACCGAAGAGCTTGCGATTTATGTTTTGTTATTTATTAAGCTTTTTTGAATCAGTGCTTTTAGTGAATAACTTGCGTTTATTTGTTTAACACTTCAATAATGGTTTGTGCAGCCATCGCAATTAAACTATCATCGGCAATCATTTTAAACAATTGTATAACTTCCTCTATGTTATCGCAGATGTCCAGTTTAAAAAGGAAGTTTAACAAAGATCTTTGCGGTATTTCAAATAATTCGAACTAAATACGAAATCAGATTTATTTGAGGAAGGTTTATCGGTTTCATACATTAAATCGTCTTCCTTTTTTAAAACAGATTTTCCTGATTTGGTGGTAGACGGGGCGTAGAAATTGGTATTTTATCATTACCCTGCTTTTGTTAATCATGCCAAGTGAAAATTAGTGTACTAATTTTTCTATAATTTCTTGTTCTAATTTGCAAGCTGCATGTAATAAATGGCCTATCTTTACCTTCTAAGGATATGGAACCAAAAATATACTCGATATGCAGTAACTTTACGATTAATTACCCATTATTTTAAAAATTCCTTTAACAAAAATTCTTTGAGGGCGAGTTGTATACACACTGGTTAAATTAAAAAACTTTTCTTATGACGTCGTAAGCGTTAATGATAGGCTTAAGTCAAAATCCCTATTCACAAATCATATACCGTAATAGTGGTTTTATTATTGATAGGTCTTTGTTTGTAGACAATACCATTTGTTGACAGACGAAAGTCAGTAAATTGTTCCTGCCCTAAAATCATACCCAGTTAAAACTATGTTTAAAGGTCTGATGAAAACTTAACTGAATGTACATAAAAGCCCTTAAAATTACGGAAAAGACCTTTCTTTACTCTAGATTTTCGTGTCTTCTGACGAACATTGTATACCAATAATTTCAGATTTTATGACGATGATGTGGTTTTCTTTTCAAAGTATAGCGTTATTGCTCTGCAATCCGAATTTTTATAACAATCCGAATTATAACATTAATATAACTATCATAAGGATGATTAGAAAAAGTTGCCTTTAGAAAAAGTTTTTCCGAAAATGTTCCTTTAACGGTTTACTTCTAGCATAGATTTTACACGATTAAAAAATCATGATCTTACTGATAATAACGTTCAACCTTTCCAAGTTATCATACAGAATTTACGACCAAATGAGATAAAAATCGAAAAATGGTTCTGAATTTTTTTGTACATTCATCGGTTTCCCGATGATATTAATTCTTCGATAATAGTTCTTTATGAGATAATTTTATCTGATTCAATCATATATCGGCACTAAAATCACCCAAAAACAAAAATACTTCGATATTTTGTATGCTTACATATATGTGAAATTTTTGAATTAAACTTTAATCCGAAATGAGTGCCAATAATTAATACCTTCGTCAGTCCTTTAACTTAAATAATAGCGAAACATAATCTTTCTGATAAACCTCTATCAAACCGTTTTAGAAGGCTACAATTTAGTTGCAAATTCCAGCTTTAAACACTTCTCATAGTTCATGATTAACGCAGTGAAAAACATCGGTACTGACAACAAACTTTGTAATTTAGTATACATTTTTTATATACATAACTTAAAAACATAACAAGACATCTTGTTAACTTGGGTATAAAGCCTAAAGCCTAAAAAGGTATTTTTTAATTTGCTTCAGAAGTTTAGAAAACACGATAGCAGAGATATCGCGAAAAAAATTTGTCATATACTTATGTTTATTGGTTTTAAAATCATATGTGATATTTCATCAAAACCACACATGAATCGTTCCAGCCCATCCATATACAACAAGATTTAACACAATCAACAGGAGGAAGAAACAAAAAGAAGAAAATAACGTCATATCATATTCCTAGTTCAGAAGGAAGAAAATAACGTCATATCATGCTATATTTTAAAGAGGTACAGTGAAAGTAGCCCCAAATGATAGATAGCAGGTCATCCTCAAAATTAACAGCAATATATTAACAACATGTTTTTCCAAACAATAAATAACCATGGCGCAGAAGCTATTTAACTAATAAAGTATTTAATGAAAGTAAAGAAACAATTAGCACACTCAAAAAAAGTGTTCCTTCATTGATGTCGCCAATTAGGATTGCTGTCAAAATGTTTAAGGCATAATTTTGACACTTTCAAATACCTTTTTGATCCGGTCATCTTTAGTAAATTAGCAGACAACCCTCTATGTTGCCTGCTAAACTCCGATAAAAAAAATTTATTCAAAAGCATCAGTAATTTAGAAAATCAAACAAAACAACAAAAAATTAAAAACATTACTTCCAGAGTCCATCAACGAGGGTTTTTAGCACCATCTTAAGGACTATTACGAAACTAGCTTTAAATATTATAAAAAAGTGCTTGTTTAGAAGTTTATTAATTTCCAAACACTTGTTTTCTTCAGTATATATATATATATATATATATATATATATATATATATATATATATATATATATATATATATATATATATATATATATATATATATATAAATATATATATATGGTGAAAAATTCGTGAAATCTTTGGAAGTCATGTTTTAATTCTGTTATTTTTATGTTTTGAATGTGTAGTACAGGGTAAAAAAAAAATTTCTAGAACTAGATTTTTTTTTGTGGTTGATGTAACATATGATACAGTTGGTCAAAAAGTGTTAAATTTGTTGAAAATGGTTGTGTGTTTATGCAAATATAAAGAAAACATTACGTCGACGTCAATTTCATGTCGACAAGGACGTAATGTCAAGAAAAAAAAACATTTCGATAATTTCTTTTGTTTTTGTTTCCTTTTTTTTGCTTTTTCCTCTCTAGATCCATCCGAATTTTTCGTAAATATTTTATTTTGTTTTACTTTACAAGAGTAAGATGCCATAATTTTACAATTAATGTGCCAACCAGCGACTCAGCAACAACTTAAGGTAAGAATACGACAGATTGAGTCCACATGTTACTGATCAGTGAAGTCTTAAGAACTGAACGAAAATGTTTCGTTTAAATCAATTGTCATTTAACAAAGTTAACAGAGCGAAAATTAAGGAACACACTGTAGAAAATGTCAAATAATTTTATACTCAACCTCAAACCAAGAGAATTGGTTGAATTAGCCAAAAAAAAGTAACATTCGCCAATTTCCGCAATGTTAGACTATAAGACGGATCCATATAGATATTAAATATCTAAAACCTTAATTTTGCTTAAGTTTGAGCGAAAACTGTGAAAAACGTGATATTGTCGGTTTTATCTTTTATTTTAAATTGAGTAAGTGACTGATTTTCTCTTATCACAACTGCCAAACTGATTAAATTGAATGACTTTAGGGAAAAAAGACATAACGGGTTTTTCAATAAGAGGTTTCATTTTGATATTAAAAAAAACGAGTATTTGTTAAAAGAAATCGATGAATGTTTATTTCATTGTAAAGGAGGGAATGCCATTAACATTTGAAAACGATATCAGACAAATGGCCACCACGGCTACGCTTGCAGCACGAATTCAATCTTTAAGGTCTTGAATCGATTCTAGAGCATTGACATAGACCTTATCTTTCACGTGGTCTCAAAGAAAAAAATGAAAAGGTATGGTAAATCACCAGATCTCGGTGGCCAATTATGATCATCTATTCGAGAAATAACATGGTCAGGAAACATTTCCGTCAAAATTGCGATTGTTTCGTTGCTTGTGTGACACGCAGTGCTGTCTTGCTAAAATAAATGTCGCTCACTGGCCATAAAAAAATCATTAATCATAACTCGGTAGCACAATCCATTCACTGTAACAGTTGTGCACTAGCCTCATTTTCAAAAAAGTAAGGTTCACTTTTCAAAAAAATCCGCACCAAACAGTGACACGTTGAGGAGAAGAGGCTTTTCAACAATCATTCTTGGATTTTATGTGCCCCAAATGAGACAATTCTGCTTATATATATATATATATATATATATATATATATATATATATATATATATATATATATATATATATATATATATAAACATATATATATATATATATATATATATATATATATATATATATATATATATATATATATATATATATATATATATATATATATATGTATTTATATATATATATATTTATATATATATATATATATATATATATATATATATATATATATATATATATATATTATCTTTTTTTTAAATTTAAATTAGAACTGGGTTCCGCCATGAAAAAATTTATAAAAAATTTTTCAAAATTAAAATTTTCAATTTATATAACAACTCACATTCACAATTTAGGATTTATAACTTTCATGACCAATAGACACCGGCCATGTCGTACAGTCCAGCATAAACACGCTAGTGACAATGATATTCTCTATAAAGATGCATTTCAATAGCATATAGTGGCAATTATAGCAAATGACCTTAAGCAATGACATCTATTGGCACAATTTAGAACAAATAGTTTTCCCCTTTAAAAATTATAAAAGATGGCAGCGACCAGGTTTAAAGCATAATTTTGTCATTGTGACTTTGATCAATTGTCACAACAAACAGATTAATCATACAAAAATTGACCATATAGACCGTGTGCGCGCATCAACCAACTAAAAAATAAAAACGATCTTTCACACAATAATTTATTCAATTATTCCGTGTGAAAACTAACTACCGTATGTTGAAATAATTCAAATAGCATTTCGTCTTATTATTTAACTTTAATAAATAAATAAATAAATAAATAAGAAAAAACTTAAAAAAAAAATAGTAGAATTTCTTAAACAATTAGGACCTCATCGATTTATTATGTATTATTATGATTATTATTCTGTGTATTTCTTGTTTTGGGCAATTATTTATTTATTCTGTTAGAACCGATCGAATACAGATTCAATTCAATTCGATTTCAATTGTTGAATACTTAAATGTCTAATTAATGGATAAATAATAATAATAAGATGATTGAATTTACATCTTCTTAGCGTTATTGTTAAGAAAAAAAATGTATATATATATATATATATATATATATATATATATATATATATATATATATATATATATATATCTTTTCGCTGAAGACAAGATAATGGTTTGGTGTGAGCATTGTAATTCTTCTTAGTTTCTTCGTTTATTTTTTATTTTTATTTTTTGGTGTGTGTTGAAATATTTGATTATCGTCTTTTTAGTATTCCGTTTTCTTTGAGTATACACCACATATGAACCAAAGCCAAGTAAAAGAAGAAGCAGAAGAACTTCACCGTCGTTGCGTTTAACATAAATTATTATTTGGATGATCAATTAACGATTATTTTTGGTTTATTGATTGTTATTATTAATATTATTATTATATATTTTTTATTTTTATTTTTTGGAAATTATGACTTAAAACAATTTAAATTTATAGTTTGCTTTTATGCATATATACATACGTACATGTACATATTGTGTATGAGTATGCGTGGGATGCTAATTAATAAAATAAAAAATCATCTTTGCTGACGTAATATGATCGAGTGTCAACGATCGAGAGCATTGGCTTTTTCAGGAGTTCCGTTAACACCGCAACGTTAAAAATGGTTAAATGGTTGTTTTATTTAAAAGAGCGGAATATAGTAATATAATATTGATTGATTTATTTGATTTAAGAAATTTGATCGTTTATTCATTTATATATTATATGTATTTGAAATGATGATGTAAATATGCAATTAAATATTTTGGCAGATTAATTATAATTCTGTTTACGTATTAAACATAGCGAGATAAACAATAAATTAAGAAATTTCTCTTATATTCCATCTTATTCAAAATAATAATTTTAAATTAATGAATAAGTCAGTCTTATCAAATATTGCATAATAACATCATAAAACGCATAAATTGCATCGTAAAACGGAAACTGTATAGTGTAGCGTACATACATTACAAAAAAATTTATCACTTCTGCAGTAATTTTTTTCAAATAATCGTTGAGTATTTTTACTTTACATGTGTTATGTCTAGTATATAGGAGGGAGGGTGTAGAAACTCTTATAGTGAGTACTCTGTGGCGGAAATCTACTACCACATCGCTTATCGTTAAGCTACTAAAGAGAAACCTTAAGAAGAGCTCTAATATACGCTCTACAGACTGCGGGCCATATTTTTCAATACTGTAAAAACATCAGCAAACAGTTCTAGAGTGTAGACCAGATCCAGAACAGATCCATGTCGAGCCAAAAACCATTTTTAAAAATATTTTGATTTGAAGCTCTGTTTTACGGAAAGTTTTATCACTAATGTGAGCTTGAACATCTGAATTATTTCAAGACTGCCAGGGTTACATTTAAACTGAAGTATTGTGTTATTCATACCTTTGTATCGCTTTCTATTGACTATATCACTGGCTTGGTAGCATTGGCTTTTCCACCAATAATATTAACTTTTTTTTAATGTTTTTTCCGATTTTTGAAAATTTTCGATTTTGGACCAAGCTCCCTAATTTTAATGGAGTAACGATCATATGCTTTTTCGATTTATTAAGTCAATTTTACACCATTTTTGTCACAATTTCAATGCGCCGAATATGACATATTTTAAGAATTTTGTCAATTTTGGAAAAATACTGTTTTCCATTTTTTTTGAGTTGGAGATGATCGATTTCAGTACAACATCTAGCTCAGAAATAAGTTTTCTACAAGATATGCACGTAATGTTCTGTGGATGAATATATAGTTACAGCAATTCGCGGTCAAAAATAAAATATTGAGTTGCTGGTGCTTTAACACGTTACGCAATAACTTTGTAGATCGAGATGCAGCAGCTTCTTCCAATGTTCTGTTCCAATAGTCATCGTTCTCCAGAAGTCTTCTAAGTTGGCAAGCATCTTTGTAAATATATTGTTTTGCTTTCCGATCCAAGCGTCACAGCTGTAACCAATGCAACATGTATATTTGGTCTCTTAACATTGAACACAATACAACTTTTCTACTGCAGGAAACAGACTTGACTACTGCCTCTTATAAATCATCAAAATGAGAAGAAACTGATGAGGTGAATATTATTGAATCTCTGATTTGAATAAATGCTCTGCCACTAAAAGAATATTGCTTGAAATAACTGGGCACAATTCACTTAATTTTCGCTTTGCTAAAATAAAATTAAAAACATTGTCGTTGTTCATCTGAGCTGGTGCTCCTAGCCTAGAAATAAATATTTTCAAAGCCACAATGATAGGTTGATAACAACTTCTATGTGGATGGCTTTAGTTACCATGCAAATAAATGCGATGTGTCTTGTAGCAAATCTGACACCTCGTTCTTTTTTGAGTTGTATTTGCCCTGCTTAGTCTATGTTTCATTACGTGTAAGGTCTTGCAGCCTTTAACGTCACCCTAAACAAATCTCCCATTGAATGTTTTGAAGTTTTTGCATTGTTTTTGTAACATAGAACACAATTATTTACGATTTCTAGTCATTCTGGCAATCTGAATATCTGGAATATCTGGTCATTCTGGCAGCCTACCAGCAACAGTCAAAATCCAATTTGCATCAATGCATGGTGCTAAAGATAATATACTGCTGGTTTTCCTTATTCTTATTCTGTTCCATATACAACGGTATACATCAAACGCCTCTGATTGCACATGTTTAACTCTTGCTGATATTCTTTATTGTTATTGCTTCACTAATGTTTGTACTTTAGTTAGCAATTGTACCTTAGTTAGCAATTTACTCAGTTGGCTTTGTTTAAAAAATATATTTTCTACCGTATTTCACTGAAGACCCAATATTTTTGCTTCGGTCAGGCAATTGTGAAAGACATTTGGTACATTAAACTTCCACTCTCTTAGTCTTAAACCTCCAGATAGTAAAAGTTGGCTTATGTTTATGTTTAGGCTTTTCTCTTCTTGAAATCTATCTGCTCCTGAGATAAAATCTTCAAGGAAAAAATCCCGTGCTTAGAATTTTCGTAATTTGGGCCTTTATAGTCTTAGTCTCTTTCAAGTTGTTATGCTACCAGTTAGTATATCTTCGACGTTTACATCACGCTTTATGATTTGCCATGTTCCCGACGAATTTCAGCTAATTTCTGAACACATCTGGTTGCTAGGTATGAAACACTTGCGCATTGGTTATAATCCAAATCAAAATAGAGAATCTTCGCCAAAACGTTAAAAACTACCCTCATTTTTATAATGAAGCTATCAGGTTTTAACACGCAATGATGCTGTAAGAAGTAATTTGTTTGGGCAACTGCTTCTGTTGTGACTTGCTTCATATGACCTAACTCTAAGTATTCTTCGAGGGCTTTTCGGTATGCGCTTTTTTCAGATCGTAATTTTTGGTTAGACGATGTTCCAGGCCATTAAACCTTCGACGAGCCATATTCAATCTTGACATGTTTAATTTCTATAAAAATTCGGAGTTGCTCATCTAGACCAGTTAGTTCAATTGTTAGCGTGTTGCATACATAGTTGTTTCGCGGCAACGTGAAACAATTTGCCAACTACTGGTTTTGCCAACTTCAACCCAGCCTAGTAGGGTATTTAGTAAAATAGGCGTGCCTGAACCCAGATGGATTTGGTCGACTGCCTGCGTAGACAATAATAAAGATGTGCCCTTATTAACAAATCTATGTGTTGTGGGGTTAAAAATTCTGGATCAGCTAGAACGATATTTTACTGATTCGTCCATTGACTTGTGCTTACGCCATTTGTAGGTTGTAATCACGGTATAATTGGCAATAGATGAACTCCTATTTGGGCCGTGTATGCATTAAATCGTGATTGAATTGTTATGGTTAACATAGATTGCATATCTAGAGTTCAAATAGAGCTGCACATTTCTATGTCATAAGGTTGAGTTGGAAACCACTTGCGAGAAGTACCCTGGCGATAATTGGCATTCCCGAATGATCCACCACAATTACAAGCGCGATTGCTAAAAACACATAAGAATTAGGAGAGCCTCCACAGATTGATTATTGATCCCTTTATCGTTTGGCTTATTTAACTAATTTGAATTGGGTTGTGGCTAAGCCATATCTAAATGCACTAATGAGAAATTGGGCATGTTGCAAGGAAATGGCGATGTACAGTTGTTTATTAGATAATCCTTTCTTCAAAAATTGATACAAATCCGTAGTTTATTGACCTCCTGACGTCTGTTTGGATCAATAAACGAATGCGAAAACCAATTGGTATAGTTGCAGGTTATTACTTTTGGTTGTGGCTCTCAGGTCTCATTTATCTCTGAAGATCTAGTGCAAAGATCGAGACTTAATGTGATAGCAATGTCACATTAAGGTTTGAGTGGCTCGTTCGTTGGAAAAACAAAAGAATCGATGTTAATTAGAATACTAAATTGCCAATCAACTCCAGTCATTTTAGTGGTGGCGCATATATTACCAAAGGTCACTGCTTATCTACATCTTAAGTATTTAAAAAATATCAATCATGCAGATCCATAATTTAATATTCCAGGCGAAATTCAATGGTTGGTAGGCGCAGATCAATTTTTCAATTTATTAATTTTCTTCGTCGCTTTTGCAAGGGGTTCCATGGGATACTCATTAAATGATACGATGCGGGATGAAGCAGTAGTGCAACCGTCGTTATACAGTATCTCATTAAGATTTCGAGTTCATCTTTTTATGTTAACAGCAGACGTAATTAAGATGTATCGACAGATAAGAGTGCACGAAGATGATGTTAAGTGGCAAAAAATTATATGCCAAAGTGAACCAAACGGGCCGGTGAAATATTATCAATTGGAAACGGTCACATAAGGAAAAAGATCAGCATCATATTTGGCCAGAAAATAATCCAGACGAAGATAATTCAGCGAACATCGTATTTCAACAGGTACCACTCCAAGTTTACTATTGAAATCTCGATTGTGATGGCATGGATCAGTTTGGCTTTCAGGCCAGAATGATGATTCGCCAGAACAACTATTGCAACTATTGCTGACATCATTTAAAGATAATCCTACCCAAAGCCTGAGATCGTACGTAGTGACATCTGACATCAACGAAATTTTAGAACAATTAGAAAACCGAATTTCAAGTTTTCATAACATTACCAGAACTTTGGCTATTGACTGCAAATTCAAAGAGGTGATACAAGTGCCCAAACGGCGATGGAATCCATCTGCCACTATTACTGACATGCACGAGCAGAGATGGCACTGTTCAAATACGCATACAGTGAGAATACTTTCCGAATGAGATTAAAGTTATCAAACGGGGCCGGTTGATAAAAAATAATTCAAGACTGAGTCAATTAAATACATTTCTTGATAGTCATGGAGTTATTCGATTTGGTGGTCGATTATCTCGCGTACTTCTTGATTTTAATATGAAGCATCCAGTCATATTATTAGCAAAGGCTAAATTGGTACGAAGAATGATGCAAAAATGGCATTTAAAATATCATCATACAGGGGTACTACTCTGTTATTGAGTTTGTTGAAACAACATTTTTGGATTATTGGGGGCGAGAACCATACTTTGATAGTTACTAAAAAAATGTGTGCAGTATATCAAATCAAATCCAAAGCGCGAAACACAAACGATGGCCGATTTACCTCTTGCTAGAGTACAATATACGAAACAATTTCAACGTATCCGAATTGATTATGCGTCGTGGCCCACGGTCTATAAAGTCATATGTCTGTATATTTATTTGTTTGGAAACTAGAGTTGTCCACATCGAGCTGGTTGCTGATTTGAATACGAGACATATGCACTGATATATATATACCAACTATGGTACAAATTTCGTCGGAGGAAACATAAAATTAATTGAGCTTTATAATTTTTTGAAATCTAATACTAGTCATATTTCTGAACGTCTTTTAAGGATTTGAATCTCCTGGTATTTTATTATGAAAACCCATCTACACAGAGTCTTAGACAGCATTGTTCCATCCATTGATGAGTTCCAAACGTTACTTGTAGAATTTGAGGGAATTATGAACTCCAGACCAATGTGGCGGACGAGTGATAATGAAATTGAGTACTTGACACTTGCTTATTCTTTAACTTGGATGCCCATTACAAATCAATTGAATTAATCGTTTTATGATCAATCATAATTCTTACCTCACACTGCGATATAAAAATATGATATAAATGCGAACGGATATGTTACCTATGAGGACAAGCAACGTCTATAATATAAATTAGCGTAATTCAGTTGGTTCCTGTGGTTGAGACTGACTTTTTCAGTCGTAAAAACTTCGTAAAAAACTTAAACGAGCATGCTATCCTTAGAATTCCACCACAGTATCCTTGGCTTATCGTAGAAGGCGACTACATGTTAGTTGGATCGCCTGTGAGATTTGCCTTAACTGCGTAGACCAGTTTAATTTGATCCCACTTGTCAGCAAACTCTGTTGAGTTTTGTCCAGTTGTGAATGTGTCCAGTTGTGTTTCCATAAACACAAAATTACCACAAGAGGCGTTCTTTCTATACTTGGGTCGGTCGTGAAATCACCCAACCGAAGGTAGTCTTAATGGCACTTGGTTTCCCCTTAATATTTGACTACTGATAAAATCGCAGCATACCAATAAGATGTTAATAGAAGCAGAAGTGTCAAACCTTCGGTCAACCAAAACTAACCGATTCCATTTCTTTATGGTTGGGTTTAGCTTAACTGGCCGTTCTGTAACTTGCATTGTAAGTGAGCAACACTTATGCTTCTACCCTTAATCTGTGAGGTGAAGGGAAATAAAATTTCAGACATACTTGATTAACAATTAAATTCAACGAAATTATTGACATTAGGGCGGTGTCTATAAATTGTATTGGCGTTATTGTAAATTTAAATATATTGACGAATTTAAACTTGTTTTTGTAGTTAAAACTCGTTCGATATACATTTTAGCTTTTTAATTATCGGGCTGCATGAAGCATTACTTGCTCCGAAATTATTATTGTGTCGAATTTTGCGTTTAATTGTGCGTTTCGATCATATTATATTATATTATAATGAATGACGTAAACTTAAATTTTATAAAAAACTAAGTGGATATTTTTTCTACAGTTTTATCATTGTCTAGAACTATTAAATAAATCTCTGAAAATTTCCATTTAGTGGTCCACTGAATTTCAATTACAACTTTCATTAGCAATATCCTAATTCGTTTAATGGATCCAGTGATAAATTATATCGCTATTAAAAATGCGTTAAGACTTAGTTTAGTAAGCAAATTGATTCCATCAGAACTAGTCGGATTATAATAAAAATCTGATGTTTAGTCAAAAGTTGATATTTCTACTCGGTTTAAAAATAGTGTTTGCGAAATCTCAAGAGTGTTACTACATTCCACCTGGATTCAGTGTTGGTGGTAGTGAATCGTCGACCTAACAACAAGAACTGCCTGGTTACGAAATCGATTCATATTCAAGAATATGAATCGATTTCGTAACCGGGCAGTTCTTGTTGTTTGGTCGACGATTCACTACCACCAACACTAAATCCAGGTGGAATGTAGTAACATTCTTGAGATTTTGCAAACACTATTTATAGACAATTTGTATTTTAATCGTCAACTAATCGAATTTAATATAATTGTGATCAGACAAACTGGTGTGTCTTATAAAATTTGTGACTCCAGTATATTACCATGTACGGCTGAGATGTTCTAATTTCATTTATAAAAGAAAAACTGTTATCAAAACAAAAACATTTGGGATACATCTGGATTTGATCCAAATTATAATCAACAAAACAAACTTTACAAAAAAAAATTTTCTGCGACGAGTGTCACATGGTACTATGGCATTTTCGGCACCTAATTTGTAATACTTTCCCTAAATGAAGCTGTGATATCTTATGAAGAAGAAATTTTTAAAGCAAACATCTACAAATTTGGTTACCAACAACAACAACATTTTATTCAAGCTTTGAAATCTAGGCCTCTATTACATACTCGTAATATATGTTAGTGTATGTAATTGTTTAATAAAAATTTAAAAATTAAAGCTTAATTTAATTGTTTAACATTTGTAAACCATTATCATTTGCATTTGACAGGATTTGAATGGTCTGACTTTATAAGATGTTGTCCTAAAGTCAACTTAAACAAAAAAATTAAATTCTCTGCAGAAATGTCTGTTTGTTTGTTCGTATTGTTACTTCGTAAAGTAATAGCATGCGATCACCAACTTTTATTTTATGTTATTGTAATTACTAAACTGAACTGAACTTAAAGTAGTATAAATATACGTTTAAAAGAGCATTTAAAAGCTTTAGATCCAACTTTTCGGTAATGTAGACCAATTCCTTTTGTTAGATTTAGTACTTGATGTGTTAAATTTCTGCTTTGCCTATATCAGCAAGATTCGTTGCAACTGCGAGAGAATCGAGAACCTTGAAGTAATGTAGAACTATTTCTGATTGGACCTTCGTCCAAATGGCACTTATCTGATACAACATTTTTTCATCGCTAAATTGCAATTGGCGGTGACGGGAACACAACTAGGACTTTTTGCTCATTTGCAATGCAAACTCCTGATCCACACTATTACATTTAAAACAAATATATATTTCCATTTAAATTATGGATTTTCCGTAAAGTGCAGATTTTAATTATATATAGTGCTAAATAAAAACTGACACAGAAATAAAAAAATATTACAAAGGTATATCGGTCGTTGCCACCTTGTTTTCGATGCTCGAGTAAAACGTGACAGACATAGGAAACTGGTAATTATTCACTATAATATCTTCGTCATGAATAACTTCTTCTTCATATTGTATGTAAGCATCACGTGGCACAACGCTGTAGTCTTTTGAATAGCTGTCCCAAAATTTTATATTACCAAAAAATGTGACACTTGTCGCATTGATATGAGTCACTTCTGCATAATCCATTATCATAAGGCAATATATATTTTTGGTATTATTTTGCTTCTTAAATATAACATTTACTAAATCAATCAATATCTTAAATCCACCGGTAGCTGAAAAATTTTGTTTTTCTTGTATAAACGGAAACAAAGTGTTGCTGATGCAATTGGAATTTGTTCTGGTACAAAAATAATAAAACTTACGTGTCGGTGGTATCACTAACACATTAAATTTTATCTGTCGATTAAAATACTTATTTTGTACAACATATGAATTGACTTCGCCGTCGGTTAATTTATGTTCTTCGCTCCATGGTGCACCACCACCAATTGTAAAACCAGAAATTTGCCGGCAATCATGTTTAATCGCCAGAGTCACTTGCAAACCAAGAAAAATTATATAGTGTCGACCGAACGTCATCTTTTAACGATATATTTTGAGTACTGCAACTATCAAACGTTATATACATCCGAAATTATATTTTGATGCTTTTTTAATGGCATACCAAATTGCTTGTCCCCTAATTATATTCAGCTGTCGTTAAGAACTGATTAGCGTTTCATGAAATAAATTAAACTGATTCTCATGTACGTAATGTTTTTCGAGAAATTATCGCCCCCTGTAAATTGTTTGCTTTAAAACATTAAATTTACTGCACTCGTTATACTATTTACGAAAATAGTTGCACTGGCTATTGTTTCCGAGATGCAAAAGTGTATGGAGACGCTATTTTCATATTTGTAGAGAGTTAATGCTGATAATTATCATGGTTGGCACTGCTACACATAACAATGTTTTTGACTCTTCTCGTTGCTCATGGCTCCGCTTAACCAAGTATTGTGTCGATACTTAAACGTAGCGAATTGTGTTTTAACATCTGTTATTGAAGCGATGGTGAATTACTTGCTCTCTAACGCCAAACTTTGCTTGTTAAGGCAATTCTCTTAATCCGACCAGTAAGAAAATTGGTGCTGTCAGCTTCTCCTTTTCATTTTGATAATGAAGTTGCATTAAGTTTGTTTGTTATTAAACAAAAATTCGAAGCGTGCATTGGCCATATCATCATAACTACCCAGTGATTAATATAATAATATAATAATATAATAATATAATAATATAATAATATAATAATATAATAATATAATAATATAATAATATAATAATATAATAATATAATAATATAATAATATAATAATATAATAATATAATAATATAATAATATAATAATATAATAATATAATAATATAATAATATAATAATATAATAATATAATAATATAATAATATAATAATATAATAATATAATAATATAATAATATAATAATATAATAATATAATAATATAATAATATAATAATATAATAATATAATAATATAATAATATAATAATATAATAATATAATAATATAATAATATAATAATATAATAATATAATAATATAATAATATAATAATATAATAATATAATAATATAATAATATAATAATATAATAATATAATAATATAATAATATAATAATATAATAATATAATAATATAATAATATAATAATATAATAATATAATAATATAATAATATAATAATATAATAATATAATAATATAATAATATAATAATATAATAATATAATAATATAATAATATAATAATATAATAATATAATAATATAATAATATAATAATATAATAATATAATAATATAATAATATAATAATATAATAATATAATAATATAATAATATAATAATATAATAATATAATAATATAATAATATAATAATATAATAATATAATAATATAATAATATAATAATATAATAATATAATAATATAATAATATAATAATATAATAATATAATAATATAATAATATAATAATATAATAATATAATAATATAATAATATAATAATATAATAATATAATAATATAATAATATAATAATATAATAATATAATAATATAATAATATAATAATATAATAATATAATAATATAATAATATAATAATATAATAATATAATAATATAATAATATAATAATATAATAATATAATAATATAATAATATAATAATATAATAATATAATAATAGAATAATATAATAATATAATAATATAATAATATAATAATATAATAATATAATAATATAATAATAGAATAATATAATAATATAATAATATAATAATAGAATAATATAATAATATAATAATATAATAATATAATAATATAATAATATAATAATATAATAATATAATAATATAATAATATAATAATATAATAATATAATAATATAATAATATAATAATATAATAATATAATAATATAATAATATAATAATATAATAATATAATAATATAATAATATAATAATATAATAATATAATAATATAATAATATAATAATATAATAATATAATAATATAATAATATAATAATATAATAATATAATAATATAATAATATAATAATATAATAATATAATAATATAATAATATAATAATATAATAATATAATAATATAATAATATAATAATATAATAATATAATAATATAATAATATAATAATATAATAATATAATAATATAATAATATAATAATATAATAATATAATAATATAATAATATAATAATATAATAATATAATAATATAATAATATAATAATATAATAATATAATAATATAATAATATAATAATATAATAATATAATAATATAATAATATAATAATATAATAATATAATAATATAATAATATAATAATATAATAATATAATAATATAATAATATAATAATATAATAATATAATAATATAATAATATAATAATATAATAATATAATAATATAATAATATAATAATATAATAATATAATAATATAATAATATAATAATATAATAATATAATAATATAATAATATAATAATATAATAATATAATAATATAATAATATAATAATATAATAATATAATAATATAATAATATAATAATATAATAATATAATAATATAATAATATAATAATATAATAATATAATAATATAATAATATAATAATATAATAATATAATAATATAATAATATAATAATATAATAATATAATAATATAATAATATAATAATATAATAATATAATAATATAATAATATAATAATATAATAATATAATAATATAATAATATAATAATATAATAATATAATAATATAATAATATAATAATATAATAATATAATAATATAATAATATAATAATATAATAATATAATAATATAATAATATAATAATATAATAATATAATAATAGAATAATATAATAATATAATAATATAATAATATAATAATATAATAATATAATAATATAATAATATAATAATATAATAATAGAATAATATAATAATATAATAATATAATAATAGAATAATATAATAATATAATAATATAATAATATAATAATATAATAATATAATAATATAATAATATAATAATATAATAATATAATAATATAATAATATAATAATATAATAATATAATAATATAATAATATAATAATATAATAATATAATAATATAATAATATAATAATATAATAATATAATAATATAATAATATAATAATATAATAATATAATAATATAATAATATAATAATATAATAATATAATAATATAATAATATAATAATATAATAATATAATAATATAATAATATAATAATATAATAATATAATAATATAATAATATAATAATATAATAATATAATAATATAATAATATAATAATATAATAATATAATAATATAATAATATAATAATATAATAATATAATAATATAATAATATAATAATATAATAATATAATAATATAATAATATAATAATATAATAATATAATAATATAATAATATAATAATATAATAATATAATAATATAATAATATAATAATATAATAATATAATAATATAATAATATAATAATATAATAATATAATAATATAATAATATAATAATATAATAATATAATAATATAATAATATAATAATATAATAATATAATAATATAATAATATAATAATATAATAATATAATAATATAATAATATAATAATATAATAATATAATAATATAATAATATAATAATATAATAATATAATAATATAATAATATAATAATATAATAATATAATAATATAATAATATAATAATATAATAATATAATAATATAATAATATAATAATATAATAATATAATAATATAATAATATAATAATATAATAATATAATAATATAATAATATAATAATATAATAATATAATAATATAATAATATAATAATATAATAATATAATAATATAATAATATAATAATATAATAATATAATAATATAATAATATAATAATATAATAATATAATAATATAATAATATAATAATATAATAATATAATAATATAATAATATAATAATATAATAATATAATAATATAATAATATAATAATATAATAATATAATAATATAATAATATAATAATATAATAATATAATAATATAATAATATAATAATATAATAATATAATAATATAATAATATAATAATATAATAATACAATAATATAATAATATAAAAATATAATAATATAATAATATAATAATATAATAATATAATAATATAATAATATAATAATATAATAATATAATAATATAATAATATAATAATATAATAATATAATAATATAATAATATAATAATATAATAATAATATAATAATATAATAATATAATAATATAATAATATACATTTAATGGTTGTTAGCAATAGTCCACTTTTAACCCACAAGAAAAATATATATTTTTGACTGTCACGGTTTTATTGCCATAGCCAATGAGCGCAATATAAAAAAAAATGGATGATTCATTTTATTTCGATTTGTTTATTGCCCAAACGCAGAGAAATATGAATGTGTCCCAAATTTTAAAGAGTCACCCGGTTTCACTTTCATTTGTCCGCTGCACAAAATATGGGATTATGTTGTATAAGGATTGGAGTCACAAAATATAACTAATTGGAGTATAGGTGACAGGGTAGCCAATAAGTAATGCCATAGATTCTCTACGTGGATTTAGATCGGGTATTTATGGTGACCAGTCTATAGTTTCTTAACCCAAATCTTCAAGAAAAGTAGTTATAAATTTACTTTTGTAAATTAAAGCATTATATTGCTGTCATAAGAAGTCTGTTCTTATCAATTTACACCCGGAAATCATTCATTAAGGGCCTCTAAATATGTGCTTGAAGTAACTTCTCCCAGCAGCATTGTGAGATCTCTTATGCCATTATGGCCTAAACACCCCAAACCATTGCCAACCTTCACCTCCTCCGCTGTGCCGAGATGGCATTGTTATGTTACGAAAGTCTCTTTATTTTCTGTAATTTCAGATTAAAAATTATTTCTATTTCTTACAGCCTATGACTAAACGCAATTAATTCATTAAAAGATTTTGTTTTCAGGGAACCTCTGCAGATTACAGATGAATGGCACACTGGAGTTGCTGATAAGAGATGACAGAATGTAGAGCAGTTCAATAAAACTGTGATTGTCTTATACTAACAGTATTTTGAATATTGGCTACTAGAAAACAGGACCAATTCTGCCATTACTGACCTACCTTGTCTTTTTCTACCCCCAAGAAAAATTACTAGCTATTGGCTGTCACGGTGTCACGGAATTGCAGTCAATTGTTTACCTATGAGGAAGGGACCAGGTGTTAGCAGCTGTAGATTAGATGGATCATAGTCAATTTTGCAAAGCGGGCGTGAATTCAATAGTGACACGATTTGTTACTCTTAAAACGAAATTTGACAGATTTTACCGTGGCCTCCCAGATACCACCAAAAATGGGAGCCCGAGGTGAATTGAAATGAAAGTAGATGTTCTTCTGGTTTTTAGATAATGTGATGGGATGTTTGCGACTTCGTAAGTTAGTGAAGAATTTTTCAGTTGTACTCCTACTCGTATAACAAGCCACTTGTATCGATGAACGGATCTAATGATAACAGCATGTGTTTGTTTGGTAAGCAGACACTCTTAGTAATGATTGATAATTCTGCTTAAAAACTGGTTTTCTGGAATATTGCGTAGAATAATTATTTCAGCTCCATTCACTTCTCTGAGGTTGATGTTGGCTCTTCGTTGCTCCAGTTGTCGTCTTTTTTAACCATCCAAACCTCAGAATATAAATCCATTTTTTTTTTATTTTGAACCATGATGAACTCCTTGCGATCATTTCGGAAAGTTCATCATCGGATGAAGATAGTTCTATATTAATACATTAACGAAGTTGGGGCGTTCTTCGAAGCAAACGTCGACTTTAATTAGTGATTGCATTTGTACACTAGGCCAATCACATTTCTGATCAGATAACCACTTCGGACCTTTCCACCATTGCAGTAGATTTATTATATTACTTGAGGCCGTATTACTCTAAATATGTGATCGGCTGGGTTCTGTTTAGTTTCAATATGAGGCCATTTACTTCTCAGATCAACATCAAGAATCTGTGATGTTTGGTTAGCTATACAACTTTTCAACCTCCTTGGAACATCGGAAGCCCACTGGAGCTAAGACGACCACAGAGTCTGTCCATGCATAGGTCTCCATGAGTTTATAGTCCAAGGATTGTGTGCAAAATTTCTCCAATTTGTATAACAGCATCGCGTCATAAAGCTCCAATCTGAGCAACGAAATTTGTTTTAATGGTGCGACTTTGCTTTTTGCGCAAATGATGTTAACTGTGATTTTCCCTGTTTCGTATACTGCTCGCAAGTAAACCACACTGCCGTAAGCCGCTTCTGAAGTATCATAGAACGCATGTAATTGCAGGTGTATAGGTTTCATTAAATGAGTTAAGCATCTAAGTATGTTGATCTTTGTCAGATGAGTCATATTATCGTAAACAAGCTTCCACGACTTCACGACGGTATCTGGTAGAGTAGTATCCCAATCAGTGTTCAGAAATCACAGTTTTTGTAGTATAATAATAAATTAAACAATTGTCGCTGCTATCCATCCCAGCGGATCATAAACTTTCGGTGCTTCTGAAAGACTACGGTGTTTTGTCCAAGTTATGCTTGATTCACATTGTTGCGTCTTAAACCTAAATACATCTAAATCAACATGCCACAAGGTATCTAATGTTTTTATCGATGAATCATTTAATTTTGGAATTGTTTTGATTTGTTGTTGCAAAAATAATTGCACAAAGTCAGACAAATTTGACTTCCATTTCATTAAGTTGAGGCCACTGCTGCTTAGTATCTAGTTGATCTTTTAGTCCGAATTCTTCATCTATAATGTGTCACAACCTGTCAAAAGATCATCAATGTAAAAATCATTACAAATTATTTTACATGCTTTTGGATACAAGGTTTGAAACTCCTCCGTTGACTTTTGGTGGGTTTCATTTACTGCTAAATAAGGATGCTGTACCATATGTTACTGTGTCGAGTTTGAATACTTTTATTTGTTCACAGGGATCATTACACCATAAAATTAGCTGATAATTAGCGTCCAATGAGTTTATCCGGATTTGACGGCACATTTTTCGCTAACTGCTATCAACGCAATTAAAGGTTTTCGGAACCACAGAACAATCGTCGTCAAATATCGCAGTACATTTGACTCAACTTGTAGACTATCATTCAATAGTAGTAATTCTAGTTTTACAAGAGGCGTCGAATACAACTTTGAGCTTGGTTGTGATGCTGGTTGATTTAAGCACTGTGTGATGAAGGATGAAATATTTGAAATCATCATCTATCAGTACCAAGATCATCATACTCATCAATAAACTCCTTATAATTTGTAAAAAATGCAGGTGAAACTTTGAATCTGCTTTCCAGTCCGAGTACCCTTTGACGGGCGGTTTTCCATGAATTGTCTAGTTGTGACCTGGATACTTGAAATCGACCGTTAGTCTTTAATGTTGTGCGTAGATAAAACGACTCACACTAATTTTCGGACATATTTAATTTATGTTGATTTGACACTTCTGCAATTTGCCAAAACCTCTATAAATGCTGGATGATTTCACCTTAATTTTCACTTATAGCGGTGGTATTTTTAACTGCATGGAAAGTGGTACTTTTGGAAGACCCTGCTGCTACTGCACTTCCAGCCAAATATTGAGTTTTGTATTACAGGCCAACCAAATATTTGCTGCCTTTCAGACCGTAGAACTTCAAAAAACACTTCCGCTCAGAATAGAGATTAAATTGAGTTTGTAGAAGTCCGGATCCGCCAATTTTAAGCTCCTTAACGTCTCACTTTGAATAAAGTGGTGTTGTTTGATTGGTACTAAGCTTGTTATATGTTGAATGATATGAGCTTTGATATCTATGGTGTATTGTTGATGTACACGCAAAATTAGTACATGTAATATCAGTTTTGATGCTTGGCCTTGAATGGAGCTACACGCATGTGATCGTTTGAGGCCGAGGCTTTGAATACATGACTCGGTACCAAAGGACATTTATGAGCCTGAGGTCAGTAGCATTCCTGCTATAGCTGAAGTTTCCCGGAACGCGATTTCACATATACCAACGCTGTTGCCAGTAGTGTGTCAAGTTTGGAGTGTAGTGTGTGTAATGTTGCCTTTTGTTCAATATCACTTAAATTAGTTTGTTTTTTGTCACTTGGAAATAAATTGAAATCTAACTGGGTTGAAATGATCTCTTCAGTTTGAGTATTTATTATTTCACTTAAACATACATGTTGACTAGTTGACGCTCGAGTCGAACCTACTGTATAGGTGATTGTGTAGGCAGTTTATGAAAGATAACACAAGAAAATTTTGTAAAACATGTGTTGCACGTGTGTCTCTTCCGTAGACAGTTACGACACAAGTTATTTTTAATAACTAAATCCATTCTGCACTCTGTAATCATATTTACGAATATGGGGCATTTGTATAATAAATGCGAACTTCCACATATATCAAACGCATCACGTCTTACATTTAGAATTTGAAGGAATTCATTAAACGATTAAAAATTCTTATTCACAGATTCCGTGGCTCACATAGCTGCTTTGATTCATCGTCAATTTTTGAAAGCAATATTTGAAAGAGCTACGGATCTCACATTTCAGCCTCATTTCCCAAAGTGCGAAGGCCTCTAATTTCTTCATCAGAATTTTCAGCTATACGTTGTCCTTTCCACATGCATGTAGACACGGTATTTGAATAAAAAATGACTGAATATAAGATATCACAATTGGAGTTAGCTTATTAGTTTATCCCTTGCCTCAAAATAGTTCGCTTCATTTCTGGTAAATCTAGATCCGGCTCAGAAGACCAAAATTTAGAATTACAATTCATCTAGAAAGGTAGATTTAATGACTATGTATATATATTGTCTTTGATTTTGTCTGCTTCACTTATGATGTGATACATTTTTCAATTGTTTAAGTCTAGTAGTTTTGTGGGTGTTATTTTTATGATTTTAACGCAATTGGCTACCTAAAATTTATCCTTAATTTTTAAAGTAAAATGTTAGCAGTTAAATTTTAATGTCACAGTCTTGTATTTATATTTGTATTCGTAAAACGTGTTCGTTTCGTTATGGTATTTAATAAAAATACTAAGCTTTTAGAGTAACACATCAAACCAAAATTTTAAATTTTAATGTCTTATTTAACATGAAATTTTAATTAGATAACACATTAATTTTTTGTCGGTGGTAGATAATAACTATTAATTTTTTTTATATATTATATTCGTCTACTGAATTATTAAATATAAATAGTAAAAAAAAATCAAAAAATCATATCACAAAGAAGCGCGTAAGAGTTAAACCTAATTTCTAATATACCAAACCATATATACATACATTGTTGCATAATTTATTGGCATGCGACTAAAATAATTTGCATATTATACATAAATACGATTTTAACGATATATTCTTTGCTTGACTTCTACGAGTATTATACTGAAACGAAAATTTATGGTAATAATCACATGATAATGATATGCTAAGACCTCACACAGAATCTATATACATCAGTGTATATATTTTTGATTTTCAACAGCGTGTCGTGTTGACTAAGTGTGTTTATGTTGTGGTTGTTATAAAATGTTCACGGTACCTGCCAAAATTAAATAAAATTATGTTCGTATATTGGGTTAACACTTTACATAAAAATTTTTTTTTTATAAAATAATATAAGCGCAACACGGCGCAAAGTTAAGAATGAAATGATTACTCGATGTTGATGATTATGGTCATCAACTTTCGTTCGTATCTGTATAATTTCGCGATCAATTTTATACATACCAAACAAACAAACAAAACGCAAAAAATAAAAGACGCAGCAGAGAACGATAATTTATAGTTTGACATGATTAATTTATTGATCATATTTGGAATTTACCACATCTCTCATGAGGATATCATTTGACATAAAACAATTGTAATGATTAGACTTTATGATTTCAAAGTGAAAATCTCATGAGAAAAATCAATCGATATTTAACGGTAAAATTCGAAAACACAAATATTGTCGAAAGATATATGCACACACACACACCAAACACAATGCAATGAAGAACAAAAACACTTTACTTACTACCATATTCAATTTACTATATTCGTTCTTGCGCATACAGTAAAGTGTTAAATTTCCATCCTCATTATTTAAGCATACATACGAGCAATTGTATTCTAAATTTTTTTATTTTTTTTTGTTCTTAATACATTCGGTAAATTTTTTTCTTTCTTATATTTTCTTCTATCCATTCTATTCTATTCTAATGCTAACCAAATAGATCAATATATACAATTGGGAAGACGTTGATCGAGATAATGTAAATATATAAATTAGAATTAGTGACATTCCATCGAAATTACTGGTGCTGTGTGCGCGATATATTTTTATGAATTTTCTCACGATAGATCCGCATAACTTTATGTACATACATATATGTATATATGTATATATTATGTAATACAGAAACCTCATTCAAATGAATTCTATAATCATATTTCAAATTCAACATGACATTGACAATAATTATAGACTCTATCAATTTACACTGATTAGAAATCCAATTTTTAAATGTTCCCATTTACACTTCCAACATATTCTTCTTGCGCACCATCATCTTAAAAATATTTGAACATATTTTTTTTTTATTATATTTTGTTGTTGTTTTTCGTTTTTTTTTTTTTAATTTTCTTTTATGCGCGCTACAGTGTTTTCGTTATCTTTTTACACCAAAAAAATAAACTGTCTTAAATGGTTTTTATGCAAAATTAAATACCTAGTGAGATCAATTGAAAATTAAAATGAATATTGAAAGAAGCTTTTTTGTGTATTGTTACTCGTATATATACTTAAAAAAAGCGGAGAGCGCAGCAACAAGTACATTTAATATTGTCACGCGGCACGACAAAATGTTTAACCATAATGTGAAGTCACGATTTGATGTTTTTTTTTGGGGGGTGATATAAGCTTTAACATACACACACACATTCTGCTTGAATGATTAAATGTCGCGACGCTTTGCCAAATTAATCGTTTACAAAGTGTTATGGAAACTTTTCAAATTTATGTTTGATGATAAATGATGTATTGGTTTCGATGTTGTGATTGATTGGTAGCGGAAGTGGTGTTGTTATTTTAACGAATAACGAATTTTAATTTTTTTTTTTTTGGCAATGATTGGAAAGTGAATTTGTTTATTTAAAGCAGATGTTTTATAAGTTATTGATATTGGGCTGGTTTGAATTTATGTTTATTTAATTAGATGGCATATCATTCAATATTGATGTCCCATATGCAAGGTTCATACATATTTGGTTAACCGCCTCGATACATCAATGAGGAAAAGCAACCAGCAACCATAGAAATTCACATATGAAGCAGCAGGTTTCCTTATTAAAATATACTCAAATATACATATGACCATCACTATAGAACACCAGAAAAATCATATATCAAAACGATACTTAAACCGGAAACATTTTCAATAAAACGCTCAAACTTAATCTAACTATAAATAAAGTGAACAATAAAGAAGAACAATGCCATCAAACGTATAAAGCCTACATCAATACTTGGATAACTGGGAAGCAAATTTTGGAACACTATCAATTTAAAACACAAATGAACCAACAGAACATGGCAAAATTTATACGCCTGTATACAAAGGACATCCTCAAAATTGATGCCAGTGACTTATCACTGTTGATGATTACGTTATACCAACAGCAATGAATAAATTTGGTCATCAAGTGGCAGCAATAAAGAATCTATAGCAGCATCCAGCAACGGAAATATAAGTTACAGGTTTCATAGAGAATAAATTTCTCTACCCTTCTTAACATTGACCGAACCTGCAATGACTTTAATAAAAATTCACAATTAAAAAGCAATAAAGCTATAGTTTCAGATCAAGATGAAGTCGCGCTGATTGCGTCAACTCTATCTGAATCATCATTGAATAATCTAATAAATGGAATTCTCCACTATACCTGCATTCCGTTTATTTTGAATGCGCATTTGACACGATAAATATAGAAACGTAATATAGCAGGCTCTTTGTGAAATAGGCATACCAAAGACATGAATTGAATTCATGTCAGAAATGTATCGGAATGCTGCAAACTGAAGAGTTATAATCAAAAAGTATAATCGAAGAGTATATTGGATAGTGTCATACAAAATTCAGATTTCAGGAAAGTTCCACATTCGTGGATTTTAAATAAATAAGCTGCATGTTTTGATAGCAGAATAGTTTTGAATAAGAAAATATAGAACTTTTAGTGTTGTTTTCCACCACAATAAGTCATGACCTTAGATTTCTTCAAATCTACTCTTAATATGCGTTTTACTAAAATTTTAGATTTTATCGAGATCCTGTTTCAAATGTTTTGCAAATTGAATTTAATGATTGATTTTGATTTTTAAACCAAATCTAATTTCGAGATAATTTGTTAGGAACATTTTTCTAAGCATCATATCAAATTTGATGAGGTTTAAGAGGTTACTGATTACCTAAGCCAAAGCTCAAAACCAAGTTAAAAAAAATAATTAAAAATGCAATATTAGATTGCATTTTTTAATTGTTGTTGGTACAATTTATCAAAAATCAGGGTTGAAATTATTAAACTTTTAAATCTTAAATCGTTGTCGAATCTTAATTATAAAATAGGAACAAAAACAAGTTTTAAAATATTTTTAAATTAAAAAGTATTAAACAAATGAGGTTTAAAAAAAACGATCGGTAATTTGCAAAATGATTTATCTCCGAAGAAATTTAAAGCCAATTCGAATATCGGTACTATCAAGATTTTAAAAAACAGCAGTGGTTTCTAAATTTAGTCTTATTTATTTTTGAATGAAGTCTTGTAACTACTATTCTTCGGCCGGTATCTCACAAATAAATGCTTCAATGCTGTCTTTCAATGCGTCAATCGAAGCGGGCTTGTCAGTATTGACATGAGCCTTAACATAGTCCTACAAAAAATAATCTAAAGGCGTTGAATCGCACGGTCTAGGGGGCCAATTGGCCGGTCTCAAACGTGAAATAAATTGTTCACCGAACTTGCCTCTCAATTGGTTCATTGTTTCGCGTGCTGTGTGGCATATGGCACCGTCTTATTGAAACCACATGTCATGCAAGTCAAGTTCTGCCATTTTGGACAAAAAAATGTTGGATATCGTCTCACAGTAGCGCTCACCATTCACAGTTACGTTACGATTTGAATCATCTTTAAAGAAGTACGGTCCAATGATGCTACCAGCCCATAATCCGCACCAAACAGTAACTCTTTCTGGATGCATTGGTAGATCTTGCAATGCTCCAGGCTGATCTTCACTCCAAAATCAACAATTCTGCTTATTTACGAATCCATTCAGCCAAAACTGACCTTCGTCGCTGAACACTATTTTTCGATAGAAAAATGGATCTTCCGCCAACTTTTCAAGAGCCCATTCACCAAAAACTCTGCGTTGTAGTAGGTCGTTCGACTTCAATTGCTGCAAACGGCGCCGAATCGATAATTGATGGTCATCACTGAAATTGATTTCGAAGTTGCGTTGATGGAACGCTTGTTGAAGGACGTTGATTTTATTGTTAGAAAAAAAAATCTTATATGGTAACACATATACAGTCGTGGTCGAGATTGCTTGTATTGTGCAGGAGTGGTGTGTATTGTTCTGCGTGAGTTTTTATTGGGGATATGGGCTCGATGAAACAAGTAGGTATGATTTTTTTGCATAGTCATTGTTTATTTTTGTTTTTTCGTTTGGTGGGACGGAGGATTGTGGTCTTTGTGGTCCGTGTGGGTGAAGTCGGAAAACGAATGGACGGATCATTGCGTCTTGTGGTTTTGGGATAGGTATATTTGTACCTCATGATAGAGTTGACTGGTAATTGCAAAATTGATTCACATATTTCACTTTTCCCCGTGAACTCGGTAGGAGGTGCTGCCGCCGTTGTTGTTAACAGCTTCTTGAAGGTGGTGCTGCATGGATTGGATCAAGTTTTTTATAGTTTGGTTAAGGATTTCATCCTAAATGAGTTTTGTTTCGCCAAACATTTTCATTGTGCGTTCGTTCAATGGTTGGTATTTTATTCCATAGATTCTCTATATAGGATTCGGATAGGGGATTTATAGTTTCTTGGCCCACATCTTTAGGAGGTTTGGTTATAAATTTACTTTTGTGGATTGGAGCATTGTCTTGCTGTAATGGAATGTCTTTTCTTGTCATTTTATAGACCAGTGCATATTAAGGACCTCTAAATATGTGCTTGAAGTAGCTTTTCCGTGCAGCATTGTGATATTTCTATGCCATTGTATAGCTGAAACACCCTCAAGCCTTGAGCATTGTTGTGTTACGAAACTTGGCGAATAAAACTATTTCTTTCCGTAGGTTCCATCTAGGGAGATGCATGATTCGTTGTTCAATATCTTGCATCAGTACTCGAATGGTTTCGCCAGTTGGGTACAAGCGAAGATTAGCCGGTTTTTGTTCTTCTGGCTTATAAGTGGCTTCTTTTGTACAACATAGGCTTTACGTGTACAGTTTTGACTCTGAATTGTATTTCTCTTACACTGTTTATCTCACTTAGAACGGATTTTCCTGTATTCAGAGGGTCTCTTTGCACAAGTTTGGCCATCCTTCTGTCTTCCTTAGGCGTTGTATTTTGCGCCGCCATTCTTTTGCATTTTTTAGGTACTTAAAAATTTTTGGATTTCCAAATTTGATACATCACCGGATTTTTGTTGCAGTTTGTGTCTGTGTTATTGTATTGCTGTATTATTATATTGTTATGTATTATTGTGTTGTTATGTTGTTGTATTAGTATGTTATTGTATTGAAGTAATTGAGTTGTAGTTTGCGGGCGGGAACTGGTGCTGCTTGTTACAGTGTGCGGCTAAAGGGGGTTGGTTCTCTAATGTTCCCTAAGATGGGGGATAGCGCACCGGAGTTGCGAATGGAAGATGATGGACTGCAAAGTGGCTCATTATGGTTGTGATTATCTTGTGCCAGCAGTTGTTGAGTGTTGGCTGCTTTGTGACCGGACCAATTCTGGCATTGCTGACCTACCTCTCCTTTCCCTACACCTATCGATGGCTTGGTGTCAATATCCGGGTCGAGTCTGTCATAACTAACATTCCTTCCATTCCTTCGGTTTGTTATATGTAACATGGGTGTACGGTGGTGTCCGGCATTCCGGGAGTTCCTGGTTTATCCTTGGCCGTACACTCTAATCAATTGTCAATCAATCAATAAAAATATTTTCTAAATTACACTTATTTGTGCCACTCCAAATCGGATTAATATAAGATAATTGTAACTAAATATCAGCGTTGTGCCGATTGTTTACTAACAATTATTTCCTTAGTAGTTTTCAATGTAAACAATTTTATGTAAACAAAGATTTATTTGAAAAAATCGGAAACAAGTCAATAATGTAAACATTATAATATGCTATTAGATATAGGCCGAAAACTTCTCAAACAGCATCTCTATGGTCTCTTTTCAACCAAATATTGCGAATTGGCAAACAATGTATAAAGGTAGTCAACCCAACGATCGTTTATCTGTACACAATACAGTCACCAGTGCATAAGATGTAATCACTTAGTTTCTATTTATTAATTTTTGGTCAATTGCGAGAATCGAACTTGAGACTGCAACGTGGTAAGCTAGTATCTTAACCATGGGTGTATGACTGATAACCGGTTAAACCGGTAAACCATCTAAAATAATATTTAATTAATTAAAGAATATAGTGGTAGGTCATTGGGTTGACCACCAACGACGTAAGCTAACTCATAATAAGTGGTTCAACAAGTAAAGTAATCCAGAAGATAAACTTCCAAAAATTTCTTTGATATTTCAAATCCGTGCCCGTTCCTATGAGAGTGTACAAAAGAACAAAATAAAAATATTCGTTCAATCTGACTATAATGAAGATGGTATTTGTAAGTTGCCTTTCAAACTGAGTCAAATTAGGATATACATTATTTATGTGCTGCATATTCCAAAAGACAATCGCATAGTCAAATTTTTTTTTATTAAACAACATACTAAAAAAGATATTTTTTGCTGTAATTTGGTCAAATTCTAAAACTCTTTAAAAAGATAAACTCTCAAGGATAAATTCCACATCCATCAAAAAACGATTTAAATTAATTCAAAGATCAAATACCATTTGCATCGCTCCAGAATTTATCACATTAAATGCTGAGATTACCAGGACACTTATATCGGTCAGAATCAAGATAGTTTAGCACAAGAATTAATGAATATGAAAAAGCCAACTGCATACTATAGTTTATTATTTTTTGCCTGTGGGCAGGTCTTATATAAAGACGATTTTTTAGGTGAATCAATGTAGCAGAATTTCCACTTAAGGAATTTACTTTTAATGGACTTATTGCACCAACTTCAATGAAGTTAACCTTTTCCACTTGGTTTGGTAGTATTGAAGAAGCCCCAACTGTTTTTATAATAGTTTTAAGTAAGTCACTTGGCTCAATTGAGTTATTAGGTACACCCGTAATTTTAATCTTGTTTAACTACTTTTTGTGACATTTTCTCAAGATATATCAGGTTGTCCATTTCTTTAATTACCAAACTTTGTTCATATAGTTCCCGTGACAGTTTATTAGTCAAATGATCAGAACGGTCTACTCTTGGAGACAACTCAGCTTGAGTCTTCCGAAAATCATCAAATGTGTCCCTTAGACCATTTACAGTTTTGCGTACCAGCAAAAGTTTGTTTGCTAAGGCATCGATATAAATTTTTACATTTTTGGGCACTAGAATTCCTGAGTTATCAGTGGAATTTCGTGTTATTACCAAAGACAAATCTGGAATTGTTAAGCTTGGTTTGTTATAGGTTTGTACTGTGTTGGCAATCAACTATGCAGAACCATGATGTATAAGCAGCCAGACGGTTTATGTTTTCCCCAAAAATATTTTTACATTTAGCGTGAAAATTGCACGCACAGTTATCACATTCAAAAAAATAATGTTGAACCAAAATTGTATTACACTTATCGCACAGTAAATTGCCAATTTCCTATTGACGAAATGTTTTTGAATTACAAGATGCGGTTAATAATGCTTTAGAAATAATTACAAATTGGACAAATAATTAGCTTCATTAGAAGCATTTTAGTTTTTATACAAGATTAAAATTTTTGAATTTAGTTTTAGCATAATTCAACTATAGTTCAGTTCTCTGTAAATAAATATTTACAATCTCAATCAATGAAATCATAAATACTGCTGATGATCTAATTTCCATAATAATGCGAATGAACTGACAACGGAATACCAAAGCAGTGGAAATTGGTAGAAAAATAAGATTTTCCTGTTAAGAAACCGAAATTGCGAGGCAGATCAAATATCAGCTTTATTGAATCATTGAACTGACTATTACTATATAAAAAGTGTTTATTTACCTCTGTTGGAAACGTTTATTGCCAGCCTTTAGCAAAAATTTTCGAAACATAAAAATATTATGCAGAGCTTTGATTATATTTTACCACAAGTTTAATCTTCCTCATTGAAGGTTCATAATCCATTAAAGAAACCAAAACCGATACCATCCATTATGTTACATGTCTGCAACAAAGGCGTAAGGAATGATTTTTTGCTTAAGTATTTAAAATTTAAAAACTTAAAGTTTGATCTTGAATGTTTTAATGCCACTTCGTGAAGTTCTATCAACGAACATATTGCCAAACGAAATTATTTAATCAAGAAGAAACTAACACAGTTAAAACGTGAAGGGTTAATAACTCAACTTTTTTCGAGGGATGGTCTTATACATGTCAAAAAGTGTGAAGATAGCGATATTGTTACTAAAGGGTGATTAAATTTCAAGGGCCGATGTTGATTTTGAGTAAAACACAAATTTTTTAGGAAATTACTGTCAATTCTTTTTATTATGATAATATGGTATGGTTCAATTATGTATGGAACAAAATATCGGCCAAATAGCCGCCGCGACCTCGGCGGCACACCTCCATCCGATGGTCCAGATTTTCGATGACACTTAGGCATAATTGAGGTTCTATGCCGTTAATGTGCCGAATTATATCAACTTTTAGCTCTTGAACTGTTGCTGGCTTATTGACGTACACCTTTTCTTTCAAATAACTTTAAAGAAAGAAGTTCAATGGTGTCAAATCACATGATATTGGCAGCCAATTGACATTGCCACCACGTGAGATAACACGACCATTGAATTTGTCGCGCAAAAGAGCCATTGTTTTGTTAGCTGTGTGGCAAGTGGCACCGTCCAGTTGAAACCACACATCGCTCACATCCATATCTTCCAATTTGGGCCATAAAAATTTCATTATCATCACGATAGCGAAAAAATATGGCCCGATGATGCCACCAGCCCATAAACCGCACCAAACAGTCACTCTTTGTGGTTGCATTTGTTTTTCGACAATCACTTTTGGATTATGATACGCCCAAATGCGGCAATTCTACTTATTGACGAATCCACTGAGGTGAAAAAGTGCCTCATCACTGAAGATGATTTTCTTCGAAGCCTGAATATCTTTACTGCGTTGCAGGATTGTGTATCTTTCCATGTTTCAAATTGAGTTAGTCTGAAATTGAGAAATGTCAAATGAAATGCAGAAAAAAACTTGACGTTTAGGTGTGGTTCACGTTCAACATCGGCCCTTAAAATTTAACCACCTTTTATTACTTAAGTTTAAATATGGATGGCAAATTCAGTGAAATTTTAAATTTAATTGATGGAGTTGATATACAAGTGACAGCTGTTACTGAAACATAGTTAAATCCAGTATTGTCTTCTATAGATCAGTATACATATTCCTGGGTTTGTACTCTTAAAAGATGATCGTTTATCTCATGCAGGTGGTGTGGCATTATTCATTCGTGAGAATTCAAAATTTAAATTTATTGGCAAATCATCTAACGCGACAATACTGAATATTTATTCATTGAAGCCTTTGTGAATGGTATCTGGATGTTCAATGGTGTTGACTTTATTGACGGTCTATTTTCTAGTTTTGTAACGAAATATGAGCATGTTTTTGTAGATGGGGATTTCAACGTTAATATGCTGAAAGATAATTCAATTACAACTAACCTTAATAACTGTTTAGCTGCTCAATACTTGTAATATCAAACGATTGATGCAACAATTACTCAAGTTTTTATAACAGCTCTTCTCTTCTTGATCTGAACATTACCTCAGTATTATTCAGGATTAAAAAGTTTGTCCAACTAGATTTATCAATACTTGATTAAAAGTATCCATCTTAAATAGTCTTATTGAATATCTATTACATAAGCATGTACCAATTAAGTCGTTTATTAAAAGTCAACGAAGTACTCCAGTCTGGTTCAATTCTGATTGAGTTGGCAATGGTTGATCGAGAAATGTGTTACTTATAAGAAAAACTAGAAGTGATTACATTACAAAGCAGCTTGATTTTAAGTTTTCATCAAGACAGCTTTGGAAGAACGTACGTAACATTGACCTCTCAAATGATAGATCGGCGATCCCCCAGTTTTCTGTTAATGAATTGAATACATACTTTGTTGATTCAATTCCAGTTAGCATTAATGCATCGCAAAGCATTCCAATCACCATGCAAGATTCTACTTTTGGAAATTTTTATTTTAACTTAGTTATGAAGATAGTAATCGAAGATTAAATAAGATTAAATCGAATGCAATTGGTGACGATCGTATTCCTCTAAAATTTATTAAAATCATAATGCCGTTTATTATCCCGTATTTTTCCCATATTATGAATACTTGTCTTACAGTGTCCGTATTTCCCACTCAATGGTAAGTTTCTAGAGTTACTCCTATTCCAAAAGGTGCGCAACCTAAACATTTGAGTGATTTGAGACCAATTAGTGTATTACTCGCGTTTTCTAAAGTTGTTGAAATATTGATGCATGGTTATTAGTTTTTTAAATGCAAATAATACACTTAATGTATTGCAGTCCGGCTTGGCGTTCGACATATTGAACCATTGCATATTGTTGAATAAACTGAGGACATATTTTAATTTTTCGTAACAAGCTGTTAAACTAATTAAAAATTCTGTAAAATCTGCACCCACTGAAACCACACGGGGAGTACCTGGTCCATACTCGGACCATTGTTATTTTTGTTGTTTATTAATGATATTTCTTCGGTTTTTTTCCACTGTGACTATCATATTTACGCTGATGGCATTCAAATCCACTATAATATACTTTGCCTGAATCGATTAAGTTATTAGCTCAATAATGACCTCAACAAAATATTTAATTGGACTACAATTAATGATATCCAGCTTAATGCTACTAAATCAAAGGTCCTGCGAATTTATAGAGGTAAAGAGCAAATAACATTTCCACTCATCACAATCATCAAAATGTAGCAGTCAGGAACTACACTCGGAAATTATTATGTGGCATAAATTCTTAGCAAATAAATCGTATTCTGCACAAACTACAATCGTTGGTTCAAGTTTTGCATTACTTCAATCAAGAAGTAAGTGTTTCTAATAATTTATATCCTCCTCTGTATTTTAGCAACACTTCCTGTCACGTCATGTGAGACAGCAAGAAGTTTTTCACGTTCTGACGTTTAAAAACATATCTACGCTGTCCTAAGTCTGAAGACAGGTTGAATGGAATGATTAATGCAGATTTATAAAGAGGGAGAAGTATCAGTCGAAGAAGTAATGCAAGATTGGCAAAACTAAAACAGAAAAATGGACATTATTTTTTAAATGTAAACATTAAATATAATATTATAATACAACACTCTATTGTTTTCTTATTTTTGTTATTCTTAAAAAATTGAACCTTAGAGAAATCCTGTGTACGCCATTGATATATATATATATATATATATATATATATATATATATATATATATATATATATATATCATCTTATTTACTTGACTCAATTAGCTAATTCTAGCCAATAAATTAATAAAAAAAATATCACAACTTTTTGCTAAAAGTCATAACAATAATACTACATTCAAGGTAAAAGCTCTCCACCTTATTTAAAATTGTTTATCGCTCATGATCACCAAACAACCAAAACAAACCATTTCATTTTGTCATAATACTTCTAAAAAGTGGATAAGACATTATTTGTTTATGCAATATTACAAAAAAAAAAATAAAAAATTAAATGATCCTCGTATTTAAAAAAAAAAAAACCAAGCGTGAAAAAAATGTTTATTTTTTTCTTGATCGTCACCACCATATAACATGATGACGGTAATGATGATGATCATCATCATCATAATCAGCATCACCAACATCTTAAAACAAAAATAACAGCAAACGTTATATTTATTTATATTATATGATCATTAGTTTGATCTTCTTATGTACGTAAGAAATTAAAAAAAATAAAAACGTAAGGAGATAAATTTATGACTTTGGTTAAAATTTTTAATTGGATGAGGTAAATAATAATTAACTGAAAAATAAAAAGTAAAATGATCATAATATATATACTGAAAAGATGAGCTAAAACCGATCTATGTGATTAATAAAATAAAATAAAAAAAATATAGAAAATATCACATATCTATATAAATCGGTAATTGTTGGATACACATATCGCACAAACACAGAATAATTGCGTTTTTAGATCGCAGTGTTGACACTACTCTCTTCCCCAGCGTATATAAGACCCAAACTCAAATATATATTTATATATCTTTCAAGATCGCACATTTATATATAAGTATACATATTTATATATATTTTTAATTAATTTATTTTTTATAATTTTTGCAATAAAAATAATTTTTATATATTTTGTATAAAGAAAAGAAATAGAAAAAGGTTACAGATGAGGTTAAAATAAATGAAATTGATGATTATTTTCTTTATAAATATAAAATAAAAGAAATGAAAAAATTAAATAAAAAATAAAAATAAAAAATTATAAATCCCTGTTGCGTAGGATTTTGTTTCAATTAAAATCGAAAATAAAATGTGAACAACTTTGAATATATCTCGCACATAAATATATACATTATGTAGATACTATAATGTACTGATAATAATTATGTATATGGTGTGATCGCGATTTATTAATTTCAACAATTTAAGTCCTATTTATATACTCGTGTACTATATAATATACTGATCGCACATACACAAAATTAAAATTTTATGATCGCGATCACTTAATAATATTATATATTAAAAAGAGCAATTAAAAAAAGCTTAACTTCTGATCGGAATTTAAACGAAATATATGATGCGATCATACGGTTTTTCCATATTAAAATTCTAGACTTATATATATACAAACATATTTTGGTAAATATTGATCATCAACTTAATACGATAATAATATTAGTAATAATAATAATAATAATTGTGTGATCGTATCAAATTTATCAAACAACAACAACCTACTAATAATTTATCCAATAACTATAAACCGCGCGTTGCAAATTAATTAATTTACAAGTGTGTGATCGCGTAAATTGTAAATTCATTTATCACCTCCATATATGCAATATACATAGTATATGGAAATACATCGATTAATTGCGATCTCATTGCATTTTATTGCGTTTAAGTGAATCGATAAATTTTACTTTTTTATTCCATAAAATTATTAATTACCATATCTAGTTTTGTGTTTAACACAACAAAATCGAAATTAAATTGCGTGATCAACACTAATCTATATATATGTATGTATATACATTGAATAGATATCGATTTTAAGTCTGCGTGTATATATGGTTTTACCATACTATGTATATACAAAGAATATTAAGAGGCGACATAAGACACAGTGTTTCATGTCACCAAAATGTTAAATATAATATATTTCTACCTACACACATTGTTGGTGCTATATAAATGCGTTGATATGGTTTTTCAGTATATATATTGTGTCTGAGATTTTAAAAAGTTTAATAACATTGAATGTGCGCTATATGTGTGATTAATGTATGACACAATGATAGTGCAATTTTTGTTGCGGTTGTTATTTTAATGTACATTGCCCAAATTATTTTTGCAAACGCTATGGGTTAATGACACTACGTTTTTACTCGTTTTTAAATTTAACCTTCAATCATCTCTCGCAATATTTAGCTATAACGCATTTTATTTAGATAACCAGAAAAAGGCAAGTCGTTCCGACCTCTATGTCTGCCATATGATGGCACTCTTTTCAGAGATATCTGCACTATCCATCTTAAATCGGTTTTTATATTCTCAATAACCTGTGATCATATATATTTTGTTTTGGACTCAATAATTTTGAGACCAACGGAAGCTGAGGATTGTGATAGTGGATAGTGGTTTGAGATTTCTTATGTTATCCGTAAAGTTTGAATAAGAAACCATTTGGATGCTTTTCCAAAACTTTACTATTACGGTTAGTAAACAGTTTATGTCTTCAATAATTGCAGTTTGTATTCCTAACAGTACAAAAGATTTCCTCCCTTCAGTTTGTAGTGATACCTCTTATTTTCAGCAATTTTTATTTAAACTTTGATTTTATCGCTTGATCATGCCGTTACTTTGAAGATGGTAGCTCATAATTTGTATACGACAAGTTGCGATTAACTTTTAAAGCTTCCGGTAAAGTGTCATTTCAAATTGCTTACCTTGATCTGATATGATCGTACGGACCACCATGCATATGGATACGTTCGAATCTTAATGTTGGCATCTAAATTTGACCAGTTATTTGAAGGACTATTTTGGATTTTTGGTACGCGCTATAAATGTTTGGTCCAAATGGTAGAATCGCTAGGTTTAAATTTTTGACCTAAAGTACTTAGTATAGCTACTTAGAGTAGTTTATTAAGTCTCATTTTTTCCGGTATATATGCATTATGGATGTTTGACGTTCATTGAAGTTTTGCGCCATCTCATTATCTTCTTTCGGTATTTTTATAAAGAGTTCAACATTTAGACCTGTCAGCCCAAAATCAAAACTTCCTCCATTCCAGACAGATAGTTGGTATCAACATTATTGGATCATGATATGTACAGTAAAAGGTCCGTTGTAAATTGTGCGATGTATAATTCTAAAATCACGGATTTGCTGAGTAATTCGTTTCGATGTGATCACAGAAATCAATGGTTTATGGTCTTTAATCATGCGGAATGATTTCTTTTTAACCATAGATCTAAATAGTTTTACTGCTAGATAAATTGTTTCCACAGGTTGAAGTTTCTAAGAAAAAAATCTTAACGACTCTCATATTTTCTTGGTAGCGTTATATTGATGCAAAACTGCACCCATCGCTATTTCGGAACACTCAGTTTTAATATTTAGAATCCATTATCTATCGGGTGAGCTAAGAGAGCGGCTGATGCTATAACGCACTATTAGTGTCAATGCAACTTTTCCGTTTGTTCAATAGATCCTATACAGTTTCTAAACCCAAAATTGCCTTAACCCAATAATGACTAATATTAGAGACGTAATACCAAATGCTCACTTGTGGCCTTAGTTTTCAAATGAAAATCAAAAAAACTGTTTGGACTGCGTTTCTGAGTCCGAAAAGCATAATTTGGTGTGATGATTGCAGTCTTGTAATAATGTAAGCACATTAAATGTTTGCACTAAAAATTGTGAAGGAGACTTGGTATCGATCTAGGATTATGTTTTAGTTTAAATGTGCCTATAATTCCAACAGGGCCTCCAATCATTATTTTCTACAAATGACATATATACGACGTTATACTTGACTGGTTTTAAGAAATTTGACTGTTTTGAAAGTGTCAAAAATTATACAAGCAAAAAAAAAAAATAATTCTTTTTCACAGTATAACGCTTTGGTGTTAGCATATCTATACACCTGCTTTTATTCCAGGCAGTTCCACCTCAGTGCTTCCATCAAATAAAGATTAGTTCTTTAAATCAATAATTAAATTGAATTTTACTAAAAAATCAACTTCTATTAAACAGCGATTAATCGATGCAACATCGAATGTGCATGTGAAAAGACGCCTAAGACAAACAACAACTTGTAAAAGTTGAGTGCCTTAAGTGTTTGAAAACCAATGTTTGTCGCTATAACATTTGATAGGACTAGTATTTTAAATAATCGATAGTTTTTTAAAATGGCAAGGCTTCAAACACTTTTGAGCCCTACTCCCAAATTTATGATAATATAATAACACTGGATGCCGATGGAGCCCATAAGAAAAGCTTGCATTAACATTTGAACATCACAAAGTTCTTTTCATAACCGCCGATAATTGATTTACCTGTTCACTCTATTAGTGGGTTTTGCCTTATAGTGGCTTCTCACAATTTATTGTAACTGTCGAAACGGTAAAAATCGGTAATTAATATTTGCAGTTATTAACATTTGGTTAATGTCTTTATCATCTGTTCCTGAATCGATGACAATTGACTTGGTTTTTTTAATTAGATTTCTCATCGATTATCTTACTGATAAAACACTCATACTCCTGTTTCGTTATGTATAAACGTTTATTAGACTTTAGATATCATCTAGTATTTTATATTTAACAACTTATTATAAGGTAATTTATGGTTTAAGCAAAAAAACTGACACATTTTTAATGCTCCTATGTCACAAAAAAAGTTTATAGAATTTTTAAAAAAATTTTATCGTATCTAGAGCATATAGTGGGGACTTTTTTCCTTAGTGCATGGCTAATGAGAGCCATAGTAATAATTTTATTAGGAATAAGCAACTCATAATATACGCACGGAATCAAATGGATCCCACCAAATACATACCATGAGTTTTTTCCAGAAATATTTGACTTAACTAATAATGTAGGACTAAAACACTAGGTGGTCAGAAGTAGTTTACATGAAAAAATCAGCTTGCAACGTTTCTCGACTTCAGTTGTCTTCATTGATCTTAAACTATGTGAAATGGGGCTTGTTGAAACACTCCTAATGTAGGTGTCTTCATTTAGCAACTACACTTTTCTCGGTGAACGATGATGAGGACGGAGAATCAGTTCAATAGGATTACTTTGCAGATAACGCGCGACTAGTTACCATGACGCCAAAGCTACTATTATCTATAAGTAATGATCTTGTTGCCCGAGCTATCACATACATTAATTTTAACCTGCAAGAACCTTCACAGATTTCCACGAATTCATGAAAATTCTAGAGCAACAGTTCAAAGTTACTGGAATTTCATTGGAGTCAATTAAATAAGTGCACGAAGTGCTTGACTAATCGGAAAAGTCAAAGATGAACAAGTTAATGCGTGGCTTGACACTTAACCGGAAACCGTCTCAATTGCTGACGGTTTCCGGTTAAGGAAGCCATATGAAATTGAACGACGGTGATAACTTAAACGAAGCAACCATTGGTTAATTCTGGATGGAGAGGTAGCCGCGGCAAGTTCAAATGGTGCTTACTCTGTTCGAAAACGTCATCTTTTGTCAGTACTGATTGAGCAGGCTGATATTGCGCACGCAACTATAGAACAAGTAGAAATAAATGTCCTTGAGACGTCTGCATCTAGTTATAATTATCAGAGTTCAACTGAACAAAATCTTAGTGATCCTTTGGCAGCCATTAATTAAACAGCCAATATGTTATTACCATCATATATATGTTAGTCCAACAGTTCTGTTAAAAAAAATCCTTAAGTTATTTACAGTTGGCGGAATGACTTATCCAAATCCAGCCGCCCATTTTCGAAATTAATTTTTTAATAGATATTGGCGCAGATGTTTCGGTCTTACTAGCTTGCTTCGTTTGGAAACCATTGGTCGATCCATCGTTCAGATTGTTTGCAGCGAACGGCTCTACGGTAAACGCTTTCGGTACTAAAATTTTAAAACTATAGACATTGTACTGCGACGCGAATCCTTCTGTTATATATCGTTGGTAAACAAAGACAAAGGCACATAAAACGTTAACATCTTTATATGCATCCGGTACATTTTATTTCAAAGATGCTCTTACTTTAACTGGGATTAATATAGGTTAACGACGGACCTATAGGAGTAATTTACACTATTATACAGTTTCCCACAGTGATTTATGGATACATCAACATCGGCAAAATCAAACATAACGTGACTCACAAAATTGAGACGAACGGATCTCCAATTGCATGCAAAACACGACGAGTGCGGCACCAAAAAAACTCATTATTGCAAGAACAGAATTTGGATACATGATGAAACTTGGGATTTGTCGACCTAGCAGCAGTCCTTAGTTCAGCTCCCTACATTTTGTTCAAACACAGAATGGAGAATGGAGACCGTGTCGAGGTTTCCGAACACTAATAAAGTCACGATTCCAGATCGGTATCCGTCTCCACATCTCCTGAATTTTACGCAACATCTTGTTTAGACCTACCATGTTATTCCGATAGAACTGATGGACATTCCGAAGACTAAGATTTCGACATCATTGTACTTTTCGAATTTTGTAAAATGACTTTCTGTGTTACACATGCCGGACAGTCGTTCCAACGTCTTATTTATACAGTTTTACGAGGACTTGACTTCGCTTTTGTATATCTGGACGACGTGTTCATTGCCTCTCAAAATTATGACGGTCATCTTGAACATATCAAAACTATCTTCGCTAAATTATAGAAAGACACGGTTGACAAATGCGTTTTTGCAAAATCCGAAATTCTATTTTTAGGCCACTTAGTTACTAAACAAGGCATACTACTACTGACCACTGACTGTAAAACAACTAAATGGTTTTTTAGTTATGATAAACTTTTCGCTAAATATATCAATTTTTTTTATAAAGCCCATTTAAAGCTGTCTGCGGGGCATACAGTTTACTTTTAATTGCAATTAGAAGTTCTTCTATGACAATAATGTGCAATTTGTATTTTGATGCTTAATTTTGACGCTTGAAAATTTGTATTTGTACAAATTTGTAATTTGTATTTTTGATGCTTCAGTAATCTATAAATGAGACCACACAAAAACTGTTACGAATTTAAATTCACATAATTGAAAACATAACCGCTGTCTAATGGCTGAGCTTCTCTTTTTAAATGTTTGTCAGTTTATTTATAGAGATCTAAAGAATAGGACATGCAGAAGTTGTGGTATAAAACATTTTGTTGTTTCAATTATTTATTGTATTTTGAAATTTACATTCCTTCAGAAGCTTGAAAAGGTGGTTTAATTTCCCTACTACCTGCTTCAACACCCGTCATATAACTTGTTTTATTGACAAAGATTAAAATTAATATTTTCGTTGGTCATAAGTTCTTTAAATATTAATTATAAAAACCAGTTAGCTTAACAATATAAAAACGACCTTACAAATTATAATTAGGTGCAAATTTCTAAATATATGAATAGTATGAACTCACAGACAATATAGAGAGATTTTAGATAACCGCACATTCTGAAAATATATTAAAATGTTAAAACATATTCAATCATCCATTAAAATATTAAATCGATACATTATTCAAACTTAAAATTAAATTTAAATTTTAAATTTTGTTGTGTCATAAATTTTATTAAATAATTTTGTGCATAAATCAAATTTGCTAATTGGATGCTGTGGGAGAAAACACGACGACTAATTTAATTGGTGTATTTTAATTAATTTGCAATATTTTGGAAAATCGTGTGCGTGGCTTAAATTATCATTTTTAAATTATCAAATACAGTGATCATATAATTATGATTCGCTTATTTAAAATTCATATATTCAACCGATTGATAAAAGGTTTTTTTTTGTGATTTCAGTGAACATGATTTCTAAGCCCATCGCCTTCAGTTGCATTTTACCTTGTTTAAAAAAATTAAAATGCTAATTTAAGACCATATCAACGTTATCAATTTTTTAAATCGGTTCAGTCAGGTTTTTGAGATAATACGATAGTTAAGCTTTAGTTAAAATAGTTGTTAACTAAAGCAAGTTTTAAGATAATGTTTCGGAACCATTCGACTAAAATTGTCTTAATAATTTAAAAACTTACAAAAAAATATTAGAATTTAATAATTACATATACTATAGATTATTTAATAGACGGGTTCGTCGCTTATTATTTTGCTTAATTTTATTTGTCTGAATTGAAGTCTTTTGTACACTTTATTGTATCTGTTGTTGTATTCCATTAGGGAAAAATGGTAAAAAAAATCGGACTAATTTTAAAACATTTTGGCATTAAACGCATTCACTTACCGATAAAAACCAATACTTTTTTTATGAGTTTTTGGTTTGTATAGCTGTCAATGTTTATTGTCTTCAATTTTTTCGTTATTTTTAGTTGCACAGATAATTTTTTTCAATTTTTTAAAAACTATTTTATTACATTTAAGTTAATACAGTTTTTATAAATAATTTGGTTTGTAAATATTTAATTTAAATTTTGTATCATGGTGTAAAACTGAACTTCACTTTTTAATAATTAAATAAGTACTTACAGATTTCGCCGTATGTCTTTCTTTATGATGCTAATAAAACCTCGGTTAAAGTAGGGTTATCACACAAGACTATCGATATGAAATCTCAGATACTCCCAAGTTTTGCCCACACAACTAATGCAACCATTCTATAGTATAGATATTGATCAACAATGGTTGATCACTCTAAGCAATGGGCATAGTACAGTACAGGGCTCAACACACATTTACATTTATGGGCATGTACATCGGTATTATATCATCGGAGACTGAGGCCTATTCCTTAAATATTTCATCTTAGACTAAGGAATAAGTTTAGTCGTAGACGCGTATTGTTACTAATATATCGATAGGTTTACGTGGTCATTCACACAGATACATGATATTCAATCTTAGATTGAATATCTCAATTACACATATTAAATATCATTTACACATTATCACACACAATCCCATATGGGATTGTCCGGGTCTCAAATGGTCAATATGCCAAGTATGCTGTGGGACTGGAACATTCTCAATTGGATGCAATTCGATTACTTGATCGCCACCTTTTTCCTTTTGATAGAGACATGCCACACACGATGAAATATCCCTTTTAACATATGGTGTCATTTTCTTAAACCAAAAGTTTTTTTTTAAAATACCAAGCATATTTTCGACTCCAAAATATCCGGATGAATGTGTCTCTAATACTATTCGACTGCAAAGTCATTTGGATATAACAAATAATTCGTCTCCATTTTCTGTTTTAAAAAAATGCGCATTCATTTCGAGTTACGAAATTTTTCATTGTACGATCCGTTTCAACAATTTTTTTTTTCATTTCCAAAACTCCTTCGTCCGTTTTCTGCAATGCAACCATCCATTTGTTATCCTCTTCTATATACTGAATACATCCAGAATAGCTTCCTCTGCCTTAACGCTACCCAATACGGGTGCTCTACTTAGCGCATCTACGTGGGCCATTTGTGGTCCATTTCGATGTTTTACTTCAAAATCAAACTCTTGTATCGTGCAACCCGAGGAATTACATTTTTCTTCGTCACTGGTGTTCGTATCGATGCACAGTATGTGACAACAACGTATGGTTTACCGAGAACGTATAATCGGAAACGTTCCACGGACTCCTCCACCACTAGCATCTCTAACTCGAATGCTGTGATAATTATGTTTCATGGAATTTGTATTTCGGTTAAAGTAAGCAACTGGCCTTTTGACATTTTCTTGCACCTGCATAAATATGCCTGCTAAACCAATTGAACTTGCGTCTGTGTGTACTTCCTGTTGCAATTAAGGATCGTGAAGCGCTAAAGTATCCTGGGCACATAGACATGTTTTCAGCTGGTTAAATGCGTTATCTTGCTCCTCGCCCCAAACAAAAGTCATATTTTTCTTGGGTAAATCCGTTAAAGGCTTGGCAATTTCCACAAACTTAGGGACAAACTTCCTAAAGTAACTTGCCAATCCGATAAATCTCCGCACATCATGGATGTTCGTTGGGATTTCAAATTTTTTTACACATAAAATTTTTACTTTTCCGGGGCGGATGCCATCATGACTAATCTCATGCCCTAAAAATTCAATTTCTGTTTTTAGGAATTTGCATTTAGATGGTTTCATCGGTAGGCCATATTCTCGTTGTTTGTCCATAAATCTTTTGAGCAATTCAATACCTTCATCAATAGTTGTCCACGGAATAACCACATCATCGAGATATGTAATAATTGTATTTTGAAGTTCGGTGGCCATTAAGTTAAAACTTAGTTCCGTTTAAACCTAGATCGTGCGTTAACAAGTCTGAACGGCATTCGATTAAATTGGTATTTTTCATCGGGCGTTACAAATGCTGTTACCGTTCTTCACTTTTCAGCAACTGGGATATGATAGTACCCAGATGCTAAATCAACAACAGAGAAATATTTCATTCCCGCCATTCGTTGCAATGGCTCATCCCTATGTGGCAACGGAAAATGGTCTTTAACGGTTTTATCATTAAGTTTACGGTAATCAATACAAATACGGTCTTCACCACTCTTCTTTTTAACAATCACGATTGGCGACGAGTATGGTGATATTGATGGGGTTAAAATGTTATTTTGTAACATTTCCTCCACCTGCTCTAAAAGGATCTTTGAAACAACATCCACAACGTTGGTCTTAGTAAAGATATAGCAGGAATACACCTCATTTCCTAACGAATCAAATTAACGTATGGTTTGTTAAGACGACCTCAAATAGTAATTATATTGGTAATATAAGTGTTGCGCATATTGTGCATACGACATCGAATTTATTTAGCTTCTGTAAAGTTAGCAAAGGTGTTTTGAAGCTGGCTGTGTTGCGAGTTAAGTCCAACTCTATCGGTGCTGATGAGAATCTATTAAAATTTATTAAATTGATTTTACATTACATTTTGCCAATTCTATGTTATCTAATTAATGTTTGTTTAAATGAATCAAATATTCCATCTGCATGGAAAGTTTCGAGAGTTGACCCGGGATGGCGGGAATGGCGGGAATGAATTGCTAAATGTTCAAATCCTAAAGATCTAAAGGATCTTAGACCAATCAGTATATTACCAATGTTATCTAAAATCCTCGAAAGAGTGATGTGTGATCAAATATTTGGATATTTGAAAAATAATAATATGATAAATAAGTTTCAATCTGGTTTTAGGGCTAAGCACACAGCTACTCAAAATAACTGATAATATTTCTGTTTTTTGGATAATGGTCATGTTGCACTATTAAGTCTGCTTGACTTTTCTAAGGCTTTTGATACTCTTAATTTCTCTCAGCATGCAATTAAATTCAGTTCTAGTTATTTAAGCACCGGTCCCATATGTTAGCACTAATGAAGTAAAATCACATCATATTAATGTGTTACGCGGAGTGCCACAAGGTTCGATACTTGGGCCTATATTATTCATGCTTTTTATAAACGATGTTTCAGCTGTAATTAAATATTGCAGTTATCATATGTATGCTGATGATGTACAAATTTATACAAGCGATACGCTAGATCATATTGAGCGTATGACCAAGTTGGTAAATGCTGATATTAAGGCTATTTCTGAATGGGCTAAAATTAATCAATTAGAGTTAAACTATTCTAAATCGCAAGTTTTACCTATCCAAACCAGAAATAAAATAATCGATTTTCCACCAGTCTACATTGGTGTTAATACTGTGCCATTTGTTAATACAGCCCACAATTTAAGATTCATAATGAACTCAATACTGACATGGTATTCACACGTAAGTCATATTTGTTCTAACATCTATGGAGGCTTAAAAAGACTTTCAAAATTTAAAAAATCTACACCAATAAAAACCAAAAAACATTAGCTCATGCTAAATATGCTGATTTAGTAATGGGTGTTTTAAGTTTTGAGCACAGAAGAACTCGTAATGTTGCGTTTAATTCCATTACAAAATATGTTTATAATTTATATAGATATGATCGCAATACGCCGTTTGCGAAAAAAATTCTAGGTTATACATTTGATAATTTTCTGAAATACAGACAGTGTATATTCCTCTTCAAAGTACGGTATGGGAGCTCGGTCGACTATTTAGTTGATCTAGTACAATTTAGTAAATCTGATAGAAATCTTACTTTTGTAGTACCCCGGTTTGTAACAGCATTTAGAGCAAAATCATTTTTTATAGATGTAGCTAAAACATGGAATAATTTACCGCTAAATCTGAAACGTATCTCACATCCACGTCTGTTTAAAAAAGAATAAAAGTAAAATACGCAAGACTCTCTTTTAATTATTTTAAGAAGCGATTTTTACTATAAACTTTTTCGTTTCTTTGCCTTAAATTTGTTCACAATGACGTGACAGTTAAATTCCCCGCACATTATAACGTCACAGTATAGCTAACGCCGTATTTTTCATTGATCGTGTTAAGCTCGTTGTAAAAACTTTCCATCGGAGGTTTATAAAATAATACTAATAGACAAAGGATGTCAAAATGATTTAAATTCATAATTTCACTAAGGTTATATAGAATATAGTCAAAGTCTATTTCGACTATATAGTCCAAGTATTTACGAACGAGATATTAAGTTGATGAAATTTATTGACAGACGATTATAGTATAGGATATTGTTTAAAATCGTAGGGGAAGCATGTGGATTTGGACTTCTATATGTTATTCAGCTAAAACCAAATAAGGTTGTACCGTGCAGGTAAATCGACGCAAAAATATTGGAGACCTCATAGTACTGCCATCTATTATACAATCCGACCAACTATATTTTTCATTATTTTTCACGTCGAGCTGCGTACTGTGGTGAGCGAAATTGAGTGCTAAAATTTATTATAAATTTATTATTAGCTCTTAGCTAGCTAAATTTTATGTCATATTAGTATAGAAAACTTATCTTAGCTCGAGCTTTGCACCGACTTTTAAGGTAAAATGAATGAATTTTTTTTTGGTTTAACCTATTTAAAATTCTTAACTTAACTTAATCTACAGTACTCAAGATTAAATTTAAAAGTTTTGACGTTTCACAATGACAAGTGAATTTGTCATTTTTAAAAATGTCATTCATTTTTAGTATTGACGTGCTCGATAGAAACTTTGTTTTGTAATTTTCCCTCATCCCGTTTAAACTTGCACAAGAGCAAATGTGGACAATGTGGGTAAATCCTTGATTCAATATTTGAGTATTTCGAATTCATGGACATATAGGCATGGAGGTAATCGAGGAGTGACTAAACTCGGATGAAACTCGACTGATTTACAATGCTAGGAAGAGGAACAAAATGTAGAACCAGTAATTCAGAAACCACCTAATAAGATATACCCATAAGAAGTAATGTTGACCACATGTTTAGCTCCAAACATACTGTTTAAGTTTGCATAAAGTGTTTTGTATAGAACTATATCTGCAACTAGTAAAATAATGGTTCTATAGATAACCGAAAATGCATTTGACATTTAATTTTTTTGTAGCCTTCGATTACACTTTCAAAACTTGAAAGCGGCCTTTACTAACTCAAATCTATATTTCAACAAATTAAAACCTACCTTAATGAAAATAGTGGCATAGCAGCATCAAAAACATTTCGTTGTCATCTTTGATATTTTTCGGAAAAACTGATTTACTTTTTTCCGATTCACGAATATCGTTCAAGTCTTAAAGAGAAATTGCTTAAAATTTCCAGTCTTCAGTTGGATAACGAACTTCATCAAATACTTAAACTTTTGACTTTGAAAATTAAGTAGTTTTACGTGCACATTGTTTGATAATTTTTTTTTTCATTTGGCTAGTTTTTATTAGACATTTACCTGTCTGGAACATTTTATTAAATCGAGAAAACAGCTTCATTCAATGTTTCTTTGTTATTTAGACTTTTAAGCTTTTTTCTTGCAGCCCAAGCCGAATTTTTGACTTCTATCCTTCTTAGAAACTTTTCAAGAATGGGAATATCTTTAAACCATCTTTATTTCTAATTGCTTATTGTTGGGTTATTATTTTTTTTATTGGTAGTGAAGATCTGTTAGTAAGTTTTTCTACCTTTTAACGTTTTTAAATGAAGTATTGAAGATGACCTATTGCTTCTGAAAGACAAAACGTGTGCGATAAGATTTTGATCAGTTGTAAATTTCAATTCAGTAAGTAATCGATGACACTGCATTCCTAATAAAATATTTGCCTAATTAAAAAAGTTATAAATCATCCACCGTTTGATATAACTATATCGTGCGCTGTTTGCAACACGCATCTTACAAAACAAACGTTGACTGTAAAAATTATCTTGTTGAAATTTACGGAAGATTATCTAATAAATCTCTCAAACAATATATATAAATGACTTTTCAAATAGTAATCTCCCATTGCATATATGGTACATCATATCACACCAATCAAAGAAATAGACGAAGAAAATATTTTTTATTTTCTCATCAAATCATCCCGTAAAAAATAACAAAAAAAAATTCAATAATGTATAATATTATGTACCGATACACCTCCACACACTTTCAAAACCTAAAAAAAATCCATAAAGTTTAATAACATTACAAAAAAAGTGTGAAAGAAGCTAACCGAATGCAACAACAAAATCGTAGCAACAGCAAAAACCAAATAAATTTCTTAACTTTGCGTATTGGATGACACGACTAGAAAAATTGCATGTTCTTGTGATCATGATCATGTTGTAGTCATTATTTTCTTATTATTGGAATTGTAACAGAAGTGCTTGTTAACGATAACTTTTAATTTTTTTTTTTTTGCTTATAAATTTATATTCTTATTACCAAAGTGTTATTTTGTTTTAAACACAAAAGTTAACGAAAAAAAAAATGGAAAAATGTTTTTTTTTTGTTGATAAGGCGCCATAAAATGTGAGAGCAAATAAAAAACAGAGTGACAAAATTATCTCTAATCTTGTCACTGTGTGTTTTTATAAGCTTAAGTATCCCAAAGATTCTATGTTCAATTAACAAAAAGCTAATAAAGCAAAAACCCAAAAGTGGTAAGTCCTGCAAGTATATCTTCTTCATGTACATATGATTGTAAATGTGTTATGTGTGGTGCGTGCAATACTGTGTTCTAACCTGAAACCAATTTATATACGAATTCCAAATTAAAAAAAAAAATTCTAAAAATTATAATAAAGAAGAAAACTAACAAGACTTCTTGCATTTTTTTTAACTTTCTTAATTCTGCATTTTTAATTTATTCATTTTTTTGTAGCTGTTTTTATAACTGTTACTGTTTTGATCTAAATTGTGTAGTCACCATTCATATATCGTTATAATATATTTACTTAAATGTATATAAGATACAAAGAATTATCTTCTTCATGCCAACCAACTTGACACCGCAACTTACACAATTTGAACGATATGTTTTGGCAAACAAAATTAAATTATTAATAAAATACATGATACTAGTTGCCCCTGTGGTCGGGGGGTATCAGATAGTCTCATTAGATATTTATATAGCATGATATCTTTAGAATACCATCAAGGTGTATTTTGGTTGTATCGTATAGGTGGCGACCAAACTTCCTTTGAAAAACAAGTGGCTAAAAAATCAACTTTACGTTGGTTTCCATATGCAGATGCCATTGGAAACCCTGATGTTGGATTTTTTCATAGGTCACATGTAAAAAACAGTTTTAGATATCAAAGCATTAAAAAAATGTTTATGTGTAAGTTACGTTGAAGTATGTAACGAGACAACCTTTACATATGTAGGTGATCTCTAAGACAAAGACTCTTTTTCCAACCTCATTTTATAAGGAGGTTACTTAATGGAACAGTAAATTGAAGTGATTTCTTACCAAATTGCAGGTAAATATCAAGGACGATTTTATTCCGATACTCTTTAATCTAAGTTTGTATTTATCATTCCTAAAAGTCTCGTGAGACCAAGATGCAATAATAGTTTAATATTCGATAAATGGACATCAGTTTTAGTAAAAAAATGTACCTTAATGTAAGCGTCCATTCCAAATATTCATTCTAGAATCTTAAGCTGTGTTAAGTTGAGCGGTCAATGTTGGCCAAAAGATGCGTTTAAATGATGGTAATAGACTAGTGAAATACGGTCTCTCAATTTTGATGTCCATGGAAACTCAAAACCTTTTCAAAAATGATAGTTAATTCGATGTTTCAGTGGATTCTGAAGCTAATGATGGCATAACGAAAGTATATCGTTCTACAAAATTCTAACAAACTTTGATCGCTCTTGACAAAATTAATGAAAAAACAATTAATAACAGGAACCTATAGCAATATGTATGGAATGGTTGATCGTTATAGGTAATAAAAAGGTGGATGAAGCTACAACTGATACACTTCCTGATGTTATATTGACCCATCTAATAAACCACTTGCACTGTGGACTGAAATAGTCAACATATGTATTTTATTTTCTGCCATGTGATCCATTCCACCAGGTCTTGATGATTCCCGATGATAGCCTATCAAAATTAGAAAATATTTCAAAAAATGTATTTCCAGTTGAATGTTTTACCTTCAACTGGCAACAATACCAGATCCGTATCTTCTAGCAGTAAGGATACTGCAACTTAATCTTATCTAAAGATTCCACTGAATTTGGTTCTTCCAATTTATCTAAAACTTATAACAGAAAAATATTTCCAATTCTTAAATACCGCAAAAATATTTGTGATACCAGCGGCATTTCTATAAGTTTAAGCATTAAAACAATTGCACCCAGGTTTTGGATTCATCTTTTCCAGTTGGATCCTTTAACAGTGGAGAAATATATTTTTTTGATGGCAAATATATTTTTGGGTTCCGAGAGTTGTGAAATCGGCCAACTGATTCCAAAAAATGTTAACCTTAAAAAATTTGGAATATGTTTGTCACAAATTGGATGTAAACTCAGAAAGTCAGAACTACGGGAAAAGTCGCTTAATTTCAATACCTGGTCTCCCAGCATGTTTATTCGACCCTTTGATTCAAACCTTCGCAAATTTAACACAGCAACAATTTAAGGAATAATATTTTAGTCGGTAATACCTTTCCAATTAGCAGTTTGGCAAGTAAATGAAAATTTTCATTAAAATTGGTTATACATTTTGATTGGTGCTTATAAGCCTCTTTACTATTTAGCAAGAGCAATCTTGAGATCGAAACCTATGGAGCCGGATCGTTAATTCAATACAGGCCAACAATGGCTTGTTAAACCGTTTTATTATTACAAAACTAGTTGGGTAATCTTTACGAGAAATAATTTATCCCATGATGACGACGCGATCATCATCATTCTTAATAATAATCTACCTTTCTTCCTTACTATGTATATGCATAAGTATAATATACAAGAAATAAGTTATTAGTGTGTATGCGTGTGTGGGTGTTGTGAATACATGTTGCATCGAATTGTGAACTGAAGACAAAAATGAAAATTGTTACTTGTCATGATCAATTTTCAATGATCATCATTTTCATGTTATTATTATGTTTTGTCAATTAATGTTTTTCTCTGTTGATTTTTTTATTTTTTTTTTAAAGCATTACAAACGTACAGATATTTCCCACTAAAAACAAAAACAGTTTCTTGTTAGATCGCGATCTTTTAATTATTGGGATGTCAATAATGGTAAAGATTTTTTTTATTTTATTCTTCATTCGTTTCTATATAAAAAGATTGTTAGTTACTAGTATGGAATGCATGATCATTTATCATCATGTGTTTTATATAGTGTTATATACAGAGAATATTGGATTACAGTTCCATAATAAAAGGTTAAACTATATATAGATTTGTGTGTGTTTGTTGATCGATTATTAAGTTTTGGAAATATGAACGATGTTTTTTAGAAAAAATATTAACTTTGGATCTGCGCCTACACATTTAGTGATCCATTTTAGGTAAAATTAGACTACAAATGTGATTTTATTTTATAATATTGGGTAAAAAACAGTTAATAGCAACCCATGAAGATAACTCGTGTTATGACTAAGCTTCTTCTTAATGTGTACATTTATACAAAAGTTATATTCTGTCCATTAAGTGGTCTAGGTGACTATGATTTATGATATTATTTTTCCTAGATACTTAGTTCTCATCAAAGGCTATGAGCCTGCTCAATTCATAAGTGATTTTTGTTTACATGTGAGATTTGCTCCAGTATGATCATGGCTGTTGAGGATACAGATTTCTGTCCAATTCTTACATTCTCCTAAGTAACCTTTTTCGGAATTGTAACAGTTATTCCTACCTTCTGTTTCTCTAATATTTTACCTGTGGTATTTTAGTAGTGTGAAAACTACAGTTTCTGTAGATAAATCACCATTTATTGGATCAGCTGGGATGATGTCTGATCCGACCACCTTGTTGTTCTTTTACTTCTTTTTGGAACTTGTAACTTTCCTCTTCGCTGGTGGACGAGTATTGATTGCTTTGTTATAGTTTCGATCTTGAAGTGCGTCATTTTCTTCATAGTTTAAACGACTAGCTTCAAAGAATGCTTTCCAAGAATTCCAGATATTGTTTCCACTATTTAGCTTTACGCCTAATTGGAGTAAAATAATCTAAATATTTAAAAAATCCAAGCTTAATTAAACAACACATTAAAGTATGGAATACTTCAAACAAATCTTAGAAGAACACAATTATACCTAATGGTTCCATTAACAACCGAGGTGTATATATTACTGTCATTTTACATAAACGCACATATTTGGCAGGCATTCCCAGATATCGCAAAGCAAACTATTAAGCTATCCCAATATGGATTGAGTCAAAGGCTTGAAGACAATTATCTAACAGCACCTGATGTACGTTACGAACTTTTCGTGATATTTAGAAAGAATCATCATAAACGGAAAAAAGTATAGATCATTGACTGATTGATTTATGCGAATTCTTTTTTGGTAGTCATCTTCAATTTCTTCTACCAGGTGACCAATTCAACTCACTCAACCATAAACATCGACATTTTGCCACAAATCAAGAATTTCCAAAATCCGTAAAAAATTGGATGGTAATATCCCATGAGAATTGCAAAATTTTGTCCAAGAATTTCCAAAAACCATTATAATTGTGATGGTATAATTGTGATGAAAAATGCAAACTATTACCACAAATCAAAAACCTCCAAATTCCATAAAAATTGTGATGGATAGCCCATGAAAATGGCGAATTTTTGCCGCAAATAAAGAAATTTCAAAAACCATAAAAATCGTTATGGTTAGCCTATAAAATTCCGAAATTTTGTCACAAATCAGGACTTTCCAAAATACATAAAAATCGTGATAGTTACCCCATAAAAACTGCAAACTTTTGCAACAGATCAAGAATTTGCAAAAACCATAAAAATCGTGATGGTTTGTTAGCCCATGAAAATTGCGAACTTTTGCCATAAATCAAGAATTTCCAAAACCCATAAAAATCGTGATAGTTAAATACATGAAAATTGCAAACATCTGCCACGAATCAAGAACTTCCGATTTCACAGAAATCATGATGGTTAGCCCATGAAAATTGCAAACTTTTGCCACAAATCAAGAATTTCCAAAACCGTGTTAGCTCATGAAAATTGCGAACTTTTGCCACAAATCAAGAATTTCCAAAATCCATAAAAACCGTGATATGGTTAGGCCATGAAAATTGCGAAATTTGGCTTTAAATCAAGAACTTTCGAATTCCATAAAAATCATGATGGTTATAGCCCATAAAAATTGCGAATTTTTGCCACAAATGAAGAATTTCTAAAATCCATAAGAGTCGTGATGGTTATCAGCCTTGGGACCCATGGCTTCCACTTTTTTGCCATCGAGTTTCTTGGAGAGCAACAAGCTCCAAGTGATACTTGTTCATGGCTTATATGGTACCATGCATCAAACGCGCCTGGTGTTCTAAGCAACTGCACATTCTACGTTCTGCATTAACTGCATGTCCACGGTAATATAAGGAAAGATGGGGTTAAATTTTTGAAGTATCCATATTTTTGTTTGTTGAATTTTTTAACAGTGACTTTGATAGTGGATGTGGGTAGTCGACCCAGTGATCCAACCTTTGTTAAGTGGCCTCCACTTGCAATTAACAAAATGCAATTAACATTTTTGCTGTTAACAAGAACACCAACAATTACTAATTTTGTGCCGCACATCAAGTCACATCAATTGTTTGCTATGCAAATTATTCTATAGTTAAAAACCCGATAAGTGGAATCCTAACATTGAAATGCTCGAACGGGAAATTAAAAAGGTTGAAGATATGTCGCACATGATTTTATTTCTATAATTTATTTGGATGCAAAGTTAAAGTTACATTTTTAATAAGCCATGCCATTATAAGTGCGTACCTAATTAGTCCACACATTTTTTCTAAAATTAGGGAAGCACAGCGATGCAAAAATTAAGCTTGTTCATTTGCCGATACCATGTTCTATATCGTTTTGAAAATTACATCATGTTTGCCGATTCCTTTATATATTCGGGTCTTTTATATCCTCTAAAACCAATTTTAGACAAATTATTTTTAGATCATTTACTCTCTTATGCAGTTTGTTTTTAGTATAGGTGAATATGTCTACTTTTCAAATAGACAGATTTGCAAAGTACAGATTTGGAAGTTTCTAGTCACAATATTGAGTATTTTACAGGAGATTTAGGTTTTAAAATTTTGAAAGTTTACTTCTGAAATATAGGGTTTGAGAAATTCAATCACAAACTTGTATATTTCAAACATATAGAGCCAATTACCGTTTATTAGCGCTTAAACGAATAAGGTTTGTTATTTGGGTAGTCAGGCATTCCACACCAAAATCTGCGAAAATTAGCCAGATTTATTTTTTACCATTTTTTTCCATTGATATATGTATTAAAGAATACAAAAGACTTCAATATGCATATAAAGGAAAATAAGCAAAATAGTAAGCGACGAACCCGACATAAATACAATTTTCAAATTTAATTCAATTATTAAAACAATTAAAGTCAAATTAAATAAATAATAATAATTATTAAATTATAATAGACTTTTTTTGTTTGTTTTCGAATTAATAAGACAATTTTAGTCGAACGATTTCGAAATAACAAAACAACAAGCTATATACATAAATATATATAAATGAAGATGATCAAGTTGAAAAACGATTACGAAGAACAACAAGATGAAGAAGTATATTACGAAGCAGCAATAAATACAAAAACTACTTGTTCCATTTATAATGAAGAGAAAAAAAAAATCGAATTCTTTTAAGATATTGACCAAGTTTGACATTAAAATACAAATTTTTTATTTTTTATTTCTTATTTATTTGAAAAAAAAAAAACTTAATTCAATTGAATAATAAAAATTATAATTCGTAACATTAAACGATACAAATAGCAACATCCCAAATAAGACGATAAATTTATTATTCGAATTGGAATACAAAAAATAAAAAATAAAAAATTTGAATAAATTATTTGCGGATGAGGCAGAGGAAAACGAGAAGGTAACATATACAAAAAATAAAAAGAAAATTGAAAATTAATATAAATTTGACAATACAATGCCAATGGAAGAGGAGGTTAGTTGTCGAAAGAAAATTATTAGATAAATTTGCCATATTGAATTTATTTATCGTCGATGTGCGACAGTTTTACAGCAGTTTATATTCAGAAGGATTTTTCGCTTAATGTGGAGTATATATATGTGGTACTTTCGCGTTTTCAATATTATATTTATGTTACTACCAACAAATGAATAAAAATTTCCACCGGCACTGCATCACCATATAATATACACGAATCTTAATACGATCGTCATGGTGAAGATTTTGTAATTGTTTTGAAAGTTGAAAATGAAAATTATAGATATTTGTTTGAGGACAAAAGTTTTTTTGTAATTCAATTGCAATTGAATTTCAATTATCATTGCTATTACTATTATTATTATTATTATTATTACAAATGAAAAGAAGATGTTTTGATTAAAAAATAAAAAATGAGAAAGATAAATAATATAATAATAAAAAAAAGCGAATAGTGCATTCAATTGAATACTAAGATCATAAAACTTCATGGTTTTACATAATATATGTATTATAGATATGTACACGAAAAACAAACTACTGTAAAGCTCGACGAAAAACAATATAACATAACAAAACATAGTTAAAAAAATAAAAAAGCTGCAAGACCCCGAATGCACTAACCAATGAAAGTTGAAATACGACAACAACAAAATATTAAAGTTGTCATCACGAAAATCTTTATTATGTCTTAATTTTTTTTATTTTTTTTTTATTTTATTTATATTTTTGTCTTTGATCGATTTTCATCTTTGAGATTGTGAAACTTTTTTATTTTTTCATCTCTAATTAAGGTAAGGTAATCACGTAGTTGAATTGTACAACAATCAAGTAAGACTTCTTAAACTTATTTATTTAATTTTACTTGAAGGAGGTAACTAATTATTTAATTAAGTTAAGTTGATATTTATGGAATTGTAATGTATCAGAGAAGATGATTTTACGTCTTCGTTTTCTTTTTTTTTTTTTTTTTTTGTATTTTATACGTATGTTTCTATTTAGAGATTTTAAGGTAAGCAAAAAAAAAACGCAAGTCGTCTTGTGTATCTTCTTTTTTAAAATTTTTTTTTGTTTGATTGATGATTGATAGAAATGGATTTTAGCTTTTACTTGTTAGGTTTTTAGTTCTTTTTGATTAATTCTTTTGATGTTACGATTTGTAAAATTTTTTTTTTGTAAGATATTACAAATTTCTTACAAATGAAAAAAAAATTAAAAATTTAATAGTAAAGTAATAATAACATAACAATGTGGATTGAGATGGAGTTGGAATTTTAAATTTTTGTTTGGTGAGAGTTTACGGTATTTGTTTGACACGATGACTGGAAGAATTGTGTCTCCATCCATGGAGCAGGTATTTAATTGATGGCAATTGGACGAATTGATTATTATTTTTGTCGTCACTACAATGTTGAAATATTTTTGTGTACTATTTAGAAAAAAAATAAAGAAACTTACGATACTCGTATAACAGTGTCGAAATAGTTTAGTTTTTAGATTTATATTCAATTCAGATTTTGTAAGTTGGTATGACCGATTAGTACTTTATAATTTTAACTTATAAAGTCATGACTGCGCGCTTAAGTTTAAATAAATTTCTTTGTCACACTAATAATTATTGTTAAAGTGTCTATGGAGTAGATAACATTTTAAGGACTTAATATACGATTACCATACTTACTTAAATGATCCAAATTTTGAAAGAGTTGAAATACGCTCAGAATCTAGTTGCTCTAAGAAAGAACGAGCTATAGTTATTAAATCCAGAAAATTATATTGGACAAAATGACAAGCCATGCAGTATAGGCCATTTTTCATCTGCCAGTAATAATCAGGAAAAGAAATCCGAAACTGAAAGCGTCCCTAATGGAGTTATGTTTAGTAAATTGCCATTATTCTTCCTCTTTGCAAATTATGCAAACCATTAAAATGTGTAAGGCCATCATAGTGTCAATAAACGTTAAGGCGTTGAATATTAACTATTATTATATCGCGTTTGTCATATGACGGCACGACAAACTTAATGTGGTTTCCTGTGTTCAGAATTTTGAAAAAATTTAAAATTTTATTTAGTCTCAGCAATTTAAAAATTCGTGGTAAAAGCATAAAAGTGGCACTCGAGACCCCAACAAAACAAAGATGCTGTGCAATACAACCATCTCTACAAACCTGAAACCTAATACTGGACTTTTAATCAATTTAAGCGTACTTTGATTGTCAATATAGATAGTTGTAGCAATATTTTGAAAAGGATAGAACTCTTCGATTAACTTTAAGAACCTGTAGACTGTCTTTGAGAACACCAGCTAACAACACAACCACTCCAAATAACTATAAATTCTGTAGATGATTTTCGTGTTTCAAAATGTCCTGCAAAATTTGCACCACTGTAGCCACATAAGGATAATGTTTTCTGCTTCTTAAAGTGCAAACCATAATCAACAGTTCCTTTTAGATACATCATTATTCTCTTGACTGCATTCCAATGCAATTTCGTTGGTTTTTCCATATATCGACTAACCATACTAACCGAAAAGGATATATCTGATATCGTGCCTTTTGATGAATATAACAAGCTGCCCACAGCTTCTCTATATAGGGAGCAGTTGTTTACTCAGTCTTCTCAACATCATTTAAATCTACATTCAACTGTTGATATAGATCGGCTGGTATTGCAAGAGCATTTGCTTGCTCTAAATTAAATTTATTGAGAATTTTTCTTGTGTAGGCAATTTGAGTAAGAGAATAAAGCCATCGTTTTTGTGTCCATAGCTGGTTTTGAGTAAGAGAATAAAGCCATCATTTTTGTGTCCATAGCTGGTTAAAAAAACTTTTATTTTTTGGTTCCAACATCTAAATGATTGACGGAATCCATATAAACTTATAAGTAGTTTACATACGCTTGTTGTACCATCGTTGAATCCTGTTAGCTACTTCATGTATATAACCTCCTCTATATCACCATTTAAAAAAGCAGCCTTTACGTCAACTGTTTGATTACTAAATTTTCTTGAATGGTCACTGTTAATAATATTCGGATGGAGTCGAACCTTACTACAGGACTAAAGGTTTCGTTGAAGTCTGAGAGAAACCTTTGGCTACTAATCTGTACCATTTACTGCTTGTTGAAAACACGGTTCTTCTGGGTTTACAAGGCAATAATCACATACATTATCCAAATCTATTTTCTTGGGGTTATTTAGTTTGGATCGATCTCTTGTATTTCAGTATTCTTTTTGGCTTCTGGCGTACAAAATTTCTCATTTTCTTCTTCTGATTCAGATAATCGGTTAGATAATTCAAGATTTTCTAAATTTTCTTCAATTTGCTAGTCATCTTTTCTTTCAGCCTGACTATTTTTGAATTGTGTATTATCTTCTTCAGCGAGATACAATAGTGCTTGTTTTGCTTTAGTAGACTCCATTAATTTTCTTGTATAGATAATATGTTTTCTGACAAAAACATCGTCTTCCTCTGGAATCCAATAACTCTGTTACCTTGAACAGTATCACCGTAGCCTACAAAGTAACCTATTTCTCCTTTTAGGTCAAGCATCTTTACTTTATTTTCAGGCAATTTCACCTAAACTTTTTCTCCCAATATATGAAATTCCTGAATATCGCTTGTTGTAACCGAATGTCCGCTTGTTGTACCAAATTTTATATGGTGATTGATTCTTAATGCTACTGGTTCCTGTGCAGTTCAAAATATAAACGGCAGTGTTTACTGCTTCTGCCCGGAATTTAAATTCAAATTTTGCAGCATGTAACAGTTGTGTTTTCGCGTTCTATTATGCCATTTTGCTCAGGTCAATAAACAACTGAATTCTGATGAGAAATTCTATATCAATTTTGTGACATTTTGATTGACAAATTCCAGGACATTGTCAGATCTAAAAATTTCTATTCCTCTGAGGCAATGTTTTTCTGTTTACTTTATATAGTCTTTTAGACATTCCAGTACGATTTTGTACCCAAGAAATATTTAGTTCTAATCATCCTTCAACAGAAGAATTTGCACCTGTGAATGACTTTTCTGGTATAGTGGTCCACAAACATCTGCGTGGATTATTTGACCAATGCGACTGGTTTTTGTACTGCTTTGCTGAGGAAAAGATAGTCGGTGAATTTTACAAAATGCGCAAGTCTCACAGACTATTTTGTCATCTCCTTTTGGATTAATGTCATAATTTTTTTAAATCTTTTTAATTTAAGTGTAGCTTTGATGAGCTAATTTTTGACGCCATTCTTGAAAAAACTTTACTCAGCAATACAAGCTTGATATTTTTCAGCACTTTTTTTACCATTTCGACTTTTGCCTAAAGTTTCTCCGTCTCCAATTTTTATTTTGATGCCATCTTTCATTGGTCTATAGTTTATGAACCACTCTAGTTTATGAGTCATGTGATCACTCGATCCAGTGTCTATATACCAGACCTCGACTGTAGTTTTTTTTAAAACGACAATTTAGTCCTGAATCTAATGTGGCGGGTTAGGTTTGTCTCGGGCAGTAAAACAAATTTACCCTTTCAGAGGTCGTACAGATAATTGTATTCTATCCTTGAAGCTTTCCTCGATTTTACAAGAATAAAAGTAAAAGAGCACAGGACCAAAAGTACCGATTGCTATAGCCGCAGTCTAAAATTTGCCGCAACTCTACTCTTACATTCTTCTCATAATCCTTTTTAAATTACGATACTTGAATCTAGCAAAATTTTTAGTTGTCGAGTTTTTAAATATGTGCATGGTGAGAGGCTTCTTTATTTTGGGTTTTTATTCTAACGTCGAGATTATGGCAAAGATTGCAACATACGACAATGCACCTGGTTACTAGTGGAATTGAACAACCAGACTGTTTTGCAGCAATTCAGTATCAAATAAGTAGGCTTTTCTTTTCTTCTTAGTAATGTAAGAAAAAATCAAGATTATGGCTAGACCATAATGTTTACTATAAATAAAAAGAAAGTTATGCCCATCAGGCCAATTTGTCACAGCGTTAATACTAAGTTAGTAATAATTTCAGTAAGAGCAGTTGCTATAAAGTTTAAAAAATATTTAACAACTTTAACATAATCTTCATCTAATCCGGACAGTATTTTGATTGAATATATGACCGTCAAAAAGTGATTCTTCAACCTTGGATTTCATATGATCTTGCACCAGTTGCATTAATGAAAAAAAAAACAAACTGCGGTCATAATTAAATAATCGTCCAGATAATTCAGTTTTACGGGAACGCTATGAATGATTATACAACCAAAATTATGATGACAAATAAATGGTTCCTTCCCAAAAAAGCTTTTATTCAATGTTAAATAAAAGTGTTACTATTTTATAAGTTCGAACGAATACTGAGCGTCCGTCACCGGTTTTGCTGGAGTTTTTAAACATAATACACAATGGTCTGAACAATGCTTATGTTTGCTTTATTTGTTTATGTTTAAAGGAGTATCTAACAAGTATTTTGTTTTCTGTTTTACTGTTTTATTCTATAAACTCTTTGATTAAATTGAAACTTGTAGGTCATTCATTATACGAGATTTGCCAATGACACAGCTTTTGCATACAGAGCAGATATTAACATACTGTTATTTTGAAAATCAACTAAAATCTTAAAATTTTACACTTATAGTTCGATAAAAACGCCTGAATATGGACCCGTCGAAAGATCGACTGGCTTTAACATAAACAATTATAATAATATTATTATTTTTTATTACAGATAAATCCGATGCATTTAAAGTTATCATTAGTCTCAACACCGCTTCATTTTTAGGTAAGTGCCTATTTCTGTTATATTTACCGATCTATAAATTACTGAGCAGACTTTTTTTTTAAATTTGTATTGGTTTATCCTACCAAACATCGTCAAAGTGGTATTTGAAAATAATTTTACCGAATTTTATCAATTTTAACTCAATTTATATTACACACAATTAAAATTGCAGTCAATTAAAATTTTACTCCATATTATTTTTTGATTTTTAATCCAAAAGTAAAAAGGGAAGTCAAAACGCAATTATTGTAGGAGGACAAAAAAGCAATCTTAAAATAGAGAACTTGTCCTTTACAATGAGGACGGATGGTAAATATAATGTCGCATTGAGTTAATACGAAAACCTAGTTTAAATGCATTTTTTTATGTATAAAAAAAATTTTCTGGGCCCGAAGCATTCCCAACTCATTTGTGGTAAATTGTCCAAGTTCTATATTTTACATTGTCGCCAAATCGACGGAGCACGCAGTTACAGATTTGCTTTAAATATCCATTATGTACTGTCACGGACATTTCCTAAGTTTTGTTGTATCAAAACTATTGCTTGCAAATGATTTTACAATTTATTTAATAAAGTACTCGGTCGCCATGGCCTGATGAGATGACAATTAATTTTAATTAAAATAACGACACAACATCCGCCGTCGTTATATGTTTCTTTGTTACGATAACAAAGAAGATATAAGAAAAATTTACGAAATAAAACATATATGTGCCATATGGAAGTAAAAATCGAGACGGTTAGAAGTAATCGTATAATTCCGCAATGCAAACATTGTCAGCGATATGGCCACACTCAAAAGTTCTACCAACACGAACCTAGATGTGTTAAATGTGCTGAGAAACATTTAATTAACTATATTGCTTGTGAGAAACCGAGAACCACCGCTGCAAAGTGTTCAAATTTTGCACAGGCCCACCCTGCAAGCTACCGAGGATGCCTGGTAGCGAAAAAACTCCAAAAAAGAAGAAATAATCAAAATAAACCAATGAGTTTACAAAAGAGTCAACCAACAAAATCCTTTAGCAGGTGGCTGCGACAAGAAAGGTCAGCTCAGGATCAGTGTTGCACCGTACACATTCGAATACTTTGATGGAAATGATGCAGAATGTTTCGAATGACATAAGCACCCTTTCTGAGAGGCTTCAAAGATTAAAGCAGAGTAATTCTGCTTTATTATTCTAATTATTTCTCCCAAAATGATGTACTAAGAAAAATTGAGAATTGCTACATGGAATGATAATGGTATTAAAAATAAAAAACATGAACTGGAAGCCTTTTTAAAAATGCAAAATATCGATGTGTGTCTGATATCTGAGACCAACTCAACAAAACAATCTAACTTAAAAATTCAGAGTTACCAACTTTACGAAACAATTCATCCGGTTAACCAAGCAAGAGGTGGAACCGGTGTTATTATCAATCACCTGAAACCCAGTATCAATCATGCCAGTATTATCAATCACCTGAAACCCAGCTTACCGTAGTAGAAATTACATCTACCAAGCAACGCCTTCAGATAGGAGCAGTATATTTTCCACCTAGATACAACCTGAAGAAATCAAACTACTTGAATATCCTACAACATTTCAATGGTAGATTTATATTAGGAGGTGATTTTAATGCAAAACATGTTGACTTTGGATTTAGGCTTACAACAACCAAAAGTAATGAACTAAAAAATGCAATAAATGAAATGGGATGAAACATAAATTCCACTGGCAAGCCAACATATTGTCCTACGGACGCAATTAAAACTCCTGATCTACTGGATTTCTTTATATCAAAACAAGTTTTATCAAATTTTATTGAAGTAGAGGATAATTCAGATATGGACTCTGATCATTCTGCAGTGATACTTACCATAAACGACAAGACAAGTAGGAAGGAAACAAGACCAACTCTTGTCAATAAAACAACTTACTGGGTTAGCTTCAGATCTGAATTAGAAAGCAATATTAACCTACAAACACAATTAAAAACGGTAACGGAGCTAGAGGAAGAGGTTGAAAACTTCACAAATATCATTCAATTAGCCGGGTGGAATAACACTAAAGAAACAGCATCCAAAACTACTGGTAAAAGCTGCCCAAGAGAAATTAGAAACCTGGTCTTAAAAAAGAAGAAAGCTAGGAAAAAATGGCAACAAACGAGGAGTCCATCTGATAAGACGATCCTAAATAACAAATCACAGCAGCTTAAGCAAAAAATTCAAAAGTAAAATGAAAAATCGTTTTCTTCGTTTCTTGGAAAGTAGACGGCTGATGAAAATACAGACTACTCATTATGGAAGGGAACCAAAAGCATGAAAACCTCAATCATTTAGATCCCTTCTATTAAGCGAAGTAATGGCTCGTGGGCCAGGGATAACAAATCAAAAGCTGAAGTGCTTGTTGCTCACCTGGATAGTATTTTCCAACCGAATGAGACCGAATTGGATATTATAATCGAAAATGAAAGAAACGACTATGGGGGCAGAATCCCTCTAATAACCCAGAAACAAGTTAATAGAGAAATAAAATTCAATCTGAAGACCGGAAAGGCTCGTGGATTGGATCATTGATCTCAAAGAAAGCTATTGTTCAACTAACCCATTTGTTTAATGCTGTTATTAGATTACGGCATGTTCCTTTTGCCTGGAAAGTTGGAGAAGTTATTATGCTACCGAAACCAGATAAACCACCAAATGAAGCTCAATCATATCGTCCGATATCCCTGCTTCCTATCCTCTCAAAGCTAATGGAGCGACTTCTTCTGAGAAGAATGACACCAATAATAGAAAGTAGAAACCTAATATCGGATCACCAATTTGGATTCAGATGTAAACATTCAACAATTGACCAGGTTCACAGAATTACAGACATTATAGAAAAGGCATTAGAAGATAAACAAATTTGTTCTACCTTATTTCTGGACGTGGCAGCAGCTTTCGATACGGTATGGCATGATGGATTAATACATAAACTAAAAATTATGCTTCAGGGACCATATGTTGACCTTCTGGAGTCATACTTATCTGAAAGACTTTTCAAAATAAGACAAGAAGATGAGTATTCTGAACTGAGAGAGGTAAGGGCAGGAGTTCCAAAAGGCAGTGTTCTGGGCCCACTCCTATATCTTATTTATACAAGTGATATACCACAGTCCGATCATGTAAACGTAGCGACGTTTGCTGACGACACCGCTATACTAGCAACAGCGCAAACAGTTGAAGAGGCGGCGAATAAACTTCAATATGCAAGTGAAGAAATTCACCAGTGGACCAACAGATAGAAAATCAAACTTAATGAATTAGAATCTGCGCATGTCAACTTTACGAACAAACTATTGGTTATTCCGCCGCCAATCAGCATAAACGATGTCATGGTGCCATACGAAAACTCCGCCAAATCCTTGGGTATGACACTAGACGTTAAGCTCAAATGGAACGAGCATGTGAAGAAGAAAAGAAAGGAGCTTGATCTTAAATATAGCAAAATTGTACTGGCTAATTAGACGAAGGTCAAAATTAAGCACAGACAACAAAATATTGATTTACAATCAAATCCTAAAACCAGTCTGGCTATATGATATTCAGCTTTGGGGCTGTACTAAAAATGCTAACATCAAACCTATATAAAAAACTTCCAGAATAAGGTACTTCGGAGTATAGTCAATGCATCCTGGTACATTTGTAATAAGGATTTGCATCGAGATTTGGGGATACCGGATGTAAAACACGAAATAACAAGATTTGCAACGAAGCATGATGCGGGAGCCTCTCGACTACAGGATAATGAACACTTGGTTATAGAAGACTAAAGAGAACCAAACCCTTCGAACTTGTCAGTATGTAAGCAGCTACCTTTTAACGAACAATTTTAATAAAGTTATACCTACTGTAGAATATCGACTACAAGGCAAATCAAAAAAAATTTTTGTGGTACTTGGCTTGATCCTGGAAATCAATCATAGAACAAATCCTAATTGTTTACGCAATTTCAAGAAGAGAAGACTTAAGTTAGCCACATGACCATGCGGCCTAATTCTACTAGGAATTTTCTTATATTAAAATGTTGATAGAAAGTTCATTATAAACGTCCTATTATTTTGGCAATTATAAACAAGATAATCCGGGAAATTGGTCAAATCGAGTTATACTTATACAAAAGTTTCTTTATAATGATGTGATTATATTATTTTTAGCGTTATTTTTACCAAAACGTTTTATTTAAATTCTATATATTTGAAATTTGAATGCATTTTTCAATAGTATACCTCATTAAATCAATATAAAAATACTATGAAAATAAAAGTAGGTAACTAATTTTATTGATACTCAATAGTATCATACTATTAGATTCAATACTGAAACACAGTTAGAAACAAAAAGAAATTACTTTTGAATCAATTGTTTATCTTGCTAATTTAACACTGATGCAATTTAACACCGATTCAGTACAACTGAATGCTACAATCCTAACAACTACAATCCTAGTGACTAATTGTAGTGTCGGTTTGTGTTTTTATGCGCTTGGCGGCACAAGAAAAACGTTTGTTATCAGTTTTACTATTAGCTCAAGTTTGGTTGCAAAATGGTATGCTAAGTATGGCCCTCAATTTACCGAAGCTCAAACATGTTATATTTCAAAAAAGTCTGGCATGCGCTTTATTTGAACTCTTTAATATTAAATATTTGTAGCAAATTCAATTTTATTCGGTGGAACTTTAATTTTATACTAGTGAAGACCAATATCTGCAGCACAATGCATCTACATGTTGGATGCCTCTATTTTGATGGGCATTAATGCCTTTAATATACTTAGCTAAACAGTTTTACCTTCTTTACCACGAATTTACCATAAAACCCAATTTCTTTTGATGATTAAAGTGTTGGCTCAAATACATCGCGATCTTGACCAATTGTGTGTAAAATCATTTATTAAGCTCACCACCTACAACCAATTGTAAAAATATTATTGGAAATTTCTTGTAAAATATCTCATTAAATTATATATATATATATATATATATATATATATATATATATATATATATATATATATATATATATATATATATATATATATATATATATATATATATATATATATATAAGGAAACGCGAAATATGTATGTTTTTGTCTGTATATGGATTTGCAATACCTTTCCTATCACATATTTGCTTGCAGTAGTAAGAAAAAGTAGTCAAGGGGTTGCAGTAGTCAAAACAACGTTAACAAATTAAGTGCAGTCAAGGTTCGTTGTTTGCGAGTTACAGTCTGCCGGATGTTTCATCATTCAAATGACACTGCTTTCAAATCATTCAAAATTTCATCGTTTTTGGAGTAACAATCTGATCTGATATGTAAGTATAGCGTCTGTTTATCTGAAATCAAATAGCCAAGCGGAGCGGATGGTCATAGAATCATCACAAATAGCTTGAAAAAAATACGTGATTGGTAAAGTGATCTGATTTCTTGGTGGACGAACTACGGTTCCACAATCATAACATGACATATACTGTAACTAGTCGTCATCCCAACAAAATGTTGTTCGGGAGACAACAAAAAAAATCATTTGAATAAAATTCGTGCTCATGCTATATCTAGTCATCACCATTGAACCCAAGCGATGTAGCACTATCTAGATCTTTTGATGTAAGTATGTCAAAATGGGAATAAGGAAATATTCATTCGGTTCAAACTGGATTACTGCAGCCGTCAAATCGAAACTAGACCCACCTTTTATATACTGTCCTTTTATTTTCAACCTCAACGATGTGTTGCCTCCGTTAGATAGTCATGGGACTATCTAACGGAGGCAACACATTGTTTGAACTACCAATAATAGTGCAAAAAATACTGCGATGAAGAATAACGAATTATTTTTGCAAAATACGCTGTTACGATGGGTGTAAAAAAAATAGAAACCATCCTATCTAGTTCTTGTTCTCATCTCATAAATTGGCTGACCAACGATGAAATTTTCTATTGAGCAACGCTCCTCAACATGACAATAAATAAGTATCTTGGAGATAGGAGAAACAAACGCTGTCAAAGAACTAAAAATTGCTTGAAATTCAACGACCGACTGTCTCCAATTCAAAGTATGCCTTACCAAGAAACCATTTACAAACAAAATGAGAAATATTTTCAGAAGCAACTCGTAATTGCGATTCATCAAAATAGATAGCTCCTATAACTGTGAAACCAAAAATATTTATTGAAAATATTATGGCTTCAAAATCTACGATGCAATAAGCAGTTGTGCGATGCTTTGAAACACTTCAGACCCAATACAGATTCATATACAGCGTTTATGTCTAGGATAGAATACCACACCTAAGACAAGTAACCGAGGAGATGCTTACTATTGACTACATGAGAATATTGCCTTCAGAGATTCTTTCAAGCAATGCAGCTCAGTTTCTTATTGGTCAATTGACAACCAAACTACCAAGTAATGATTTATTCTATACAAGTGAAGCTGTATAGAAATAACTCAGTATATATTTCACAAAGGTGAATCTTAGAGTATATAACTAGTATCCATTAACGAAGCAAATAGAAAAAAATAGGTTGCAGTATAAAAACCCATTAAAATGACTTTTGCGAGGTAACAGTAGGTAATTACTATCGACATAATTTTAACACTAGTCTACAAGATGAAAACGTTCTAGTTCCGGTGAAGTGGACTGTTTTCAATGAGCTGGTTGCGTGTCACAGATATATATGTTATTGCGGTGCGGGTAAAACTCAAACCCAAAAGAATTTTAGAAATTTATAAACAGCAAAAGTTGATTCCCGTCACCAATGTTTTTATAAAATTCTAGCGATATTCTTTCTCCAAAATTTGTAACGTATGATCGCTGATTTGTTCATGTCTGTATGGCCACCATTGATTTCTGCAAATTCGCTTTCAGATTCGTTTGATCCATATAAATTCTCACTTTCGCGGAGGATGAAGTATATACGCAATAATTTATTAATTTTTAACAGTAGTAAGCTTGCAGATTAGGATAGAATTCCGCCAACTCTGATACGAATTGCGTAAATAATCTGGCTGGTCCACACACTTCTTTTTAAATTAAAGCTTTAGGACTTGATTTTTACCAGAACATTCAATTCTCGTTTATGGTCTCGTTAATAAAGTAAAATCGGAAGAATACACAGCATAAACCATCAACGTTTTGATTGAAACATACAGGAATAGAGATTTAGACATTTTTGTCGGAGGACTAAACGGTGATTTGTCCAATATTATTGCAAAATCTAAATTTCAGAAACGTTTCAATAATCCGATTTTGAAATAACAACTCACCAAATTCAAAATTACTTACCACCATCGAGACCAAACAATACTAAACCACCAACGCCAATGGATATTGATCCATCAATTCACATGACACAGTTGAACTGTATTAATCGTTCAACCCATCAAGATAATCATATTGCATAACGTGATTTTTTTCACCGTTACGAACCTTTAGCGAGACAACGGAGGATCGACCACATAGGAACCACATAGGAATTGGTCAACGACAATACGGAAGCCAAAATATCTAATTACGTATACTAAAGATGATTCTGAGGTGAATTTGATGAAGGAAACCTCTCTAGTGTACCTAGAGTAAAGTTTGTAAACGGCAATATCCTCAAATGCCTGATCGACACAAGAGCAAATAAAGCCTTTATAAATTCAAAATCTGCCAATAACGCTCCCAACTAAGGTTTAATTAAAAATAAGATCATCTGGAGGTAATATTGGATAATAACTTTGAACAATAACTGACAGAAAAAACAACATATTAATGATAATGCCAAGCATTAGAATATCATTACGTGAAATACCAAAACTCAAAGATCCAAGACAGCCACTTTTCATCAGAAACCAAAAAAAAAACAACATCAAGCAATAATATCAAAATTTAGAAACTTATTTGGACCCGTAAATAACATAGAAACATATTATATATATAAATATATATATATATATATATATATATATATATATATATATATATATATATATATAATATATATATATATATATATATATATATATATATATATATATATATATATATATTTAAATATATATACATATATATATATATATATATATATATATATATATATATATATATATATATATATATATATATATATATATATATATATATATATATATATATATATATATTCGTTCATATAAAATGATATAGTTATGCATTCATGTTTTGGGAATTGTACAATTATACATTGTGCCATGCAGAACAAGACTAGATTTAAATATTAAGTTAAGAAAAATTTTAAATACTTAAGTGTGATTTTCATCGTAAAGTGTTCGTTAAGTGATATTTTCGAGTTAAGTGCTATAAGTTAAAATATGGTGATAAAAAAAAGCTACAATGTGCATATACCAATAAAAATATATCCTTGTTTACTCTCATGTATATCTATAACATTAACTATAACACAAATCATCACAAATCGAAGTTGAATCGCTCGCATCGCAGTTTTATCTCACACAGAAAATCCATAAACTATAAACAATCTTAAAAGTGGGTTTTAACAATTTGTTGGTATTGTTGTTGTTGTTTTAAATGTTGCATTTAAGAAAATAAATAGAATACATTTGTTTTTGTTTTTTTTATGCGTTTTCATATGTATATAGGCATATACGAGTATTTTTTTTATTTTATTTTTTATTTCATCTTCGTTTCTTGTAATGGACATAACATTCCTATTGAAGATGGTAATATATTTTTAACCTTATGAACCTCTACTTTTATTACTATTATCATTATTATTATTATTGTTATTACTGTTTTTTTTCTATATATAAAGCATGTGGATTATTGAAATTTTTTAGTACATTTATCACGGTCGCTCCACAAATGGGCACAGCAACACAGTGCTTTGTAATTTTATTCTAGTTACAATGTTAGAACTTTTGAACTCGATTATATATATATATATATATATATATATATATATATATATATATATATATATATATATATATATAAATATATATTTATATCCATAGAGGGCTTTGCCTCGCGAGTCTGCAGTATCACTGTTTTCTATTTTTTCATGTGAATATTTTTTTAGATTGGATATTGTGCTGGATGAAAATTAAAGTATTTTCGACGTTCATAATGTCGCCAGCGTCAAATAAAAACTCTAACAGAGATATACCAACATACTCCTCGTTTTTTGATTTTCATTGAAATTTACCATGTTCTGCTTAACTAAACTTGGATTATTGCATAAGTATTGACGTTACGAAACATAATATATTACGAAGTGATCTAATGGCCACTTACAGGGTGGTGACTTGCCTTAGAGTAGCAAGACAATATCATTTATTTCGATATTCCGTTGTTTTTCTACCATGTGGCTCTCTGCTGCAATGTGTTTAAGTAATTAATGGAATATTGACTATAGAATTGTTGAACAATTTTTTGTACCCTTTCCCATCTATTTAATCTTGTCATTTTAAAGTTTGCATAAGGTAAACATTTTATCGGTCCTAAAGTTAAGAAATGTGATGGTGTTAGTGCATCAATATTGCATGTATCTTCGTTTCGGATATCAACATTAAGGTCTTTAACCCAAAATGCCTTCAATTTGCGCCATTACGCAGATCATTTCTTCGAACTTTAAGTGACTATTGCCAATGACCTTGATTAAGTGAGTTCTTATTGATGTACTGTTCGTTCCCAAATTCCCCCGAAATGCGGAGAGATTTTCCCCCGAAATGCGGAGAGGTTTCGCTTTGCACTCACAAAGTTCGTTCCAGTATCCAAATGGATTTCGGTTAGTACTCCCCTCCGTATAACGAACCAGTCCAGAGAAGTAAGGAATGCTTCTCAAGGTAAGTCTGGCGCAACTTTGGGGTGTAACGACTTTGTCGAGAAGCAAATAAAAATCACTAGAAAACCCTTTATAAGTTTTGCTCCTCTTCCCATTTTGAACGATCCATTTTGGATGATTTTAATGCCGAATAACGAAAACATGAGATGCATTTGTAACATACCGAACAATAAATTTGTCTAGATTTTAATTTTTGCCAAGTTGCAAGTTAACAAGCATTAATAATTATAACCTTGTTCAACGAATTCTATATTCTTTATTAAACTCAGCTAATGAGTTAACGATTTCTTTTCTTTTCAGAATTCAAGTCAAGGTTATACAAATATATATCACCTTAGTATTACTGCTTCATATTCCGAGACTACCTCCCGCTAAAAGTTCGATGCCAATAGTATCTACTTATTTTTATAAAGTCCGTTGGACTCTGTACTAAACGTCTTGCTGATCAGCGAGTGAACTACTCCTCTTAAACTGGCCAACGAATAAAACAGTCTTCTTGTTTTAAAAAGTGACATATTTTTGTGATCGTTCCTTCCTGGTCTGTCGGAATAAAAATTGGGTACTTTAGGAAATCTATACTTAGGAGTTTTGATACTTAGAGGAAAAGAAGTGGGTTCATATAGTTTGATGTTATGTTAAGGGTGATGTTCCGCAACGTCAAAAGTTCAAAAAACTGCCCAAGTGGTGAAAGAAGATCTAATTAATGATGTAATGAGGAATGAAGATAGGATCCAAGAATCTACAAGAATATAATCTGTATAAGATATCTAAAATAGGCTCTTACGTCCATTGTAATACTTAGAAGCTTGGGAACCACTAAAAACAAATACACACGAGTACCAGTGGAAATGTTACAAAGAATCGGAGACCCTGGCTAGGATTATTAAGATTCTGAATGCAAACTTATCTTGTCAAAACAGGAAAAAGTGAACCGGAAAATTTTAGCAGAATTAATACTAACCGTTTCATATCCAAAAATTTTTTATGGCATTCATTACAATAAAAAACTTGGGGAAAGATTTTATTGGTAAAACGAAACAGTGCAATAACGTAGAAGAGAAATAACGTGGAAGACATATCGTAGAAAGTAGAATTACGGTTTAATTTTAAAGACAACATTGCTCGTATAGGCCGGCTGCGGCCGGTGGGCTAATCTTGTAGAATTTAATAGAAGAATTATTTTGCTTGAGATAAAGTTTTATGGTAATTTAGTTCCATACATAGTAAAAAATGAGTCAAAAAGATTTTAAGTAACATGCTTAATGTAATTAAATAGCCGGAATATAACTGCATGAAAAAAAAATTAAAAACCTTTTCTTACAGATCATAATAAATTTTGATTTGTAGCATACTTTTTTTTGCCATAATTTTGCTATAAACGTGTAAATATTTTACTATGCTTTTACAGAAATAAACGGTATTCTAATGCATTGTTAATGCGAAACAAATAAACAAGTCAATTTGCTATTTCGTTGCTTCTATAAAACTTGTATATTTAAAGTTAATTTTTTTAAACTTTTAAAAACTATTAACTGAAAAAACTATATCACTTGTTTAATCCCTGTGTGAAAAATATGACTTTACTCTTACGATACCTTCATAAAAACTTTCAGTTAAAACAGGTCGTAAATAGTGCAATTAAAGTAGTTATCGATATTATAAATAATCTGCACTATAAATAGCGATAAATTATTCTCATACAGTAGCAGATACTTCTTTTGGCCCATGGAGTCGGGTGGCACCTGCATGTTTGCCGTTAAGCAGCCAAAAATATTGTTCGGGGTAGAAAATTAATATTTTTTTTTGGGCTGTCTAGAACAATACGAAGTGCATACAGTACGGGCCAGCAATGGCCTGTAAAAACCATTCCATTTATTTTATTATTATAATTAGTTGAGAGATGTTTGTTCCTATTAATCCATGGAAAGATTTCATGGAACTTCAGTCAATATATGGAATTGAAGTTTTTAAAGTGTCGTTCGATTTTTTTCAGATTGTACTTGCAGATTTATATCGGTTGAATTTCGATTTTTTTTTTTGAGTTAATTTAGACGTGGGTTCGAATTCAGACGTGTCAGTTTTACAAATTAATGCTTTTCTATATGGAAGTTTCTTTCTACAAAAATTCATTGGTATTGTTAATTTGTAAGATGAGTTTGGGTTAACATGATGAGGCCCAACATCAACATATTGCATCAACATATTCTCCCCCACGTAACCAAGTCACTTACCAGACACCGGTTTCTTCATTACTCCTATCTTGTCCTTGGTTCAGGAAGTTTTTGATTCCGTTGGTTTTTTCTCCATAGTAGGAACGACATAATTATTCCTACTATTATTGCTAAGTTGAGATATGATATGCGGTATTGATGAACATCGTGAGGACTGGGGATGGCATTCCAATGTAGTTCATTGTATTGTCCTTCAATTAGCGTTTCTAGCTGAATGGTGTCGTTTTCAGATATCGGTATCTTGGTCTTGGAGAGTTTTATGGAGGTTCGCATTATCGGTTGTCAAATTATTAACTACCACAATTTGATCACTATTATGTTCCATAAGATTTATTTGAGATTTTAATTGATGGAATTGGTCGATAGGTGGGGCAAGCATAGAATTGCTTATTATAAAATGACCTGGTGTATAGGCATTCAAGTTCGTTTAGATCGTCTGATAAAGGGCACAGAGGTCTTGAATTTAATGATGCTTCGATTTGACATACTAAAGTTGTCAATTCTTCAAACGTAAGAAGTGCCGGTGCGATGGTTTTCTTCATATGCTTCTTTTTGTTTTTGTTTTTGGACCCTGCAATCTTTTCTGAGGCCAAAGCTCTCCCAACTCTTTCGAGGGTAATTTTTTAATCTCCTGTATTACGCCATCACCAGCCAAATCGAGGGCGCACGGATACAGGTTCGATTTTAAATCCATCTGCACATTGCATTGCTCCAGTCAGCCTATACTGAAATGGACAATGGTTCGGCCCATGAATTCTGCACTCCAGCAGGGAGTCACAGATATGTTCTTCGTCTTCAGCGATCGTAATCCGGTGATGAAAAATCGCTGTTGCAACTCTCCCACCAGGTACCTTCCACCGCAAACACTGCAGCGTTAACCACTGTGCCAATTGTTCGCCATTTACTCCCGCTTATATAAAATATGGGTCCAGCATAATATATCCCCGTGTGGGTGAACGTTCTTGATGGTGTCACCCTTGGTGATGGTAGGCCACCTTTTAGTTGGGTCGCTCGACCAGCGCTAAATCTGAAGCATCTTTGGTAATGACGATTATGTTGTTTTGTAGCTCTTTTGCCTTGAATAATTCAAAATTGCTTTCGTATATATATATACGCAAGAGTTAAATTCACACCTCCATGCAGAGTGCTTTTATGTACCCAATCGAGGACCAAGCTCGTGATATGGCCTTTAGCTGGTAGTATAATTTGGTGTTTTTTGTTATAATGTAAAGTTAAGTGCTGCAAACGACCTACAATCCGTATAATTCCATTATTGTCCAGAAATGGATGTAAAGACAAAAGATAAATGCTTTTACTGCCCACTGAGTCTCTTTACTTTAATTTTTAATATTATCTACAAAGGCCGTAGATTGCTTAACTTGTTTATCTTTAATTTGCGATTGTGGATCTGTTCTCCAAACTATTCTTTGTAGGTTTTGTTGTCTTGTGGTCACAAGGATCCGTCTGTACATCTTTTCGATGTCTGCCATATAAACACATATTTGTATTATCATCATCCTTTTATGATCGAAAATAGATGCTGTTGGCCTGGCTCGAGTAATTGGATGTCATAGAGACTTAGTCCTTAGTTGATGTTTTCATTGATCCATCAAATACTACCCTAACTTTTGTTGTTGGACTGGATTACTTTACTACTGCATGGTGCGGTAAATAGCATATGTTGTTCTTGCATGCAATATTGTCTGGATTTATTGGAACCAATAAATTGTGGATGTATTCTGGATGTATTGCTGGATGTTTTCATTTAAGAAATTGTGATATTCTTGTATATTACGGGTTCCTTTGCAATCTTCACTCCATTTGTAGCAATCTTGCTATAGACTGCTTCTTGCTATCCCTTAGTCTTAAATTTTCCTTTCTTGGTATGGTGACTTCATACTTTCCATCTGTTAATCGACTACAGATTTCTTTAAGCGATCTTCCACCAATTCTTCGTCTTCTGAGTATTATCTACTTTTGGTCATTACTTCAACTTCTCAGAAATTTCGAAGTTCTAAATCAAGATCATTTCGATATACTATAGTCATTAACACCGAATCTGATATTGAGTCAATCCCAAAACTATCCATCCTAGCTCCGTTTGTTTTGAGCAACTGGATGGTCTGGCGAGGTTTAAATATTTTTAAAAATATCTGCACTTAGTATCATATCGATAGATCGAGGTGTCTCGTAGTTTTAATCTGCCAATATTAGCTCCTTCCACGTGCTGTTGTTGATACTTTTTATTAGTTTAGCTGGCAGACGTTTAGTCAATTTAGTAAAATGAACGCTTCTACCATCTGTTTGAAATTTGATGAGTAATGTGGTGATATTGCAATGAACACCATATATTTGTAATGCTGGTTGTTATTCCACTAATTCCACTGACTTGCAGATTTACCCGAAAATTCAGTAAATTTAGTAATTCGGCTGCTGCTTGGGTAATGAACGATGACTGTGATCCTGGATATATTAAAAAAACTTAGTTGTAATACATATCCAATGCGATTAACTGCCTTTATCAGGGCTTTAGTTAATAAAGGTACTCCATTATTTATTGTAGGAGCACTCTTGCAAGTATGGAGCGAAGTTGTAACTTACCTCATATGCATAGTAACATATTATGATTCCCCATACATACCATGCAGGTTTCTTTGCTGGTACATTTGCTATGTGTCGTGATTAAACAAATGCTGCGTAGGTTGTTCCCTGTTATAAGTTTTGATCATTCTATTACAAGAAATTTGTCGTGCGAATGTGCTTTTATTTTGTTGAAATGCTCTTGCTGGGATGTTAGTGGCTTCTAGTGATTGGAAGCGACTTTCTAGAAACTTAAGAAATTCATTTATATAGGATGAACTTTCTGAGGATTCTTTAGATTAACTTGGTACAAACGATGAGTGTCGTTGTCCAATTTCTATAATATCAATGGAGTTAATATTGCGTTCCATGTTGTTGTACCGATGGTTCAGTTCTTCGAGGCAAACAGATTTCCTACCATCGTGTCATGGAAGTTTTTTAATGCAGTTGCGGACTCCGAGGTAATGTTGGGCCGATTTGTATTCACATGCGATTGGTTATACATAACCTCCTGTTATTATACCGATTCTCCAGGCATCTGCGTAGTTTACTAGTTGGTATGTGATTCAAAAGTTTTGCTGCCTCTTCTTTAACATAAGTCTTGAGGTAGCTGATTTTGTGTGTGTCAGTAAGATTTTCGTTTTCATTCACAAATCTTTGAAATCTGTCGTAAAATGTTGCCCACTCCATTATAGTGCCGATTGCAATATTTGGTATTTAAATGGGTGGCAATTTTAGTTCTGATTGATCCATTTTCATATTGATGATGCCACTTCCTTGTGTTGATTGTTGTGGTTATTCCTCTTCAAGCCTAACTGTCATCTCACCTACTTCTACACTAACGCAGAAGTATTTCTTCGTGTAGTTGATCATGATGTTATATATATATATATATATATATATATATATATATATATATATATATATATATATATATATATATATAAATATATATATATATATATATATATATATATATATATATATATATATATATATATATATATATATATAGATATATATATTTATATAAATATATATATATATATATATATATATATATATATATATATATATATATATATAAATATCAAATGTATGGTGTTTCAAAATGGGGTATTCCAAAGGAATGGCGGGTAACACTTGATTATAATAATTATTCTAGTGATCTTTGTATAGTTATTAAAAAAGACATAAAAATATCATATATGTTAGTAAACATAACGACAGTATATATAAATGAATGATGGTGCATGGTGACTCTGCGCGAACGATGCATCTTGTGCGGCACAAAAAACATGTTATTTTGTTGTATATTTGACATTAATTACTTTAGTTTTATTCAACACAATTATGTCGTAGCGGTGATTTTTAATTATCATAAATTAAGAAAATGGTAGTCAGTATATGTAGAATACCAAATAAAGAAATTCCCACCCGCATACCTTATTTAGGTATTTTATATATATGAACCTAATAAATTTTCATTTTATGTATAGAAAAAAAAAATTTCAAGGGTGGTAAATATATTCTAAACCACATCGTCAATCGCATATCGACAAACGTATATAGAAAATGACTTAAAAATTATATACATGTCTAGACATTTAAATTCAATTATAACGCATAACATCACAGTTCGTCTTATACATAAAGACACACGCATGTATATATATATATATATATATATATATATATATATATATATATATATATATATATATATATATATATATATATATATATATATATATATATATATATATATATATATATATATTATATATATATATATATATATATATATATATATATATATATATATATATATATATATATATATATATATATATATATATATATATATATATATATACAATATATGATATTTTCTTTCATTCTGTTCTATTCTTACCGGATGAGGTCTTATTTCGTTTTCGTGTTAAGCATGCTAAATTAGACCAGTTTGGAATTTATGAATATCAGATATATTTTATATATAAATGTATAATAATCAACATTCAATCACTCATTGCGCGTATGCGATATGCCTTCAACTATGTTTATATATTTTATATGCTTCGAATTTTTAAAATATGAAAAAAAAATTCATAAAATGTGTATTTTAATAGGTTATGTCACTTATTGGCATTTTAAAAAGGTTTTGACGACATACGATCTTTTGTTAAAGTAATAAAATGAAATATATAATTTTATATGTACATATATGTTAATATTCGTTTGATTTATGCGGTAATTAATGCGCATATTGTAATAAAATTATGAAAAAATTTAACGATTTGAGCTTTCCTTAACGATCTATAACTTCCGATGGAGTTAAATTATGTACGCGTTAACAAATTAATATATATATATATATATATATATATATATATATATATATATATATATATATATATATATATATATATATATATATATATATATATATATATATATATATATATATATATATATATATACACGGTTGAAAAAGATAGTATAAATTTGATCAATTTTTCGTATCCATATAGGTCCACTAGAAAATAGTATCGTTTTAATAAATTGAAAAAATATTAATTTTATATATATCATGTAGTATCAACGGTGGTTCCATGAACTTATATAACACAAACATCGTACTTAAAGCAGCAATTAAACCACGGAGAACTAATTTAAATGTATGCCACTTCAACGCACAAAGCATTTTGAAGAAAGATAAACTCGATGAAATTAAGTTTATTATAAATGATGTCTCCCCATCGACGTCATTTGTGTTTCGGAAACTTGGTTGCAACCTTTTCATAATGACTCAGAAGCTCAAATTAATGGGTATGCGCTTATCCGTAACGATCGTAGAATGAGAAGTCATGGAGGTGTCTGCATGTATGTGCGTAATGGGCTTCATTACTCGGTTGTCAAAAAGTCTGATGTATCTCATACTGAGTTTCTTTTTATTGAACTTTCACTTGAAATATCAAAAATTCTAATAGGTGTTTTTTTATAGACCACCAGATGTGTATGGTATTATTGATATTGAAAACGCTTTAAAATTACTACATCCTTTATACAATGATATTATTTTAATTGGTGATTTTAATATTAATGTTCTTAAAGCTGATTCACTGAGCAACTCATTTAAGGATTTTTTAGAATCGATTAATTTATCAGTTGTTAATGTTGAACCAACTCACTTTACTGATACTAGTTCGACACTAATTGACCTTTTTATCGCTAATAAACCTCATAAAATGGTTCGTGTTAATCAGGTGAGTGTTCCGGCAATTAGTAAACATGATTTGATTTTCTTATGTTATCAAATGTATGTTGAAAGAAAAGAAGTTGAATTACCTTTATTTTATAGGTCTTTCAAAAATATTAACTATGCTGAATTGTTTGATGATATCCGAAAAATCAATTGGTCCTTTATATATAGTGTACCTGATTCGAACTATCAAGTTAAGAAATTGAATGAATTTTTATGCAATTTGTATAACAAACATGTTCCTTTAAGGAAACATAAATCTAAATGTAGTAAATTTCCAGCATGGTTTAATCGTGATGTTACTAGAGCACTTCTTGAGCGTGATAGATCTTATCGGAATTGGAAAAAAGTCAAAACTTTGGAGTCTAAACTAACATATAACCGGTTGCGTAACATTGCTAACAGGAAATTTATCCATTTTGGGGATGGTTAACAAATTTAATCCAATACACAACTTTAGTGCGGATGAAATAAACGAAAAGTTCACATCTGTGCAATCAATTAATACTAATTGGGTTCTTCCAACATACCAGGCTATAATCCTAAACCGCTTTCTAATAATGATGCAGAGTTTAATTTTCACGGTTTTCATCCGAATGAGGTTTACTATTCTATACGATATATCAAATCTTGTGCTATGGGAATGGATGGTATTTGTCCTAAATTTATTAAGCTTATTTTGCCTGATACTATACAAGTTATTACTCATATTTTTAATCATATTTTAACGACATCAACTTTCCCTATAGATTGGAAAAAAGCTAAAATAATCCCTATTCCTAAGAAAAATAAAATTAATACAATAAATGATCTTAGACCAATTAGTATTCTTCCATTTCTGTCCAAGGCTTTTGCAAAATTATTAGAACTTCAAATGTCCAAATTCCTAGAAACTAATAATTTGCTCAATTTATATCAATCTGGCTTTCGTAAATTTCATTCTACCAGCACTGCACTTCTAAAAGTTCACACTGATTTACTCAAATATATTGACCAAAAAAAAGCTTGTCTACTGACTTTGCTCGATTTTTCTAAAGCGTTTGATACTGTCCCGCATACTATACTACTACACAAATTGAGGCAGAATTTTAAATTTTCTAGACATGCGGTTAAGATAATATCTTCATACCTAAACAATAGATCTCAGGTTGTCTATTGCAACAATTTGGTTTCTAAATCTAGTGTACTGACTGCTGGAGTTCCTCAAGGATCAATACTCGGACCATTATTGTTCTCATTGTTTGTTAATGACTTACCAACTGTATTAATAAATAGTAAATACCATTTATATGCTGATGATGTTCAAATCTATTGTGTAGGTGAACCAAATCTTATGAGTACATGCGTGGTTCTTTAGACGCAAGTATGTTATTTTTAGCAATTTCAAATGATTGTTGAAACTTGAATCTGAGATCAAAGTAATAGTCATCATAATTGTACAGAAAATCACGAGAATGGGTGAGAGAACTAGGAATCTGTGGTTTACATCCAAAAACAAGTTCGAACGGCATGAATTTAGTGGAAGAACGAGGAGTAGTATTATAACAAAATATAACGAAAGGAACCCATGAATCCCAATTTAGTGAATCCTGAGTTCTGTAGTGGCGTATATAATCTATAAACGTTTTATGGGGTCTTTCCAGAGAACCATTTGATTGAGGATGATAAGCCGTAATATTTATCTTTTTTATTTTGAACAATTTAGCTATTCGTTTAAATAAGGCACTCATGAAGTTTGACCCTTGATCAGTAAGAATCGACGATGGAATACCGAAAACACAAACGAAGTTTTCGACGAATGCTCGAGCAACTGTCTCTGTTTCTTGGTTTGGAACAGGTACGGCTATTGAAAATTTTGTTAAATCGTCTTGCATTGTCAGTATGAATTTGTTATTAGAATAAGACGGATTCAAAGGACCAACAATATCCAAAAATAATTTTTCGAAAGGACAAGATGACGTGGTCGTGATTTTCATGGGCATTTTATTCTTGATGACCTCCAGAGAGACTGTGATGCAATTCATCAATTACGGTATTTCAGATTGGTCCGTCAATTCAACGATATCTCTCTTATCGATAGACTGTTCGTTTTCAGAATTGAGACCGTTATCATCAACAATAGTTTGACGTAATTTTTGTGCTCTAGTTAGTACATGTACATTGTTATTTTCATCTGTTGTTTCTATTGGAATGCGGCTTAAACAATCAGCATTCGTATTCATTTTTCCTGCTTTATGTTTGATTTTAAATTGATATTCATCTAGTTTGATTCGCCAACGTGTAAGTTTTGAAGACGGATTAGTTATACTACATAACCAGACTAAAGGTTTATGATCGGTGACTACAACAAATTCTCGTCCATAAACATATTGGCGAAAGTGATTAACGGCCCAAACAACAGAAAGCAATTCCTTCTCGATAGCGGGGTAATTTTTCTCTGCTTTGTTCAAAACACGGCTAGCAAAAGCAATTGGCATATCCTTACCATCTATCTCTTGAGACAGTACAGCACCTATGATCCCAAATCACTCGCATCACAAGTAACCGTAAACTGTTTTGCGTAATTAGGTCGCGTTAATATTGGTGGAGAGCAAACCGCTGTTTTTAATTTGTTAAAGCTTTCTTCGCAAAATGTATCCCATTTGTAAACAACGTTCTTTTTCAAAAGATGAGTTAAAGGTTTCGCAATACCGGAGAAATTTGATATAAAACGTCGATAGTATCCGGCATAACCCAAAAAAGACTTAATTTCTTTAGTGGTTTTTGGAATTGGATATTTGGTAACTGCTGTTATTTTGTTGGGGTCCGGTTTTACTCCTTCCGGTGTTATGACATGCCCCAAGTAAGTAATTTCTTTACGAAGGAACTGACATTTACTTGGATTAACTTTCAAATTATGGTTCTCGGATTTTCGAATTATGTTCAGTTAAATTACATCCGTAGACGACCACATCGTCAAGATAAACAAAACATTTGATACCATTAAGCCCACTTAACATACAATTCATGAGCCGTTGGAAAGTCGCCGGAGCGCCTTTCAAACCAAAGGGCATTCTTGTAAAATGATAGTGCCCAAAAGTGGTACTAATAGTAGTTTTATCTCTGTCTAGTTGGTCTAATGGTACCTGATGGTAAACGTCAGCTAAATCTATTGTGCTGAAGTATGAACTTTTCCCTAGTTGATCCAGAATATCCGTGATATTCGGAAGAGGAAAACTGTCGCCTATCGTGATGTCGTTTAATTTACGATAATCGGCAACGATGCGCCATTTTTTCTCATCCGTATCCGATTTTTTCGGAATCACTAGTAGAGGGAAATTCCATGGTGATTTACTAGGCTCGATTACTTTATTGTTGAGCATTTTGGAAATTGGCGAATCAATCTTGGATCTTTGAGATTGCGGTAACCGATATTGACGAACATTGATTGGACAATTATTAGGATTAGTTGGAATTTTGTGTGTAATAGTCTCGGTAACCGTTAATTTATCACCAAGCAAAAGAAAAATCTCATTATACTTCCGACATAAATGCATAATTGAAGATTTTTCTTCGGAATTCAAGTTTTTAATATTGATACTGTTTTCTAATGTGTTTAGCCTATTTTCTAGGTAATCATTTTGTGATTCAATTTGGTAAACATTATAATTTTCTAAGGGATAGAGTGTAAGAGAAAGTTCGGTAAATTCATAAGGCTCGTCCGTAGTATTTACAATGCTTGTATAAAAAGAATTAGTTTTACTTTTTATTAATGAATTACCGATGTAAATTCCTGGAATTATTTCTTTCGGACAACATAAATATTCCTTATTTTCTTTATTACAAGAATTGAATTGGACCACTTTTTCAGATCTGGCCGGAACAAAATTTAAGGGAGCATGGCACAAATTTAGAGACAGCATGCTTTTCTCAACTGGGATTTGGATAGAATTATTCTGAAAATCAATATGACACTTAAATTTTGATAGAAAGTCTTTTCCCAATATACCACAACCTGCTATCGGAAAATCGTCTGTCACTATATGAAAACGATGGGCGATGTGAGCTGAATTAGGTAGTTCAATTTTTACATCACAGGCAGCCAGTGTTTCAATATGATCGTTTGAGATACCTGTTAGAAAACATTTTAATTTAGGATGGCAAATAGTATTTGGTTTGATGAAACTCTTTTTGATTAGACAAATGTCAGCTCCCGTGTCTACTAACAAAAACAGTGATTTACTATTAGCAATATCAAGTTTTAGATTAACATATTTTTTATCTAAACTTGAATTCGTTAGTAAAATGGATTGGACGTTTGAACTTAACATATTATTACTAGACGGAATTAATAAATTTGAATTTCGACACGAATTTAATGAGGTATATTCATTTTACTTAAAGGTTTGCTCGAACGCTAAATCCAAAAGTTTTGATTTTAGTAAGTCTAGAAAAGATTTAATGTCCTTGTCGGCGGCACCTTCAAAAACTGAATCACAACAAGCAATAAAGTGCTGCAATTTAGTGGAATCACCGTCAAAAGAAGGGATTAATTTTATAATGACTGTTTTTGAAATGTAACTGGGAAATGTTTTAAAGATATTTTACACGATTGTTCTGGAAATTCACTAACACTAAGGTTGGAAACCTTTTCAGTTATTTGATCAATTACATAATCAAGATCTTTACGAGAACCTTGTTTTAAAAACGGACGCGATGTTGCACTCATATGATTGAATATTTACATATTTATAGGTAACAAGTATAACACGCGAAAGCAAACAATCGAATTATAAATTGAAATTTCACTAACCTATACAAATATTTCTTTGCGGTATTTATGCCGATACCGAAAGTTTTAAATTAAAGTATCACTCATCAAAATCGGACCACTGTTACGTGTTTTAATAAATTCTCGTAGTTTTGTGGGCTAATTCCTTGACGAAAAGAACATAGTATTATATCAGAAACGTAAAAAACTTATTTTTAATGCATTAAAGTGTTTAATAGACGTCTCGTGCTATTTTTTCTGTGGAAACGGAAAATTGCATAAAATTTAATAACGTATAATTTGCCTGTATCTAATAACATCCCGATATGTCATCCAAAAGTCAAAACTAAATATAAAAGTGAAGATCTAAAAGTGAGGAAATACACAATGAAGATTCATTTCTTAGAGTTTTTCGATCGAGGTTATCAACCATTTTTAAAATCATTCTCAGATATCTTCGTTACGTGGGTCCTAACTTAAAGATGAAGTGTTACTGAATTTGGTGACAGTCAAATTTTTTCCATATAAATAAAAAAGCCAAATGTACAAAATATCGAATTATAGAATTCAATTTTGGACAGAAGAAATTAAACATAGAAATAAAATGAATTGAACTCAAAGAGATATAGTGGACAGTCTGTTAAATTGAAAAATCATTTAACCTTTAAGTTTTCTGTATAAATACGTATATCCATTAAAATGGCGGCTTGAATCAAGAAAAAGCTGAATTATTAGAGAATTTTTTTATTTCAATGCGAGAAATAGGAGCTCTGAGCTATAGATAGAAGACCAATATGTGATAAAGTATACACATAAAGGCATTACAGATACTGGTTCAAATAACATTTAAACTTTATACGCGGGGTTACAACAGATGATGGGTTTAAGCAGAAACTAAAATCGTACGGTTAATCCAAAATGATCGGTAATAGTGAAAAGGAAAAACCAAATACAGTAAAATCCGATATCCTCTATTACAATTGTGGTGATAAAAGACATTCTTTAAACAGAAGTCCGAATAGGAGAAAAGGAGTCAAATATTTTTAAATGTAGTCAAATGTAATATTACATTATGCCGTTTGATTTAAGTTCTACACCAGCAGTATTTAAAAGTAATATATACACTGGGTATTCAGAGTAAACTTATATGAAGAAATTTAAACTTACATGGATGATGTTATTATTGCATCCGTCAGCGAAAAAGATCCAATTTACTTAGAAAGAATGTAAAGTTCCAGTTCAGGTCTTTACTAAAATAACAGGTGTTCCACCACCCATATTTCCATCTTTCTAATATTAGGTCATTATCTAAAAAACGAACGAAACAATAATAAAAATATCTTATCAAAAACTAGGAATAACCAACAATTTTTGAATCTTACAAAATAAAGGCGGATCCAGATATTTTTGAAAGCATATTTGCCAACATAAATTCACGGCTTTAGTATTTCGTACGAGCTTCTTTTAATTATTATTTCTTCGGACAGAAAATCTGGGCGAACCTAGAGATTTTTGAAAAAACATTTGCTTTAGTGTTGAAATTACTGAAGGTTTTATTATCCACAAAGTAGAAAGGGAAGCACGTCTGTTGAAATTTGGGTTTCAAAACAAAATCAGTTTCATATAAATATAATGATTTGTAAAATTTATGTCATTCGTATAACGTAGAGTTTGAAGTTAAATTTACAAAGGTGAAAATATCATATATTCAGTATGAAAGTTAAGTGTGTAAAGTGCCATATACACAAAGATCAATCGTGTAATCGAAAAGTCAATGATTATATAATTAATTTAGCTAATCTACAAGGGATTACCATGAATAAAGAACAGACAGTTTGCAAAATGGTGACATTTTGCTATTTGGTGATTTATAATAGTTATTCAAGTGGTGATAATGAAAAAAGAACCTTTGGTTCACAAGATATTATTAGTTTGAATCGAGATTGTTCACCTGTTTCTTTTATAAGTTCATCAAATGAGGAGCAATACATTCATCCGAATATTTCATCATTCAACGATACTTTAAAATCAATGCACAGTTTTCCTTTAGTACATAATAAAAAGAGAAGTGAAAATTATAAACCACAAAAATTTCAAGAAGTTTCAGCGAAAATTTCTGAGGAAATATTTTTGTTTCCGTGCAGTTCCGGGCATGCTGATAATGACATACCAGGCGATAGTATTGAAATGATTCAACAATTACGAGAAAATTATGAAATGTCTACAACAACAAATGAAAAGTAAATGATTTTAACATCGGTACCAAAAAGCTGGCTTGTTCGGAGAATTCAAGATGAGTTTGGTGTGTCTTATTATATGGCAAATAGAGCAAAACAGATTCAAAAAGGGGAAATGTATCATGTCAACACCGAACACCAAAGTGGGATCAACAACTCTTAATGAAGAAATACCATTGTTGCTGCAGAAATTTGAAGACGACGAAATAAGTCGAGTATGTGCTGGAAAACGAGATTTCGAGGCAATGTCATCAGAAGGAGTTATTATTACAAATCAGCGTAGATTGGTTCTTTGTAATTCGAAGGAAGCTCACCAAATATTTAAAAAAACCTATCCAAATACAAAAATTGGATTTTCTAGTTTTGCTGCACTTTTTCCAGGGTACTGCGTATTAGCGAATTGCGTATTAGCGTCTGCATATATTATCAAAAAATTAAAGGATGGAAAACGAAGCAGATTACCTGAAATATAGAAAATTAAATGCAGCAACTGATGAATGTATAGATATATTTGTGACTTTTCTGAAAACTATTCATTTGTAGTTCAGGATGCGGTTCAAAGATTTCATTGTCCGGATGCGCAATGTACAATACATCCATTTTCCTTGTATTATAAAAACGGGGAAACCGGTCATACGATGGAAAACTATAGTAGTTTGAAATTCACAAGCTTGATAGCTATATCTGAGGCACCAAAACATAATCATGTAGCTGTGAGATTGTTTATTACCGGCTTAGTTAATTTTGTAAAGGAAAAATTACGGCATATTACGAAAATTTGTTTTTTTCTAATGGATCTGGGGCTCACTACAAATACAAAATGAATTTCTACAATCTATGTAATTTCAAGAAGGACTTTGATATGGAAGCAGAATGGCATTTTTTTGCAACTTGCTACGGAAAAGGACCTTGTGATGCATTAGAAGGAGTTCTCAAGAGGAATGCTGCTAGAGCACTCGAACTCTATTCATTGCCACTCGAACTCTATTCATGGGCTGTGGAAAAAGAATCAAAAGTAAACTATTTATTTTTTATTAATAAAGATTATAATGTAATAGAAAAACAATTGAAAAATAGATATAGCTCAGTAAAACAAATAGCAGGTACTCATAAATATCATAGATTTGGTCCAATTAAGCAGACATCTTTGTGTGTATGTGTGTGTGCTTATATCAAATTACAGTTTCATTTCTAATTCCGCATATAGCGATTACATTTGAAGTCATCGATCGATAATATGAATTAAACATTTCAAAACTTAAATGCGATCACCGCATATATTTAAAAATCAAAAACAAGTAGCTTTTTTCTATCGTCATATGATCTTTTAAATCAGCCTCCGTATATACCTAGTATCATAATAATATGACATTGTATATTATAAATATCATCTTCCTTACCTAATTTACATAATATTAAATGTATCAGAATGATTAAAAAAAATTAGACTAATCTTTTTATATGAAATTAAATCAATTAAAGATTTTTGAAAGATTCACTAAACACAAACATATTATAATGTTGAGTTCGAAGGGGGGGAAAACGAATGAACGATATTTTTAATTTAATAGCGACACAAAAACCAAATCAAAAAAAAATTATCATAAAAGACAATAAGATTTAGGATTAAGTCTATTTTATATAAATGTCTCGTCTTATAAATTTCCCTTCAAATACCTCTGTATGTATCGACTATCGAGACATTAAAATGAAATTTATTAAATTCATAATTTACAAGAACAACAACAACAGTCTAATACTAATAATAATAATAATAATACCTATCGTAATCATAATACACAACGACAGTGTAACGTCGAAGCTCATTTGAATTCATTTAAAACTTCTGGCACGTTTCATTTATAAAAATTGATTTTTTTTTTTTTCATTTCTTTTTATTGAAGAGGAAGAAGCTTTACAAAAGACTGACTGAAAGATCATCAAACACAAAAAAAAAAAAATTATTATAGTTTTGTTTTTCAATTTATGGCGTTTTGAAATTAAAATATTTCTTCATAGTTTTTAAGTACGGCAGAGGTGTAATTAAAGGGTTTGAGTGGAAGTATAGTGACGTGATAATATGTACTATATGGAATGCTATGTATATGTGCATTCAATTGTCATAGGTGTTGATCAATGGGATAAATATGAGGGGTTGTGATTAAGAAGCTTCGAGAAGGAAAATTTGGCAATTTCTCTAATCGTGCAACAGCTTATAATTTCCATCAAAATGACCGAATTAGCAATATGGTTTTGAAATGCACCCGGGAATCTGACGACAAATACTTCGATAGAACAACTAAACGTGCACTTGAATCGCGTCAAGAATTTGTTGCAGGATTTTTTGTTTGGTCATTCTACGATATACGAGGCTTCTTTTCTAAATGTAGTACAGACATTTCAATATTTAAATGGATTGCTGCTATAAGAAGTCGCAATAGTTTTGCTAGATCAATGTCACAAAGAATAATTATGTTGGTGCATTAAACAAACTGAAGGAAAAATATGACAGACAAAACCATATCAACAACGCTTTGATTCGCTCTTTTGCGGAACAATCATTAATGTATACTTGCAATGTAACGCAACTCACTTCAGCTACCTTTCAAAAGCATGATGCGGGAAACTGTTTCAGCGCATCACGCAACTGTTACCGAACCAAACTGCATCGCATTTGAGTGAACTGTTTTAAGAGTCTCTCTGTGTTTTCATTACTTTTTATTCAGCAATTATTAAACATCTTGGAAAACACACCCCTTGTTGAGCCCTTTTAGACCCTGGCTCGAATAAAAAGGCGAAATGTTTGTGTATTCAAAAGCAGTATAAGAGAGTCTAGTTGACTTATACCAAAAAGTATAGCAACCGTTACCATCAAACCAGACCGTATATGGTTGAATTTAAAGTGCAAGCCCCCGTAGTTTCGTAATGCCTAAAACCAATAGCAAATTACCTTAGCAGAACCTAGGGTTCTCTAACAAATTCTTGGAAAGGTATTTAATTAGCCGACAAGCACTTTAACAAGAAAAGGGGTTATATGTATCCCCATTATTGTGAACAGAATTCACATTTCTCAAAATTATACCACGTTTTCCCTATCGAGTACGAGCACATGAAGCGTATGAGTGAAGTTTTCCTAAAAAAAGTAACAACTTATGGTTTTTATTTGCCGCATAATGAAGTAATCAACTCGTAAGAGTCAAAAAACAAACTAGGTTCTTCGATGGTTCTGCACGTTCAAATGTATCGCTCAACAACTGTTTGGCTGTCGACTTGATTAAAGAGTTCTGCTTATTTACGGTCATTCTATAATGTCCAGTGCATAAATACGATCTCTCCACGTATGTCCAAAAAATGAATCGAAAATTAACCTTGTTCGAAGGAACTTTTTACTAAAAAAGTGTCTGGAAAATATGTTCTTGCAAACCCATTGATCACTTTAAATTGAATACGGTAACCTTTGGCTTAGCATCTTTATCTTTCCTAGCCATCATGGCCTAAAACAAGCAGCAAAAGACTACCAATCGTTGTCTCTGGTGACACCCAATACCATTATAAAGGACATATAAGTAGATGACATCATGGCCAATAGCTTCCGATAAAACAGCTCTCTTTGAGCTATAACTAGTTTGGGATAACCCGCTCTCAACTAAAAGAAGAATTACATATATAGGAGAAGATCCGAAGAAACTTGTCGCCAATTACAGCAATTTTGATCCCACGATTTATACAAACAAGAAAAGACAGTATATAGTCGAGTTGCATGGCTTCTGCGATGCGAGTGAGTGGGTTATGTCGTAGCTGTTTATTTTAAGGTCCCCCAACCCTATGAAGAAACATTTGTAAATATAGTCTCATCTAAGACCAAGTTTGCATCAATTAAGCAACAAATCCGTCCTCGGCTGGAATTATGCGCTGCAGTTTTTTTGGCCGACCTGATCAAAGTAGCCAATCGGAAAACCGAATCTAATATAAATACCAAAAATACTTGAACGGAATCCAAAATAGTATTAGATTGGTAGAACAGTGACTCTAGACGTTGTCGTACTTTTGCCGGAAACCGCTGAGCCATTTCAACATCGCCATTTCAACATCGCAAGTTCTATAGTCACGTGCCTTCAAATCATGCAATCACCTGAAAATTTTGTTTATTTAATTTACGATGGCATGGGCCTGTGTGACTGCATGCTGCTGCCGAATATTGGCCAAATCAATCAGTAACCTGCACTTATATCGAAAAGAGAAACAAAGAAGTGGTCAACTTTATTATGATAACACTAAAAAATGAACGGTATGAAGAAATCATTTCCAAGTACTAACCCTTCAGGAAATTACAAATAGTGCTGGTACCATATCAGTGGCTTTTACCTGTGACGAGGAGAGCTTTTCGACATTCAATAGCAAAAGTGCTACTTTGCGCGGACATGATTGCACTAGAAACAAACGGAAAAGTGTCAAAGGATAGCATCCTAAAATCACTGAATCCTTTCTTAGTTGTCAATGGCATAATGAAGGTTGATGATAGAATTCAGAAGAGCCCTGCTCCAGACTCCACCCAACACCTCATTATCGTCCACTGGACCATCCTGACTGTTAACTTGCCAAAGAAAGACAAGAGTTATGGATACCTGCCAGTAAGGTCAATGCAAAATAAACATCTAGAAAATTCATCAAGTGTAACAAATTCACTAAGGCAATACATCTTAAGCTCGTCAACAACTTGTCAAATGAGTCATTTTTGGAAGGTCTAAAAATGTATCGCTCATCGAGGAATATGTCGTCAACTGCATGCATATCATATAAGAGCAACATGAACTTAGCCCGATTTGTCTATTTCTCGGCTGATATAAATGAGGTTATGTTACCGATAAAGGTTTTTAATCGTCTTGATTCATCTGATATTTATGCTAAGACGATAATTGAATCTGTCAATTCAAATAATTGTGGTTTGAAAATACCCCAAAGGGCTACCTTGGGTTTTACTGCGACTAGCCGAAATTGATGATTTATGAGATTCGCGATGACCCGTACATAAACAACGGTGCAGTATGCTACTTCTGGGCCATTATAAAAATAATGCAACCTGGTTTTCTTTGCTAAGCTTCGGCGTTTTGAAATTTTAATTAATTTCTCCTATGTCACAAATTGCTTTGGTGGCACTTGTTCGTCCCAATGCAGTTTATGTAGCCAAAAATGCTGAAAATCGAGGTGGTTTTTCAGTAAAGTGGACCTTGAATGTGAAAACGGCTTGAAGTGTTATCCAAATAAATTATCCAAATAAGTTATCCAAATATGAACTGCTCAATTAGTGAATTTCTGAAAATCAATTCTTGTCGCAGCGAGCCTGCAATTTTTTCAAGCTTCATGATATTTTAATCCAGTAATAGGAATAAAGCTTATTAAATCATCTGCCTCCACTTTTAAAATATTGGTAATAACGGAAATTCGTGAACTTCAGCTAATGCTTCATTATAGAATGGAGAAAGGATTTATATATAAATCCTTGAGGATGGTCATTGTCCCCATAAAAGTTTGAATTGAAATACGGCTAGGTGTGGTTTCCTTTGAACCTCCAAAAAGTACCTTTGCTGAAACAGAGATTATCGATTTGCTTGTTTAATATCTAGGCACTGCATAGGGTGAAAATAATATACATGATTAAAATTAAATTTATCTTTGGGATAACAATGCACTATCTTGTAAATCTTCTGGTCAATAATTTCAATTCGTAAATCCATGGGACTGGCAATGTTTTCCTGAAATTGCATCTGAAAAAAACTTTTATAGAAATAAAGATATCTTTTAAAAGATCCTTAACTTCTAAAGTGCTAGATAAGATCGCAAAAACCACAAAAAGACAGTGCCAGTGATTGTTTTAAATTCCTTAATGTAGCCTAAAGTTCCTATATTGTGATTATCAACTAACTGTTTCAAATGTTAAATAATTTTTTTAGAAATATTTTACTAAGAAGACAACGTTTATGCAAGTGAATGCTGCAAAGATGTTTCATACTCCTTAACACTGTACGCACTTTTATCCTTGCAAACAATTTGAAAGTATTATTGTTAATTTTACATCCAATTTTAAATCAATTATATCTTATCTTCGGTAAAAAATCCTGACTTTTTTAAATCGATATAGGAGAAGTTCAAGTATAACAGTATTAATTTCTGGGTCTAGTTCAAATTTAGTTTCTGGAGAAAGGAGAAACTGTAAATATAAATATATAAAATACTTAAGTAGATATCGTTTGATACCGATTGAGGAGGTCATGGTTTTGGTAATGATTTTACCACCTTTAGTTCTTTCATCAGAATTGGTCAGAAAAACAGAGACATCAAAGGTGAAGGTATTCAAAACATTTAAAATTTTACGGAACTTCTGAAAATCATTTGCACTGAATTATAACTCAAATAATACCCCAAAAATATGCTGACCACTTTTTATAATATATGTACACAGTATTTATTGGCTTAATAAAAATGAAAAAAAAAATGTTTCCCAAACATATTAAAATACCTTTCCACCCGCACAATTTTCAAAATAATTTTAAATACAATCGATAATTAACGAAAGATGCATAAGAATGCCTTATATTAAAATCTTAAAATATAAAAATTCCATGAATATTAATTAAATTTATTTATTATTATTAAATTACGTTAATTTTTTCCCAAAAATTTTCGAAAGGTTTCATGAAATACGAATACTTTCTAAAATCTCATTTACGAGCTTATGATGACGATTAAAGTTTGTCATAAATCGAAACCATTTATTTATTTTTTTGCAATTTTATTTGGATGTTTTCAATGTACTTCAATAAAACTGTCACAATGTACAAGAGATTCCAATTATGGGTATATATGTACATGTATATAACATGTATTTATGGATTACATACTTGAGAATCACGGCGACAATTTTAATTAATTTAGTAACCCATTTTTGAAGCCATGAGTACTATTTTGTTAAACGTGTCGCAGTGTTTAAAAATGTTACAGACAATAATTATGGAAGCATACAATTAATTTTTAATTTCCACAATTGTAGAAGTACCTACACATAAAAATTGCATAGTCGGTCGTGTTACACGATTCACAAATTTCATTAATGAACAGTTTCCCAAAAACTCATAACTATAAACTAAAAATGTACATTTTCTGGTTTGCAGATTTTAAAAAGTTGTTAATAAAATTTGGTGGTGTAATAGTAACAAAAATTTGAAAAACTAAAATTCCAAACGAAATAAATAATTCGGAAGGATATTTAAGTCTACCGCGGCTTAAAGTTTTTATGGAACGCCTTCAGAACTGAACATTTTAAAACTGGATATTTCAAAATAGGATTTGACAAAACGAGATAAGGTACAAAACTGGATATTTCAAAACAGGATATTTTGACATGTGATTTAAACTTAAAATGATTTTTTAGGAAAGTTCTGGAATATGGCCAATTAGGGAGGAGCTCGGCGACTTCTTAACCGATTTTGATGAAATTCAATACGTAAGAAAAAAATGGGATTTTAAAATGATTTTTTGGGAAAATTCTAGAATATGGCCAATTAGAGCAGAACTCGGTGAATCTTAACCGATTATGATGAAATTCTATATGTACGATGGGAATGGGATTTTAAAATGATTTTTTGGGTAAGTTCTGGAATATGACCAGTAAGGTTCCAAACTTGAATATTTCTAAGGAGAGAAATAGAATTTTCCTTCACTTAATGTTTTTTCTTTAATTGTATAATTAAATTTGATTTTTTGGTAAAACCTCTGGAATATTTCCAAAAAATCCCATTTAAATTCCATTTTCATCCTACGTACCGAATTTCATCATAATCGGTTAAGAACTCGCCTAGTTCTTTCCTAATTGCCCATATTCCAGAACTTGCCTAAAAAATCATTTTCAGTTTAAATCACATATCGAAATATCCTGTTTAGAAATATTCAGTTTTGTACCATATCTCGTTTTGTACTTTATCTCGATTTAAAATATCCAGTTTTGAATTATCCTATTTCATCAACTCCAGTTGTAAATGATACTGTCTAAATACTGAGCAACTAGTTTTAAACCTATACATGTGTGTATAAAGGCAGTAAACGTGTTTTGTGATAGTTTGTATCTCTTATCTATTTCTACGTCATCTCTCCAGTTTTTCAGCCAAGTTGTTATTTTATCTAAATACTCCAAGCCGAATTGATTTTCTTTGGTAAGTGGATCTGCAAATGGATCTCTACTAACAATACCTTGGATAGGAAATCTTACAGAAACGACTGTAAATAAACTACAAGTAATATCTAATAATGCCGAAGTGCCACTGTCTTTGCGATCTAACAATGAATTATAATAAAATATAGCAGCAATATTCATCCTATCACAAATTAATCTTTGAGCGAGTCTAACGTTTTGTTTTTCTGTATCCGATGGGTATAAAGCTTTTTGAGATAGTCCAGGGGCTAATTTAACTACCAAGTTTCTTAAGTGTTTATATATTTTATGTAAAATTGATAAACAAGCACACCTACGTTCGAAATAATCTATTGAAGGAAAAACTAATGTTTTATCTTTCGAAGTTAACCAATTATTACGAAAAAACTTCATAAGGTGAACGCTATCAAATAAAAAAAATAATTTTTAATTACTATTGAAAGGAGAATCGATACACAAAGGAAGGCTATTTTGATCTAAAGAAAATTTTTAAAATTTTTTTAAATTTTGCTAACATCTTGTTCTATCATTAATTTAAAACTTTTTTCAATATTTACTATATGATCATCGTAAACTGTTTCTTTTAATTCAATATTGTCTAAATGTAAAATTAAACTATTTAATTTTGAAAATTTATTGCATAACGGATTTTTTTCTAGTATAGTAGAAATTTTTTTAAATCTTGCTGTATATTATTAAAAAAAATTTAATTTCTAAACTTAAATTAATATTGGAAAAAAAATTAATTGATGGTAAATTGTCAGTCCAAGATATTTTATAAAATGTTACAATTGAATTTCATATCCATTCTTTAAAAACTCAAACAATTATCTTTACTGGTTGAATATAAGTCGGCCAAAACTAATATTGTGTCGTTGCAATCCCTTTTTTTTCATTTTCAACAGCATGACGAGCAGCTTGTTGACAGTGTCTAGCTTCAGGCATAGGCCGAGGTCTGATTGGTCTACTTAAGTAAGACGGCAGTTCTGGAAAATTGTTCGGAACCTCATCTGCACGTAAACGCCATTTATTGAAAGATATATTTTGATCATTATTTACCTTACGACCAATTAAATAATTTTCATCAAAATGATTCTCGCAAATTCGTGTGTTTCGTTGGTGTCCCATCTTTCCGCGGAATAGTTTTTAACCATAATGTTCTTGGTTAGTAAGAATACTAAATAAATGGTGTGTTCTTCAATTGGATTTGCACATCGGCACACATCTATATGCTTTCATTTTATCTACATTATTATAGAAGTTGAAATAAAATATTAAAATCCAAAAATTCAGTTGAATGAATAAATTTTGGATTAATTTTAGATAGGTAATAAAAACTATATGATATCATTATTTTTCGAAATTACATCGATCGAAACTGTAAACTTAATAGCAGTCTTCTCCCAATTTTTGTAAATTTAATATTAATATCGAGCATCATCTGTTAAGTAATATTCACAAAATTTGCACTGAGTTTTAAGAAATATTTATCACTCTCTAAAATCCGAATAGAGGTTAATCGTTAACCGCATTGCAATTGATCAGCCAGTCGATTTTATTAATAATTTTTTCACAATTTGATTATATTTTAAATACTACTGTTTACACTTACCTTTCACAACAAAATTTTTAATATTTCACTATATTTTTAATGAGCCACTGTATTAAAATTGCTTAAGAATAATAATTATTGATCAATCCGATCAAGGCCTAATATATATGGCCCTGATTCGATATGAAATCAAAACCAATTATGATAGTTTATCAGCAGAATATTTCCAATAAGATCAAAAAACGGAAATATGGTGCAACAATATTTGAAAGGAGATACCACAATTCGGTAGGCTCAGAGGTGATTGTTTACAACCAGTAAAAACCATTTTATTATTATATCGACAAAATTTGTTAGGTATTTTCATTACGAAAAACTATTTTTTATTTAAAAATAATTAATTATTCAATGCAACATAGTTACATTTGGTCATGTACACATGTACATTTATTTTTAAATTTTATTATTTTTTTAGGGACTTAGACAAGCTAATGAATCAGAAAAGCTAATGAATTGTATGTCCTTTTAAAGCCAATCGGGTTCCTTTAACAAAACAATATTAAAAAATCCCATATAGCTATTTATAAAATTTGTCCATTATCAAAATATGTAAACACTCAATCAGCTGTTTCATCAATGATGAAAATAAAAAACATATTAAATGTTATAGAACTAGTAATTAGAAAAATATACTAAATTAAATTACTAAAGTACCTATCACTTATTTTATTATTTTAATTAAAATATTACACTTAAAATTTCACCACAAAACAAATCACAAATCACAATATATTTTTGACATTTGGCAAACTCAGCGTTTTGCTGACAACAAATATTTTACGATGGTGTTATTACCATGGTGCATTCATCTTGCAGCACATTAATTTTTAATTAATGCTTTTATCAATTTTCAGACAAAATTATTCAAACAAATTGAAATTGGTATAGCAATTTAACATTTAATTAATTTATATCAATCATTAAACTATAAATTTATTTAGTAGAAAGTCTATTTTTCTCTAATTTCGCGTACCTTAAGCCAAATTCATTTCTATATTTGATATGCTGCCTATCCTATTTTCATGTCAGTATTAGATGAAAAAGATGAGTTGTAGTTTGAATATACATCGCTGTCATCGAATTGATCATTAAATTTATTTAAATTCATACTACATAAACAATCAAATGTGATACTTACCACCACTACTGTCTCATGAACGTCCGTAGCAGTAAATTCAGAACATGATTCCTCTAATTTTTTATTGAATTGAAGGTCTGTATTATAAATACCATTCGGCTCGTTAAGTATTGCTAGCAAAACCATACTATTATTGGATGAACTTCGTTCTGGTTCCTTCATTTTTGATTCATTTTCCCTTTATTTTTTTGCTAATAATGGCATTTTTTCTCACCGCGAATGGTTATTTGCCTTTGTTTTGTTCAAAAAAAAACGTATTAAAAAAACAAAAATAAAATGTCGTTTCAAGTAAGATTTAACATAAACACTTATCTCGACTTTAGTGACTATGTTGAATTGCCACATTAATATAAAAAACTAAAATTTTCCAAAAAAAAACAATAAAAACCCACCTTAATCTATTATTTTTAAATTTATCTAAACGTAATCTTTTATGTTTTCTAAATAAACTATTTGTTTTTCTTTTATCTATATTATTTGAAGGCAAATTGTTTTAGTTTAAGCGATTATCCTAGTTTCGATGATTTTCCTCGTTATTTAGCTTGCTGCTCGATTCCTTGACAGAATATTTTTTTTCTTAGTTCATTTTTTACCGTGACTTAAATATCATTTTTGAAAAAAATATCTCAGTAATCGCAAATTCTCATGGCATATAAACAGGGATGTAAAAGAGTTGCTGGATTGATTAGGTTATAGCTAAATTAATTTTAAATAAAGATAGGTTAGACAGTTTTTTCTACAAAGATTTTCTGTGTTTTAATTTATATCTGTGTGATTGGACGGAATGTCATAGGTGATAAATAACTACTAGATCCAATTATACGATTTTTGAGTTACATTGGATTCAAAATTAATGGGTTCAAAATGAAATACATAAATGATCACATAAATGGTTTTAGAGACTTATTTATGATAAAATTTTCTGTTTTCCCTAAATTACCATCGTTCAGGCTATAAAATTATAAAAAAAAATCCAAATGCTCCGTATCAGCTACCTTAATAATATTTATGACTTAAAATTACGGAAACATTTGTTGGTTAGTTATCAATATGAAAGAAATTGAAAAAAGGAACTGTTAAAGGGAGTTTTTATCGCTCGTTTCCAATCAATCATGACGATAAATACTACTTAAACGTTTTATTGAAATTCAGAATCCATGGGCAAAACTATCATAAATGCCAGTAGAGGATGACTGGAGCAATGAAATATGCATATGGAAATTTAAATCAAACTTGTAGTTGTGCGTCCTCAATTAGGCTAACGACGACGTAAAGTAGATAGTAAAAAATTAGTTCAATTGCCAAGGTATTAATTGCTAAGGAAAGGTAGCAGGTCATTCAAGATGTGAAATTATTTCGGTCAGCTATACCAGCTTCGTACGCAATGATCATCGATTGGTCACTGCAAAGCTACGGTGACAGTTATCGTGCAAGTCAAGAGCCGCACAGAAAAACGAACTTTAGAATTCAACTGTAAAAGGCTGGAAAACGAAGAAGCCAAAACACAATATCAAACAGGTTTTAGCAAATATACATATACGTACATTTATTATATAAATTATCCAACTGAGGGAAAAGAATTGTGTGCTCGATTTTATGAAAAGCTTTAGGGAATCGGTGTAACTAACATTGAAATGTATAGTTTCCATTAAGTACTGTTTAAACGGTTACCGCAAAATGAGGATAAGTTTGCAACTTTAGACCTATCATTATAAAGAATCTGTGTAGCTCATGGACAATATAAGATCTAAGGTGAAAAGACATGTACTTATATGGACCATAGATTCAACAAATTTAGGTACAACGGATAAATTGACTATTCCACTGTAGATTACCTTGATTTTTTTGCTGTCTGACTTAAAAACGAAGAAACAATGGAAATTCTCTAAGAGTTTAGACCTTTAAAATCATCTACGAAGATTTCCATTAAATATGAAAGAAATTGGTAAAGCCAAACTAACCACAAACAATTCCTAAACAGAACGGTTGAAATTCCACCATATCAGGCACACTATAAGTAATATCAAGATGACATAAGCAGTCATCATCTTCCTCTACAATAAAATTAATATGATTTAAATCCGAATTACTCGTACTATCTAGAGGTTGAGAAGCAAACTATTGGACGTATTGGTGGGTTCATAGATGGGCGTAAAAAAATTTGCAAATAAATCATTTATGCCAGAAGGGGAATTGACAACAAAATTCTGATAAGACATAAACGAAGGAAACCTAAACAATTGTTTTATCATTTAAAAAGCCCCAGAACAGTTTCGAGTTCGCTGTAAAGCTCTTCTCAATGCGTAATATAAGTATTATATATATATATATATATATATATATATATATATATATATATATATATATATATATATATATATATATATATATATATATATATATATATATATATATATATATATATATATATATATATTATATAAATATATATATATATATATATATATATATATATATATATATATATATATAAATATATATATATATATATATATATATATATATATATATATATATATATATATATAAATATTCCACTTCCGAATCACATTTTCAGCCTTTTTATAAGATTCCAAAACCCATCGCTTTCAATTACAATTTTAACTTGGCTTTGGAAAAAAAAAATTAAATACAGATTTAAGACAATATATATGAACGTTAACAATTTTTTAAATCTATCTGAATTGAAGTCTTTTGTATACTTAATATATCTATCGTTGTAAATCATCGGGGGAAAATGATAAAAATAAATCTTGCTAATTTTGACACATTTTGGCATTAAACGCACTCACCAAGAGAATATAGTATTTTTTTATGATTTTTTGGGTTATATAATTGTCAAAGATTTTTAAATTGTCGTTAAGTGTTTTCGTTTTAAAAAAACTGTGCAATTAAATTTTAATTGCACAATTCTAAAAACATTGTAATTATTTAATTATTAGTATTTGGGAATACATATATTTAATTATAATTATAAATAGAGTTTTGTCGCTGTGGTTGGGTGACACTCCCATGCTTCGTAAAGAACTACGTAACCATCATGCTATCCCTAGAATTCCACTGCAGCACCCTGGACTTGTCGTAAGAGGGGACTAAACAAAGGTTGGATCGCTGAGCTGACTGTAAAAAACCTCAATCATGAATATATCAGCAAAAAGCAAAATGGATACCACCTAAATTAAATTACCCCCACTAAGCAAACCAGATGCTTTTGATGGCACCATATCAGCCATGTAAGAGTATCACTTGAAAATCATTGCTTACAAGAAACTCGATCGCCAAAAACATGGAAATCATCTTTTCCAAGGCTATACCTTACTTTACAGTGGAGATGACCTCGGCAATCTTAGTGTTGGTTTTATTCTTGGGCCCTCACCTATTGTTGCTAGGACATTCTTTCCTCATAAAAATATTGACTTGGTCGATAACGGCACCACTATTATTTAACATATATACGGCAGAACTACTTGGCAGCAATGAACTAAATTAAAAATCTATACAGACTTGCGCATACGCTAACGATATGATCGTCTATTCGGTAAATTATGTGGCAGGCGATATCCAAAAAAATCTCCAATCGGTAATCGATCATATTCAAAATTACTTCAACCTTTGGCATATCGAAATGAATACGACAAAATATGAAACCATGATTTTTCGGCGACCGCTCAAAAATGCAGACCGAAACTTGAAAAGAAACTGGCGAAAATTACAAATCAAAATTTACGGTCAATCTATTCAACTTTTCAATCAAATTAAATATATGGGTGTACACATCGACAACATGTGCAACATAACAGACCACAGAACAAAGCAGCTGAAGAAGGCACGACATTATTTTATGGGGACACGCAGGCTATTCTACAGCAAACATATAAACCAAAGAGTCAAAATTATTGCGTACAAGTCATTGATTCGGCCCATACTTAATTTCATATGGTTGATAAACACATCATAAATTTAACACGATAACATATTCAACGGGTGACACCAAATCGTAACAATTCATTAATTTTTGGTCCATATTATTATGATTCAACAATGGCGAAACATTATGCGTCCAAGGGGATAGTGGCGGGACCCAACTTATTCATATATCACGACCAGAAAGGCTATATACAAAATGGTGGTGCGGTACCAATCCTATACCACGTACAAAGGATGCCAAATTAAAAATGGTTAGATGAGGAGAAATTCAACGATCCAGATGAGCATATGAGATACAGTATACGAGCATCGGGTTCGAGCCCAAACAAGACGATTTCTCCAAAAGATGCGCGAGATATTTAAAAATCTAAATCAAACACCACCAATATAAATAAATTGTACTATTGTAAATAAAATTAGGATAATATAAATAGCTATTTATATAATTAAAAAATATAGTGAAGCTAGTTTAGGTATATAGCACTAAAAAAATTTATAAAACACTTTGTTTTATATTTACATTGTATAAAGTTTAAAAAAAAAAAAAGCATTATGGTCTATATAAAATTATAAAAATTTAGAGTAGAACAAACTTGCCGTCAAAAGTTACTTTTATAGTATGAATGTGTATGTGTGGGTGTGTAACTTTTTATACTTTTATATTTTTATATTGGTATGATTGTGTGTGTGTGTGAATTTCTTACATAATTCCTTAAGCAAGATTAGTTCGAGTATGATTGCTAACTTAATTTTTCTTTTCCACATTTTACTTTTTTACAAACACAATTATACTCATATACATTGTGTTAATATTTAAAAATTTACTATTATAATTTTTTATTTTTTTTAAATTCATTTTAGCAATATTAAGCTTTTATTCTTTTGATATAAATCTATTTTTCATATAAATATTTTGCAAGTTTTTAGACGAATCAAATGATCATGAATGTCCAATTTTAGGGACTGTGGATATCAAAATAAATCTTCTTAGTATATAGTCGGCCTATAAAGTAGTCCACCGACCAAAAAATTTGTATTTTAATTTATCATATAAGAGTAAATGTGTAAAAAACCAATGTATAAATAAATTGTTAAAAAAAAGAGGAGATAGAGATTCAAACCACATTTTACCACCAATTCTGAAATCTCCTGCATTGCTAATTTTACATTTTTAATTGGCACTCTTAAACGTAGCAATCATTATTTTTTATACTAGATCCTATTGGGTACACGTATTCTTCCACGATCTGGTATACCGTACTAACAGCTATAAGAACGGAGAACAATACTTTCTGTACGTGACAATGTTTAACTGAAAAATTCTAATTGGCTCAGAAGCAGACTGTCTCCATAAGATGTAGATGCGATAGTTGTTGATGGAAACATATGTTCGTTGGGCATCCTAAATCGTTAGATTCTATCTCCTATGTATATGTCCTTAGCTAAAACATTGAATTATGGAGAATTATGGTCTGAGTGCTTCCTGAAATTCCGCTCCGCTCGATAGCCATTAATATCTTGGTAGCAGCTGATATGTCCCAATTCACCAGAATCCAGTTTAGACGGTACTCGAACGACGTACTTAACTTCAGAATTTCGTGAATGAGTTTCAACAAATTGGTTTTCACATTATGCATCTGCTTTGGAAATAGTTAATGCTGTTGGAAAGGTTCTCCAATATCCAGAATCTTTCTAATAATTTTGATATATCTTCTTCTTATTCAATATAAGTACTTGTGAATGAGTTTGATTCACATGTATTGTTCCGGAAATGACCCATCAATTTTTGGTGAACTGCTGATAAGCCTATTTTCGATGATAAATTTATCAGGCATGAGTGCTTGAAAAAACATGTCTGCACCAAGCAAAGTTTGCTAACTGCAGGATTAATTAGTTATAACTACAGTTGCATCTCCTCAACACAACAATAAAAATACTCGCAATGATCATCCTTGACAGAATCTCACCTACGATCAATGCAAAATTAAGAAACGAACAAGCTGGATTTAGACCAGGAAGAAGTTGCACTGATCACATCAACACAATCCGTATCATCACTGAGCAATCCAATGAATGGAATTCACCATTGTATATGCTCTTCGTCGATTTCGAACGCGCATTCGATACGATAAACAGGAACGCAATATGGCAGACACTTTGTGAAATGGGCATCCCAAAGAAACTAATTGAACTCATATAAGAAATGTATCGGGATGCTGGAAACCGAATCCAATACAAAGGCAAACAAAGTGAAACATACTACAACACTCGAGGAGTAAGGCAAGGGTGCGTACTCTCACCAATGCTGTTCCTAATCGTATTAGACAGTGTAATGCGGAAACTAGATAACAAGTCCCCTAATGGCATTCAATGGGGGTTAACTGGTAAACTCAATGATTTGGACTATGCAGACGACATATGCTTGCTCTCACACAAACACTCCGACATGCAGCAGAAAATGCAACAGCTATCAGATCTAGCTAATGAAGTTGGTCTCAAAATTAATATCAAGAAAACGAAGGCGATGAGACTCAACACAAATATACACATCGATATATAAACACCGATACACATCAACAATATACAAATTGAAGATGTAAATTAATTCATATACCTTGGTTGCACAGTAACGAAAACAGGTGGAACAGAAGAAAACATACACAAACGTATAAATAAAGCCAGATATACATTCAACATGTTACACAAAGTCTGGAATACTTCTGTCCTGTCGCGCAAGACCAAGATACGAATGTTCAACTCATGTGTGAAATCGGTACTTCTGTATGGGTGTGAGACATGGAAGCATACAGGAAAAATCATACAGAAGCTACAGGTATTCGTAAACAAATGCCTTCGACGAATACTTAAGTGCTTTTGGCCTAACACGATCAGTAACATCAATCTGCATATAACAACATGTCAGTCAGACATTGAGACCGAAATAAAGCGACGAAAATGGAGATGAATTGGCCACACACTGAGGAAGGCATCAAGTGATATAACGAGGATGTCATTAGACTGGAATCCACAAGGAAAAAGAAAGGTTGGAAGGCCAGCAATGACATGGAAGAGAACGATGCTAGCAGAGGCAAAACACCTGGGAAAGTCATGGGCAGAAATAAAAGCAATAGCCCCAAATAGAGTAAGATGGTTCAGGATAGTGGACGCCCTATGATCCTAAATTGGAGATAAAGGAAAAAAAAAAAAAAACTACAGTTGCAATTGCGAGAGTAATCGAGAAGTATTATGCACTGATGACATATAGAGATCGTAAAATAAAGGCCAGGATTGCTAGTCACCAGCAAATTTATCAATGGAAATGTATGGCAACTTAGAATATTCCGAAACTTGGCTGATTGAACGGTCAATTGTCAGGTCAGTACGATCAGGTAAAATTTCTAAAAATGTTCGTTGTTGTTTTTACAGTGGATTTTTTATTGGGTTTTTTCCGAAAGTGTTCTAATAGTTTAGATAATTTAGAAATGTTCTTCTAATTTCAAATTCCTTTTGCTTTATTCGATATAGTTCATGTAAGATTCTCTTCGACCACAACAGCTAATTGTGAGTGTCAGAAATGATCCATAGATAATAATTTTTTTTTATCTTAGATTTAAAATATTATCTCAATAAGTAAAATGGAGTTGATATACGAATATATGCGATAATTAAAAATAGTCGGGAATACAGCCCTGTGTGCGCCCATAAATTTATGTTCTAATTTGGTGAATTTATTCAACACGATGTATAGAAGAAATTTTATTTATTTATTTTAATGTTTGTAGTGTTTTTGTTGTTGTTAATTTCTGTTGGTTGGATATATTATATGAAGACTCTGTGATTATTATTCGATAGTAACGCAGGAAACACGTACTAAAACGGATGATTGAAACAACCAAATGAATATTTAGAATAGAATATTAAAATTCGATCACATATTACATTTTTATAATCATAATAATTTTTTTTTTTTAGTATTTTTGGCCGCATAGGTAACTCGTATATATATATATAAATTTTGATCGATCGATCATTCATTCGATGTTGGAATAGTTATAAGCAAAATATTAAAAGACATACGAGTAAATAATTTGAATCATCGAAAAAGGATGTTGAAATTGTAATGATCACGTTTCAGTTTTAAATTTTTATTTTTTGATTTTCTATATGTGTGTCTGCTATCTTCTTCCGTTTTCTATTGTTATACGGATAATCAACTTTTCAAGATCGTATAAGTTCATGGAATATATATGACTAATATATATATATATATATATTGATTAATAACATATCCGCAATCATCATTCATATATATAAATAAACTATTATGATATATCGATAACAAATTGAATTATAAAAGTCACCTAATCAAAATCTGGTATTTAAAATGAAGAAAAAAATGTATTATAATGTCCTATCAATTTCATAGACGTAATCACACCTGTTATCATCATCAGCGTGTTCGATTATTTGTGCGATAGTTTTATAGAAAAATATTATTACTATTTTTTTTTTTTTTTTTATTACTATAAGAATATAAAATATTATTATTATCTTTAGCTCGTAATAGTATTAAATACAAAACTAAAAAAACCTATTTATATTTATAAGAAATCAAAACATAATAAACAAGACTATTAAATTATAATTTATTAATTTAATTTAATTTAATTTTTTTTTTATAATTTTCGTCTTGTGTGATGTTCATCAATGATCATGGTATTCAATATTATATATTTATGTACATGTGTATACAGGGTGAGACATTTAAATAGAGACAGGTAAATAACTCAAAATCATGATACTCTATAAATGTTTTGTTTTCTGAAAAATTTATGCATTTTTGATACAGAAGTAAACCGACGAATAAAATTTTGTATAGTTTTTTCTGGGGTTCTGTTGTTCATATGGGGTTATAATGCAAAATATGAGAGTAAAAATTTTAGATTATTTTTTTTACTCTTGAGATCGCTCTTTCAAATTCTTGCATTTTATATGATTTAGCAGCTTTGTATAAAGTAACTCAAAACTGGTGTATCCTATGTTAATATTTTCTGTGCATCAAGATTGCCACTCTAATATTTATAATCTAATATTTCAGCCATTTTCTAAGAGATGGCGGTAATAAAGTGTGGACATTGCAAATAATCATATGAACTTTTTTATAATTTTTATATATTGTATTATTTTTTATCATTAATTAGGCCAACCAACAGAAATACTAAATATTCAATTAACATGTTTAGATTATATATGTATATATATATATATATATATATATATATATATATATATATATATATATATATATAGAGAGAGAGAGAGAGAGAGAGAGAGAGAGAAAGAGAGAGATAAATTTCAATTTCAAATTAAACCAATTAAAGTTCACTGGCAACTTTTTCCAAACCCAAATAAAATTTTTCAAAACCAAATAAAACATTTCCAAATTAAAAAAAAACTTTTTCTATTTCAAATTAAACTTTTTAAAAATTAAATCAAACAATTTAAAAAAAAACTCAGTTTGCTGTATTTGTCTTACTGAAGAGGTTGCTTATTTGCGGTAGCTTCATCAGTATGTTGGTAATGTAGTTATTGCAATTATTTTTGCAGTAACTACACAGAACCAATTATTAATATTAAACTAAAACAATTAATTTGCTATCATTAGGCATGCAACCACTTAAATTTTATCAAAACAATTGTACCGATGTTACAATCTTCAAAATGTATAAAATTTTAATCCCAGATCATTTGCAACTCATGAAATAATGCTACAAGAATCAGTGCAGAAGGCGAATCACTAAAAAGTATAAACAGAAACTTGTGGGGCTGCAGCAATAAAACAAATATACTCTGTACCCACCTCAAATAGAGACAATTTCAATTAATTTAATGAACAACTTATTGAAATAATGCATTGAAGAAATACTTCTACTAACGATGTGATATCTCCGATCGAATGAACTCAACCATAAAGGCACTTTTAACGTTCTGTTTTCGAAATTTTAATAAACAAATTTTAAATTTTAAATTTTTTTATTTAATTTTTTTTTTTTTTTTTTTGACACAAACTTCTTATACTTCTTTTGAAACAATTAAGTGAATCCGCTGGTGGAAAAATGCTTTCAACACTATAATAAAACCCTCAGAGGGAAAAACCCTGTAAATCCGTGCAGAATTCGCGTTCGTTTGAGCACATTCATATGCTGCCATGATACTTAATGTTGTGAATAATTCGCAAAGCTTCCACTGCGGTAAAAACGCAAAGGTTTAAAGGATCCCTAAACGGTAAACAAAGAATCTTTTTTAAATTGTTTAATTTAATTTTTAAAAAGTTTAGTTTGAATATGAAAATGTTTTATTTGGTTTTGAAAAAGTTTATTTGGGTTTGGAAAAAGTGGCCAGTGAACTTTAATTGGTTCAATTTGAAATTGAAATTATATAAATATATGTATATATATATATATATATATATATATATATATATATATATATATATATATATATATATATATATATATATATATATATATATATATATATATATATATATATATATATATATATAATATATATATATATATATATATATATATATATATATATATATAAATAAATATTTATATAAATAAATAAATAAATATATATATATATATATATATATATATATATATATATATATATATATATATATAGCTATAAATATATATATATATATATATATATATATATATATATATATATATACATATATATATATATATATATATATATATATATATATATATATATATATATATATATATATATATATATATATATATATATACAGTAAAGTGTGACTTCCACTTGACGTAGTTTTGAAATTAACCATGATACGCCCAGTGCCTTGTTTGAGAGTTACTATTGGTGCGATATATTCGTAGATGGTAAGTCAGCTTGTAAGGCGCACAGCCAGGAACTGAAAAAAAGAAATTATTGCGTTAAACTTTAATTGAGTCTTGTGAACTCGTGTCCCGTAGGTGTTTGTGATTGGGACTCAATCATAGAATCATATTTTCAGAATCATAGCTTCTTTGTTAGTTTCTCTTTGCGTTTTCCCTTGTGGCCCTATAGCTTTGAGAGTCGAGCTCCAACTCTAATTTTCAAAAGGCGCATCTGCTACTTTATTGGTATATCCAGGTTTGATCCATTCGTTGATAGTCAGTGAGAATTTAAATTTTTTTGGCTTCATATAAATAGTTTCGTAAGTTGTCCAGTGGCCAAATGGTCACGAGCATCTTTTTCTCATTAACTGCGTCATTCTCCTCTGTTTTGTATAATGACTAGGATAAATAAGTAATTGGTTTACCTTTTTCCATATCAACCTGTGATAATAGGCACCTATTACATAATTAGATGCGTCGGTGATTAAAATAAATGGCTTCTCAAAGTCGGGGAAGATAAGTATTTCGGTAAGCATCAAAACCTTTTTGATTTAACGAAATACTTGCCTTAATCTGTGCGTTTTCACCGCTTATGAGGTTAGTAAATGGCTTGGTGATTTTTCAAAATCTTTAATAAAACTTCAATAGTATGACGCAAGCCCCAGAAATGATTTTAATTCTTTTAAATTATCTGAGCTCTTCAGGTTCCGGATAGCTGAGACTTTTATTAGTCTGAACTGATTCCTTGGTTTGTTACGATTAGGAAATCCATTTCTGTTTTCATAAAATGTATGTCCGTTTTATCCATTGAAGTTGACTTATTCGCAAAGATTTTTACGACATTGATTAGTGCACTTCTCCATTTTTTAAATAGGATTATATCATCTATATAAACATATAGCATAATATGAAGAATTCTTTTAAAACGTCAGCTATCATCCTTTGGAAAAAACCCGGAGCATTTTTTAGTCCGAACGTAGTCTTAAAAATTAATATTTTCCATTCATGATAGAAAAGGATGCCTTCGGAATATCTTCTTCTTTCGTCTTTACTTGGTGGAATTCCGATGTAATAGTTAGTTGCACAAAATTTCGATTTTCCAAGATTTGACAATGTGTTAGATATATCCGGGATTGGATATGTAACTAACAGTGTAATCACATTTAATCTTTTAAAGTCTATGACTATTCTATATTTTTCTGGCCTCATGACTGGATAAGGATAGAATTTCTTGCAGATTGGTTCGTCTGTAAATGTTTTTATTTCTGCTTTTATAATTGTATCAATTGGTTCAATGTTGTTCACAGGTTCGAATAATGTTTTAAATTTTGCAACTATTCCTTGAAGGGTTCGTCTGGCTTCTGAATATAGGTGACTATCCCAAATTTCAATATTGTTCACTTAAAATGAGTATTTTTCCTTGAGTGGAATTTTTATATTTGGAGTTATGGTTAAAATATTATTTCTTCGGTCGATGATTGCTTCATGTTTTTTTAGCGTATCGTCTCAGATTATTCCGTCGAACGTATTTACACTGCAGGTAGCACGAAAAATTGTATTATTGTGTTGATGCCAATGCGGTGTTGTTCAAACCTTGTTCAATCATCTAAAATGTATGTATTATTGCCAAAAAGAGCAAATATATTGCATTACAAATATTATTTTAAATCAAAATGCAAACTGTATACTGCAATACCATATAACGAAACAGATGACATCGATTACCTAAAAGACGTATTTTTTTATGTATCGTCAAATAAAGGAAAAAGATGTTATACTTCAAAAATTGCTCAATAAATCAATAATGTGCAATACAATAATGCACACAAAATCCGGTTCAATAAAGTACTCGTTATCCAACGAGTATCGATTTAATAATATTTACTTAACAAATACGGAGTACACTGTAAATCTACCCCGCTATTAATACACCAAAATACATAATGAGGACCATGCCAAATAAATATAAAACTAATGATTTACTAATTTAAGGATCAGCATTAATTATATTATCCTGTAAAGTCCTAGCAATATTCTATATTTAAAATGAATAGAAACAAAACAACAAACTCATCAAATAAAACTCGAAGACGACGACAATTTCAGAAGGAAGGAGTTATGTGACAAATGCACCCTTAGCATTTACACAAAATTGCATGTCGATATCAATGAAATTTCAATATCAATATCATTTCAATAAAAATCATAATTAGCATTAAAATATAAATTGTAACTTGATAAATAAAAATGCATAATCAATAAAATACAAAATTGGTGTAGTTCAGTTCAGATTTGCTCTTCAAATGTTAAACAAATAAAAGTTCTTTGTCAAACTATTTTAATTACTTGTTTATATATATATATATATATATATATATATATATATATATATATATATATATATATATATATATATATATATATATATATATATATATATATATATATATATATATATATATATATATATATATATATATATATATATATATATATATATATATATATATATATATATATATATATATATATATATATATATATATATATATATATATATATATATATATATATATATATATATATATATATATATATATATATATATATATATATATATATATATACTATATATATATATACTATAAAAATATTATATTTATTTAAATGTGATGAATATTCTATAAAAATTCCGTTTATTTTAAGTAATATATATTTAAGATCCAGAATTTAATATGCAAATTAAAAACTTGTTCAATTATTTTAATATTGAAGATTAATTCAAGATTAATCGATTAGATAAAGTGTCATGAATTCGTGGTGTATATATGGAGGATTATGAATTCAATTTACTCTTTTTACGTTGTATTATAATACGCGGGGAGGTTTAAAGGGGAAATGGAAACAAATGGTGATTGCATATGCAAATGATTTACCGTACATATATTTATATTATTTATTTATTGCGTATGAGAGAAGCTGAACATGTTTTTAGAGTGGTAATCTTGCCGATAGAAAATGCGGACATTAAGCTTACATTTATTTGAAATAATGTGTATATATATATATATATATATATATATATATATATATATATATATATATATATATATATATATAGCGGCTAGTGATTAACCGCGGCTTAACACTATAGCTGCTGCTTAAAAATATTCAAACATTTTCATAAACTAATAGTAAACTTGATTACAAATTTACGAAAATGAATGAATTGTTAATAGCACACGTAATAGTGGTACGGCTTTTGGCTGGCATTCAAGAAGCAATGGAAGTCAATATATTTGATGGATAACCTACTTTAAATAAATATTACAACAATTAATCCATTGATTAGTAAACATAAAATCTATAGTGATTGTGCAATCCATAACCCATCTTAATTTCAAGTTCCATAAGGTTATTGCATGAACTACTTCTCTAATGTAATGACTGGGGTTATTAGTACCCGAGGATCAAACTTACGAGTTATGTCTGATACAACTGATAGTTAGGTTATTGACGGATGATGTCATTAATTTGTATATCTTATATATAAATATATATATATATATATATATATATATATATATATATATATATATATATATATATATATATATACCCACCAGACTTTAAAGAAACTTTGTGTTTCAAGCACTGAATTTGAAGCTGTTATTGAGTTCTCTGCTAATGAAATTTTGGCTAGGGTTAGTATAAGTTTAATGAATCTATATTATATGTGTGTTATCTTTATCTGATTAAATTTTTTCTGATACCTATGCTTTTGTATTTGATTGCATTGATGAACAAATAATATTGAAGGCAACTCGATCAATTTAGCCTGACTGATTTGATATGGTAAGTTTCAAATTGTTGAAAAAATTTATTTTATATAAACATAAGGCAACAAATTTTTTTGAAAATTAATCTGGCTACCGCATAGCCGTAAATCTAATTGCCAGGTAATTTAAAGAAATTATAATGGTTATTGAAATACCTTTTGGATTGTTTAAACGCACCAAAGGGTTTCACGAGGTAATTGTTTCTGGAGAAACAAACATGTAACACATCGCAAACTTAGCAAATATTTTTAAATGGTTTGAATCGATTGGCACATGTCATATACAGTGATGGTTAAGTTTCAGCTTAAACACACCCCGTTTTGAGTTCGATTCACAACGCTGTGACCAATTGTGTGTAAAATTGTATCTACGGCATTACTAAATTTCATTATGGTTTATCGCGATAAATTTTTAATCTTTTTACAGGATGCAACACTTTTTATATTTTTTTTTAAATTACCTATTATGATCTTACATCGCCTGCATCTTACATCGCATTTTATTGAAAATTTCGGACTTTATTACAAAATGCATGGCCTGCAAGCCTCACACAAGATGAAGAAGATGTTTTCAACCATATATTTTGATCGAAAATTTTGAATAATATTACAGAATAATATCCTTTTACTACAAACAAATTACACCAGAGTTGTTATACCACTCGTCCGGTTCAACCTCTTGTATTTCAAATGACCGACGAACGATAGTTCATCCATCTGGACTGGAAAATCGCAAGAATAAAATAACTGCCTCGACGATGTTGCTGGTTTGGTAATATCGATAAACATTGAACAATTAGCAAAAAATGTCAAACATGTCAGGTGGCTTTCAGCGCCTCGGAAGCAAAATTATTTAGTTGGCAGTTGCTGAACCATGGAACAATCATAATCATACTGTCAAAGCCAATACTTTTGACTTCTAAACATTTATTGGTAGGTTCAGTTAGTGGCAGCACTGGAAAATGATTCATAACCACAGACATTCAGATGCTTACATTTTTTCTGCTACCACCATTTAATTGATGCTATACCTCAATTAGTTTCTTATTTTGAAAACTAATGAGATAGTTTAGATATCAGCTAGTATAACCTAAGACAATTTGCACTTGTGTACCAAATAAATGCTTATGTTACTACAATTTGAACAAATAGCCAAACTAGTAGGAATCTCGATGAATAATCATCTTCCACGGATGAACATTGTGAGTAACTAATTCAAATAAAATCTTTTTTGGTAGTCACCTTAAAGTTTCATCGTCAGAGTAGTATCTCCAGTATCATGTAAGTGTTGGAGATTTTTGGCATTTTTGCATAGAAATGGTGTAATAAGAAAGAGACATATGGAGTGCTATATTGGAAGAAGCAGCGTCACCGACTACGGATGCCTGGGAACAATTAAACAAAAAACCTTTCGCAAAAATAGTGCTAACGATCGAAGATAGTCAGTTGCAGCATCTGCGTTCATGTAAAAGCGCAATGGAAGCTTAGGGAGCGCTCAAAGACTTCCATGAGAGGGATTCATTTAGCAGTCACGTTCGTATTTTACGCACGATTAAGAATCAACGGATTAGCGAAGATTGTGATATCTAACAACATGTGACGAAGCTGAATGTATTGTTCCAGAAGTTGTTAACGCACAAAAATAAAATTAAACCGGAATTTTTAATGAGTGCTACTTTATTGGGTTTGTTGCCAGCCTCATACGACAGTCTCATTACCTCTTTAGAAGCTCGAAAAGAAGACGAACTAACATCATCATTCGTACGCGCGAAGATTATTTAAGAATATTGACGCTGGAAACAAAGAGACGATCACAGCGATGTTACAGTTGCGTTACGTATTTCTGAAAGCAAAATGGCGTACAAGCAGACGCCGATTATTTGTTTGTTTTGCAAAAAGAAAGGTCACATAAGGTGAGAATGTCGGAAGTATGAAAGATGGTTGCAGAATAGCAAGAGGAACAATAATGCGAATTTAATCGATCAACATAGTGAATGGAACTCAGAAACATTATTCGTCATCGGTAAATGGAACGGATGGATCCTATAGATTCGGGCGCTACATGCCATATTAGCTGCAGAAAATAACACTACACTACTCTCGATGGAACGCATTATGGAAAGGTTTCAGTTGCAAAATTCAAACATTATCTCGCGAAAACTTCTAAACTCTTCAACAAATCGATCAAAATAGTACGAACAGATCGAGGAGGAGAATATATGGGGAAACAATTTGAGAAGTACCTTGAATCAAAGGATATATTGAGCCAGAGTACAGCGCCGTACACACCACAACAAAACGGAATCGCTGAGACAAAAAATCAGACATTAATCGAAATGGCAAGATGCCTGCTGATAGATGCAGGATTGGTTTCTAAGTTTAGGGAGGAGGCAGTAGCCACAGCCAATCTCCTACAAAACTTACCACCCTGAAAACATCTAAACTGTACACCGTTCGAATTATGGAAAAATAAAAAACCTAGTAATGCAAACCTGCAGAGACATTGTAAAAAGTTAGACGCAAATGCCGAATTAGCAATATTCCGCGGTTATGACACACAGTCAAGAGCGTACAGATGTTTAAACCCCAATAATGAAGGGGTTATCATTTCAAGAGATGTAAAGTTCTGCAATGGGATCCAACGTGCAACTCCTGATATAAATGGTAATCAGAACCAGTATCGTGACGAACTGGGGATATAAATTGATAGTCAACCAGATGAAAATAGTAGAGAAAATTCATATTATCCCTTTTAAGGAGAAGCGGCATCAGTCAGGTGAAAGAGTACATGAGCCATTCAACAAAAACATAAATGAGATCGTTGGGAATGATGTTCCAGTTAACTCGAACTAAAAAGAACATTCCGCCAAAAATGTTAAAAGAGGACATACATTACATTGCATAAGAAAGTGAACCAACATCGTACAATCAAGCAATTAAAAGTGATGAAAAAGAAAGTAGGATAAAAGCAATGGACTTTGAGATTAAATTTCTTCAAGAGAACAAAACATAGAACCTCGTACCATTACCAAGTGACAAAAAAGCCATTGGATGCCGATGGGTCTATAAAATTAAAACTGACTCAAACAATAATATTAAATACAAAACTCGTTTAGTGGCATAAGGTTATAGCCAAAAGTTTGGTGAAGATTATGATGAGGTGTTTGCACCAGTAGCCAGACAGACAACTTTTAAAATAATGTTAGCAATTGCAGCTCAAAAGAATGTTCGACAATTGGAAGATAAGATATACTTGAAACAACCACATTACGTAATAGAGGTAAAAGAGGATCATGTATGTCTACTCAATAAAAGCTTATATGGTCTTAAGCTATCGGTAAGAGTATGGAACCAGGCTCTTTACAGTGTATTAATCGCATTAGGTCTGAAACAAAGCTACAGATAAATACGACACAACATATTTAATCGTATATGCGTGGATAACATATTGATAGCCTCCACGCCACCAAAGAAAATACATCACATGGAAGCTGAATTGAAAAAGAGTTTTATCATACACAACCTTGGAGATGTCACAAATTACCTTGGAATTCGTGTAATCAAAGTGATGAAAAATGTCGGTTAGACCAACAGACATATATTGTTACAATAGTCCATGAATTCGGATTAAATAAAGCAAAGCCAATTCAAACACCTATGGACGCGGAATTCTTTAAAAGTGGTCCAGGCGAACTATACTTCAAAACAATGAGAAATATAGAAAGGCGATTGGTAGCATATTCTATATTGCAATAAACACACGACCGGACATTTTGGCAGCAGTGTCAATATTATCTCAACGAATCAAACACCCCTCGCAGAGGGATTAGATCGAAGTCAAAAGATGTATTAAATACTTAAAGGCGACAGCAAATATAAAATTGAAGCTTGGAGCATCAAGTTAAAATGAAAAATTAGTCGGATACTCAGATGCAGATTGGGGGAAGATCGCACAACCCGAATGTCAAATACAGGGTTCGTTTTCATTTTCGGTGGTCCAATATGTTGAACTTGCAAAAAACAAACTTGTGTTGCACAATCATCTATAGCAGCAGAATTCATCGCATTGGCAGAAGCAGCAAAGGAGTGTATGTGGTTACGAAACCTTCTCACAGATTTCAACATACAAATAAAAGAACCAACCGTAATTAATGGAGACAACCAAAGCTGCATTCATATAGCTCATGAAGAAAAGCTCAACATGCGGACTAAATACTTAGATATCAAGGCAAATCATATTAAAGACAATATCGAAAATGGGACATTCGCAATAACGTATTGCACAAGAGAGGATAATATTGCAGACCTATTAACGAAACCTTTGACAATCTCCAAGTTCAATAATTTGAAGTCTACATTTCAATTAATTATTAGAGCATGGATTAAGGAGTTTTGTTGGAGAGCGTCATCTATATAAATAAAGATAATTCATACTCATAGATACATACTGTATATAGTACTTTAATAAAATTTCTCTTTTTCTGACCACCGTCATAGTGAACAGACGCATATAAAAAAGTCTCTTCATACTTAATAAACGCCATATTTCTTTTATTTGTTTTTGCACGTGCTCCACCGCCAACAGTAAGACAGTTGTTTATATCTCGCACAACAAAGAGCTTTAGAATTTTAAAAGTATTCTTATATCTTGGCTAACATACTTTTTAGTCTTTTTCATAAACTAAGCTGGAACATGTTTAACATATTTTTGGGTAGGAAGAACTAAAAAGTAAAATTATAAATTTGTTTTATGGATTGTGATTTATATAAAAGTCCCTTCAAAATACCTAACAAATCTATAACCTAAAAGCACATTACAAAATATCTACATTCTTGTTAGGATTTTTTACAAATTTAACGACTCCCACAATAGCAAACCGAATGTATATTAAAAAACTACGTCAAAATCACCAAACACAAAAAAATCAATAAAATATTTATATCAAATTTCAGCTTATATGTATAAGATACATCTATACATAGTATATATAACCTCTAAAACCACAGTCGCGCACTATAATATAATATAATATTTAAATTTTATGACTTTAATCGATTTTTTAACTCTTAAAGATCTCTTTTCTTTTTACCCAAAAAATAAAATTAAAGTGTGAGAACGAGATCACCCAAACACTTAACTAAAATTTAACAAAAAAAAAATCAAAAATTTAAATATTATAAAATAAAGAGAATTCTTCTAATCGTATGGTTATGATGATATCCCATTCGAAAGACACACACTAAAGTCGAATTGTTGTTGGTTTGTATATTGATCATCGTGCGCGCATCTCGTATATAAATATATTGATGCCAACGATTATTTATGATGACTACATCAATATTAATTTAATCGGGTTTTCGCCAAAATATTTGATCTCTTTTTGCTTGTTTGGTTGTAGTTGTCACCTTATCTTAAGTAGCGAAACTAGTTTAAGTCTTGTTGCCAAATAACAGCTTTTGACGCGATTATTTTGGATATATATAGCGGATTTGCAGCATATCCACAAAAAAACAGATTGTTTATAATTCAAAGTTGAACCAAAAATGCAGCAACTTTAAGTGTTAATGATCTTCGTTTGATCACTATTCTTTTCTATGGTGGTCGATGACACTTACTCTCGATGGAGTTTAGAAATTATATAAAATTAAGCAGCAATATTTTGGGTTATACAAGGGTTAATAATACATCGAATCGATACAAATCCAAATAAATACAAAGATGAGATTAAAAATAAAAAATCGCGAACAGCAATAAATTATATCAAAACGAAATAGTAACAATTTCAGTTTTTATGATCAAAAAACCGATCGAATTTATCGTTTTCAGTTTAAGTTTTTTTTTTTTTTTTTTTATCGTCTTAATACCTACTCGAACCATATCGTTAAATCGATTTTTAAGTTTTTTACGATCACTATAAAAACATGAAATAGAAGTTCTATTTTACCGTTAATATACACACATTATCTATAAATATATACAATGAACGATTTAAATGTGCGGTAACTTGATGATTTGTAAAATCTGTAATTTATATAAGTGATACAAAGGTTGAATCAATATCAAGCTTGTAAAATCATAAAACATCCATCTAATGTATTCAGCTATAAAATATGGGTACACTTAAAATATTTTACAATATTATCGGTAAACGATTTTACTAATATGGTTTTATACCACTAACTTTACCCCAACCAACCAACTTTTCACATTTCGATTTTGAACCATTTATAAGAGTTTTCCAATTTGGATGGAAACAGACTGGGATTTGACACTGATTACCTAATATTTTCAAAATTTTACAAATGAAAATCAAATCGTAGAACTATGATTGACTTCTGCTCTGCTTTAATTATGAGATTTTAGCTCAGTGGATTTTTTAATCTACTTTGGTCAGACATTTACATTTCAAAACGTTTAATGAGTCCTTTCTTGTAAACTGGCTTGTTTGCAAGTAGTCTTTGTACTCTTTAATACCTGAAAAATTATAACATATTTCCAAGTGTGGATATTTTTATAAGACAATAACTTGTTTGGTACAGTATTAAAAACTAAGCTTTAGTCGAGCGCTTTGGATATTAAGGATTTTAATTGTATAGGTTTATCAATACCACCAAATCGTTAGAGGATGTTCCTGGAATTTGACTCACATTAAAAAAATATTATAAGATAATTATGCTTCACCAAAACGCCATGTTTTACTCACAGTAATATATTGTTGACTGCTCCATGATAAGCCTCCATGGCGGTGATATTTGTCATAAAACGGTTAATTCAATTGATTTATATTTACAACTAAAACGTGTTTATGCATGATATACTTTTATCAACGCTTCATTTCTGGCCGTCTATGGCCGTTTAGACATTACTGAACGACAATCTAAAAGGCTATATTTAGAATTGTCACTTTCTAATTCAGTGATCGATAGCAACTAATACAGTTAATAACTGCCAAAACAAACTAACGAACACTACTTTACTGATTCATCAATCATCGTCAATACCTTTGGCGATCGGGCATTAATTCTGAAGTTAATTTTGAATATTTGGCAACCTATCGATTTCTTTTGCGTATGTCTCAGTGATATAGATAAGAATTACAGTGCTTATATGAACTTGAACTAGGTCACTGGTCAATTCTTCCAACAAAAATCAAGAAAAAACATCTCCTCATCAATTCGGACACCTTAAGATCATTGGTCAATCAACGACTGGTATTCAAAATATCTATGGCAAAGATAATGTCGTCGCTCACGGATTAATTAAATTTCTATCCCAAAAAGTATTAATTGTGCTGTCATCGTAGATGATCAGTCTACTGATGAAACTTCAACGAATCTTAAAGAATAATGATATTCTTAAATTTGAGAAATTCCAAGTTTCCTTTATTTTGAGAAATCAAATCTTATTTATTGCGATACTACTACTCGTCCATACCTAATTCATTCCGTTAAATTTTTTTTTAATTTTTGCGACACTACTTAGCTAGCATCATTTTTGCTGTCTACTTGCATTGGATAGCTAGCATTATTGAGCCAAAGCCCATTTTCACGAATCAACTTTTTAAGGAACCGGCTAACTTACTCTGTTTTGAGAGAAGGAGAACAACCAGTTACAATCCAAATTGTAACGGTATGATTGAGCGATGGCATCGTATCATTTAGTTAGCCAAGTTGTGATTCGATCGAACGGACAGTACAAGTGTCCTTCGTTCAATTTTATTTGGACTGAAATACTTATTTGGCTTCAAACTGAAAGCTACGTCCTTTGAACTTGTAGTCTAAGAATTTTTTTGGATTCTCGGATATCTTGATCGACAAATATTGATTACTTTCGTTAGACATTCATTTTGTTAAATTCATATACCCTTTGTTTCGATAGTGGCCATTACTGAACGACTTATCGTCGATACTTAGCAACCACTCTTTTCTGATTGGTCATATATGTTCGAATTTTTTCACCAACATTCAACTGCAGGCTATAGCCAGTATAAATACTGAACGAATTTAACCAATTTCCATAGAATGGCCCAGTACCGAAATGAGAGACTTGTAGTTGACGTTGGATATCATATGAAATATCTACATTATTGAGTCATCCACCAAAACAAAGTAATTCCTGCTCATCAATAAACGGACTCAGCGACTTAAGTTTAATTTTTGTTGAAACTATTTTCGAAGTTTGAAAATTTGTCCAACCCATCCCAGTCAATATTTGCAACCTAATGTAGTTTCAGGCTCCCAAACTTCCATCTAATCAGAATTTATATACAAATTGGACGATATTGGTCAGTTTTCGTGTGAAGTGTATAAAAAATCAGGGCTTTTGCACCACATTGACGTTACTTTTATTTCCGTTGGCCATAGACCACGCGAGATTCATAGCTGATAGAAAATAGCACTTTATACGGATTATGCACTAGCTCTTCCATACGTAAACCTGTAACTGGTGGTATATCTTAGCTATATCACCGGTAAATGCCACACAGATGCTTTCTAGACCTAATCACAATGCAAGAAAAAGTTTGCTGTATTATTGGTCTTACGATTAAACAGTCATTTAATGATACATTTGTCGAAGGATTAGGCAAGGCATTAAAGACCACTCTTAGTTTAGTACTGCTGGTTTTTTAAAGAACTGGATGGTTCTGATTGATCGATGTTTGAGACTTCTTTTGTGTGACCTAGATATCTGTACTTTCTCAAAAACTTTTGGTATTGGGTCTCTTATATTGGATTTTTCAATTTTTGAGTCTCCAAGCTCGCTAAATAGTTTACAGAAAGTTCAACACTATATCGACATATCATACTGCGAACTGAGTTTTAGTGAGAGTCACGCAACTTATCTTCTATTGACAGAGGATTTTTAGAAGAAAACTCTTCAAATAACCAACATTGTTCGATTTGTGGAATTAACTCATTGACATTACCAATTACAAAACAAACCATATTCCATTCTATTGACATTCAGGTTATATCATTTTCAATAATTCCTCTTGAAATCATAGGCCTTTTACCGGCTTCATATAATCAGCGGTCTCCTTGAGATAGCAATCCACCAAATGTTTATTCGCCTCTTACAGCAAACCGAAGATACTATGATATCGTATTTTGAAGGTAGCATGCTGGTTTACAATTTTTTTTTAGGCATGAAGTGCCCTTCAATCACAAGGTGCGTCTTGTACCGAAATATTTTAAACTGTATCATAATAAGTTATACTTGTTAGTGGCAGTTGGCTGCACTGCCACAAAAGTTACAAACTTCCTTAAATATACATACAATCAAATAAAATGAATTCCAATATCGATGGAATGTTTCGATCAAAAAATGGGAAGAATTGAAGAAGCCTTTGTCAAAAATACAACTAGTGTGCTTCGCTCAAGGTAAAATCAGGAAACCACAAGCGATAAAATCTAATTAGAAATACGAAATCAGTAAGAAATTTGGAAGAAATTTAGCGATTAGATAACAATTACAAAGAACCTAAATATTTTAGAATCTCCTAGGGAACTGTTTGATATTCGCCATTCACTATGTCCGTGCTTCTAGTAATTTGTTTCCCAAACCGCTGTGGTCCTTATAAACGTAAAAACTAATAACGGACAGGAAATTCTTAGAATACCTCCACAACATCATTGGCTTGTTATATGGATAGTGCCAGATCGACACTCACTTTAATGGATCCGCGCAATGAAGAGCCGGCAAGTGGAAATTAAAGTCACTTTATAAAACCGTGCGCGATTAATTGTATAATAAGCCATAACATAGTTTCGGAACTTGTGGCTCTGCAAAAAATGTGAACCCCAAAAATGAAGAAGTTATATGTTCAAATGCTAGATGCCCTATAAAGAATACGGATATGTGCACAGAGGATCCACATTAATATATTCAGAGGGGAAATTGTATGGCTTGATTGCTTTACTTGGATCGATTAGTTTTGCAAAGCAAAGCTTTACGTGGCAAATAAAAAGTTTCGTGGAGCTTACCTATGCTTTACCTAATTGTTTTTTTTAATTAGCCCTGGTGACCGGCAACGAGGTGCTTTGACCCCAAAACGTTTAATCCAATGTATTTATCTATTGCAAAAGTGAATCATTTTAAAACAAAATATTGTACCATCAGTCCCACCGGCCTGTCATATGCAGAATATGTTTGTTTAATCAGCCAGTTGTACGACTGTGAGTTTCCATTATTTGGGAGCAAGACGCAACAGATTTTAGAATTGATGCTGTTAGTTTTGAGGAAATTGATGATTTTTGGTACCTCAGATAACTTTTAATTTATGATAATTTGTGTGGAAGGGCTATAAAAGTCAGTCTTGCCACTGGAAACCATGCTTTGCTTAGCCTACGTTCACTGGTAAAATTTTAAGTATAAAATCTTCAGTAGTAGAAGTAGTATAAGGTGTTGATCATATATACATTGGTTCTGCCAGTCTTTGATGTACCTTAATAAATTAAGGCCTAGAGTTGTTGCTAAAGCGCTTGCTAAAATTGACACTAATCATTCAGTCGGCCCTGATGGTATTCCTCCATTCGATGCTTAATATGGTTGAAAATCTTAGTCACCGATCTATGTCTTCTGGCATTGTACTTTCCATATGGAAACCTGCTAATATACATTCTGTACCAAATTTGGAAAATTGGGAAGAACCCCATCTAATTTACGATCTATACGTTACTGAAAAATAGAATTCATCTATCTTATACTGACTCACAAGTCATTGAGCGCGATATCTTGAAGACATTTGGTTGCGTTTGGTACAAGGGTTGGCCGTGAAAATTGTGGATATTTGGATATCCAATATGCTCATACAGCTCACTTTCCATCACATACTGTTTACCTTTTTCTTTATCGGGAAATGACTTTCTCGCAGAAATAATGGTTATTAAGTATCGTCTTACGTAAGATCTCAATACAACTCTTGAATGTGGCGAAACCCGTCACAAGATTGAATTACAACAAATTTCACTTCGTTTTGTCTTGTCGAACTGATGACTATTCCCCATTTTTTCGGACTGGTTAAACTAGCTTGGCTACTTTTGACACTTTTGAGATTCTCGGATTGACAACCTCAAAGAGCATATCTTAGGCTTAACAAATAACCAATAGTAACTGGGGCAGCCAGATGTCCTGAATTTTCATAATGTTGGAGTTTTATCATTGTTCTTTGGAACTTTATAGGGATATATCTTGTTTGTCAAGGTCCACGCGTAACTGAAAGCGGCCTGTGTACAGATTTAACCTAAAAATCAATTTTACCTGGGCCAACAGATTTTAAAACTCGTTTTTTGTGTGGAGTGCGCAAATGTGGAATCAACTGAATGATAAAACATTCATGATATATGGCACCGAATGTGACGATGACGATGACAATGAATTGGATAAAACCGAAGCAAAATATCAATGGTTTCACTTGATTCAGCTGCGTTCAACCAACCGATCCTCAATGGATAGTGCAGAGGTCTCCATTTGGCAAGCGCAGAGTTAGCTGCTTACTTTTTTGAGAAGAACTATTTTTTTCAAGTTACCTAAAACAGTAAAAAAAAAAAATTTAAATTTAAACCCGATAAGGCCAGATTGTTGCCAACATTATCCATTTACAAATGAATTTCACGCTATAAATTTATATGGAACGCTACAATCTGCAACCGATACTTAAAGACTAAAATAAGTCCGTTAAACAAATGTTTTTAGAAACTGGCAAGTAGTCACTTTTAAATTTTGATAGAATTTGTAGAATATCTTGCGAGTATTTAGATGAATTTAAGGTAAAACTTAAAACTTTTCTTTTTTTAATTTAATATACCAACATCATTATCGGAAAACCCTTTCAATATTTACGACTTGTTTTAATTTTGCTAAAATTGTGCGCTCGCGAGATGAGATCAGAAATTAAACCGTAACCGAACGAGCCTATACGATACAAAAAAAAAAGTATAATAATAAATTCAAAAAGTCATAAAACACTCGGATTTTATATTCATCTCTAACCTCTTTTAAATCAAATCTCCAAAGATTAAAAGATGAATATACCGAAACTTTTGAACCAATTCTTTTAAAAAAAGATTTTAAATTTTTTATTTTTCATTTTTTTTTTTTTTTTGTATTCTTACAGATAAAGACGAAGAGAAACATTAAATCAAAAATAAAAAGTGTTAAGACCATAAAAACATCGCGCACCATATCTACAAAGTATATACTCGTATTATACCTATATATATATATACATTAGAGAAAAACTTTATGGTAAATTTTAAAGACGGCATACTAAAGAAACCTAACAACAAAAGTAAAGTAGTAATAAAACAAAAAAACAAATTACTGTGGCCACATTAAAGGTGTACCTACCTATATAGAATAAGTAAAAACAACAAACTAAGGTAAGTCAAACCATATTCACATACTTATTTATTATAATCCTTGACATGATTTTGGGTTTAAGATGATAAAATAATTTTACCATAATTTCAAGTAAGAAGAGTGTACTATAAAACATAATAAAAGAAGAAAATACTAATTAAATCATCTTACGAGATGAAAAAATTTAGTAAACATTTAAAACCGCCAAAAAAATAATATATTATTTTAAATAGTTTTTGTTGTTGTGTGTGTAACTATAATTTACTTTTTTCATAATATTATCTTGATCTCATTAGGTATTTCCTCATTTTAATATTTGGGTAATGTGATGAAAATAAAAAAGTCTGATTAGACTATAGGAAATAACACTCTCAAAGCAAGTCACAACACTTTCAATACGCACAAAATTCTAAAATTTATTTGAATTACCGATTCAAAACAAAAAAAATTATTTAACACCAAAATTAAATGAAATAAACGTTAAACTGACAAAATACGTCCTTAACAGTCATTGGTGTTCTCAATTTCAATATTTTCGGTTTTCCGAAATAAAAAATTTAAGACTACTATATATGGCCTCATAGATTTTAGACATATGACGGTTAACTATGTACCACTTAGTAATTCCGGCAGTAAAAAAATGATCGAACACTGCTGACATATGTCAATAGTCAATAGTCAATAGAATGTCAAAAGTCTATAATTTCACTAGACCGGCGACAGCAACTTAAATTAATGCGATTTTGTCACAAGCCTCACTTAGTTTTTCCGTCAGAATCCCACCTAACCCAACGACATAAATTCCAAATATGGAGGCACTACCATTTTAATAGAGAATGACTCTAGAGAATTTGGTACTCCAAACAAATACTTCACGTTTTCACAAAAGTCTCCTTAGCTCGAGTAACAAAGTAATCTTGGAAGGTAACTTCAATTCCCACCACACCAGATGGAGAGGCCCAAACATTAACCATAACCATAATGGTCATGCTCTTCTTAATTAATGCAATAATTCCAATATCTAATTAAATGCTCCTAACTAATCGGTCATTGATTTGGTATACTATTTAAGAATATCCTTCTAAAATACCAATTGTAAACCGACAAAATGAAATTTCAAATGTTTGGCCATCGAACCATTCAGGAGCTTCACAAACCACTTCCGCTACTCAAATTAAGGAAAATATCGTCAGGTTTACCGACGTAATCAAACTTATGGTCAAGGAAAATAAACCTCTAGTTCAGAGCACCTCAAAAATGACTCCTGAACTCCAAAAACTCATTAAATCGCTCAACTGAGAGCGACAACTCGATTATAAATACTCTAACTTTATTTTAAGATCTGACGCTAATTTCTATTCCAATGTGATTTCTTGTTGGTTCAGCAAACTAAACCATTCCGAATCAACAAAGAAAATGGTTTAAATTCCTAAAAGTTCTCTGAGAATTTTTAATGTAATTTGGAAGCTTAACAGTAAAAAACCGAATGTTTTTATGTTCCATAGCTAAAATACTAGTCCAATCATAGATACCAAAATAAATGACAGTGTCATCAATTTTCTTAATTCTCCTCCTCATAATCCAACCTAAATTTAGATGGTAAAAAAGTGGAAGTAGCCAACATGCTTCAGCATGTTAATGAAAGAAAAACTTCGGGTGTCGATAACATATTGCATTCAAGACTTTATAATGAGGACAAGCTGTATTTTCCAGAATATATTTACTCCTAAACTGAATAAATAAGATCATGAAAATAGTCATTCTTAATAGGCTCTAGTCCATATTGGAACCTTAAATTCCGGGAAAACAATTTGGATTTTATGCCGAATACTTTTGAGTAGCAGTGCGGAGTCCGAAAAACTTTATTAAAAAGGGTTTGGTTGTTTAACAATTACAGCCTCTCTGGATACAGAAAAACTTTTGGACTCGGTCTGGCTTAGTTTATAAATAAATTAAATATGATATCGCTTACTACCTCATTAAACTAATCGAATCTTACCTTAAAATTGGAAAGGAGTTGCGCAAGGCTCAGTCCTAGGCCCACATCTTTAAGGAAATCTGGTAAAATGTTTTCCAAATATCTAAACCATTATTCGATTATGTGACGAGTTGTAGTAAAATTCTAGAAGCCATCTCTATTTCATTGGAAGGTAGGACCTTAGAATACAAAAATACAGAGCAATTGGCGCAGTGGTTAAAGCTCAGTATGGTTAAGTTTGGGTCGGGAGAAATATCGAATTTCATCATAATCGGTTAAGAACACGCCGAGTTCCTTCCTAATTGGCCATATTCCAAAACTTTCCTAAAAAATCATTTTAAGTTTAAATCACATGTCGAAATATCCTATTTTGAAATATCCAGTGTTGTACCATATCTCGGTTTGTAACTTATCTCGTTTTGAAATATCCAATTTTGAAATATCCAATTTTGTACCTTATCTCGTTTTGTACCTTATCTCGTTTTGTTAAATCCTATTTTGAAATATCGAGTTTTAAAATGTCCAGTTCTGAGCGGTTCCTCCCATATATATACTTTGTATAACTTACGCCCGTCTATTTGCTCGTCATAACTTACGCTATCTCTGCATGGATTGGAGGCTTGACCGAAAAACAATGAAGCAGCCTGTGAACTTAGCAATCAACCAGCCTTAGATTAGAAGTTCCAATATCAAAAGAAGCATTTTGTTATAGTGGCCGTAAACATTGTTTATCGCGGCATTTACGAGACCTTTTGTGCCACTTGTTGCAGATTGTGTGCGAGTATGGTTTTATGGTTTTCGCACGTGGCAATTATTGATTTGGATTCACACCATCACCATGGTTAGCAAGAATCTAAAATAATTTGGTACAACCGATGACCACTATATTACACATAGTGGTGTTATTGGCCCTGAATCAACTTTTGTTTTTATTTTTTGGCAATGTCAGCTTTTTTGGCCATTTCTGGTTTATTTTCTGAATACTTGAACCTGCCGTTTTGTATTAAATCATTATTTTTGCCATATAGTCTGTGGAAAAATAGAATTTCCAATCATAAATAATCCAGGGTGACATAATGATTCAAATTAAAAACTTTTAATTGCACTGTACGTTCCCTGATTGAGCTACCACCATCCACAAATAAAAATTACTTTCTTTTTCACCTTGTTTTACCGTGTCAATATAGACAACAGAGCTGCTTAAGAATATTTACAAAAATTTACGGACAAAGTTAAAAATTTATGGATTACCGAATCAGCTTTCTGTGTATTAAATTCAACATTTAAATATGGCTCGTCCTTCTTGCAAACTTGCAGTAAATTACGTCCGGGTATTATATATTTTTAAAAATTGGTTGCCGTCCAACATTTTAATATTATTTCGTTCATATAGGGCTGTTTTATAGTTCCTCATAATGTAGTGTCTAGAATGTTTTCCAATAAGTATTTTTTAATGTAATCATGTGGTGCACGAGAGTTAGCGTTCCTGGTAATCCTCTATTATTAAAAAAAAATATATATTATTCTTAACTTTGAAATGGGATTCGCAGATTTGTTTGATTGTAGCAGTCGCATGATAACAGCCAATAACTATATAGGTCTTGAATTACCAGATTACTGTATTACTGGTTAAAAGCTGAAAGAACTGTGTTTTCACATTTCACGTAGCATCATACGTTCAAACCTTTGGAATCTTACACTTTTTATAGCCAATGCCTCTCGGTTCTAAAAAGGTGAATGTCCGCCTGTTATAATTTGAATTATTTAACAGGTGTATTATAACAGGTTTCAAGTGTAAAACCTGGAAATCGAAGGAGAAGTACGCCTTACAGGCCTTCGATTGCAAATAAACTCTGTATTGCGTCAGTTGGAATATTAATGGAGTATTAACGTTACACGAACATTTGAATATGAAAAAGCTATCCGCGCGTTGGGTGTCACGTTTGCTTACAATCGACCAAAAACGCAAACGTGTGACAACTTCAGAGGCAGGTTTAGCGATGTTCAAGTAGCGAAATAAAAAGGAGTTTTTGCGTCGTTTCATAACTGTGGATAAAAGTGATGGATGGATCCATCACTATACATCGGAACCCAAAGAACAGTCTAAATAGTGGATTTCTACTGGCGAATCTGCGCCGAAGAAGGCTAAGGTGTTTTTTTCGGCCAACAAGGTTATCACCACAGTTTATTGGGATGCACGCGGCTTAATCCACATCGATTACCTTCAAAAAGGGAAACAGTCAACGGCGAATATTACTGCAACTTATTGGACCGTTTCAACGACGTTTTAAAAGATAAACGACCGTATTTGGCGAAGAAAAAGTTTTCTTTCATCAAGACAATGCACGGGTGCAAGCGTGTGTAGTTGCCATGTCAAAATCCATGAATTACACTTCGAATTGCTTCCACATCTGCCATATTCCAGACTTAGCCTTCGGCGACTATTTTCTGTTTCCTAACTTAAATAAATGGCTCAAACAAACGCTTTTCTTGAAGGGTTGGAGAAATCGTGTTATTCGGAAGGGATCGAAAAATTACGATTCTTCTTTAAATGTCAGTAATCATCTCTCATACTCATCCGTCAAGGTTTCTCACATCCAAATATAACAACGGGTCTGAGCAACACCTTGTACAACTTCAGCTTATTAGAATTTGCAGTTTGACTTTAGCAGCGGACACAAGGCATACAAAAAAATTAACAGTTTTACCGGCCAAAGTTGATTCTTTACTGAGATAATTTACAGGAAGTTTCAGACCATATTTTTACAATAAATGATGGTTAGGTGGCGAACCTAAAGAACGATGTTAAACAGAATCACGGCGTTGTATTCTGCGGTGGAGATCGAATACAGGACCACGGTGGATTTATGCCAACGCTCGCGGTGACTATTTAGTCTCATCAAACATTTTCTTTTTTTGACCAAAAGTAAACCATTTTCCATTAACACTGGTTATTAACCTTTAACAACATTTACAACCGATATAAAAGGTATATGCGTAAAAGGTGAGAGAATGGTGGTTTGTTATCAACATTTATTATTATGATTTACTATAGTCTTAGGTGACATAACCACAGAAGGTTGTAGAGTGGTTGGATTGCCTAAATTTGCATTTTGTTCCGATAAAACGTCAACGGATTAGAGAAAATCAAATTTTAATCGATTAATTGATGTTTTCGATTTTAACCCTTAATTAGGATAGTAAAACAATTGCTCGTTTCGGTCGATGACTGCAAAGAAAGTTTTGATATGGTATGGGGCCATCTTTCGATCATTACACCATGGGTTAAACACGGTTGTACGTTTATGTTTGCTTTTGGTTCTTAAACAATTTTATTGTGACCATTTCCGACAGTCTGATTTAATTTTAAACAAAACATATTTTTGTGCTAACATAATACAGGTATAGCTTAAATGCCGGAATGTAAAAGCTGATGTTTATAGTTAAATACTGTCAGACGAAATCTTTTCGAAATATAGGGTCTAGTACACCCGGTTAAAGTTTCGCAAACTATAGTTTCTTTTCAACCAAAAACTGTTTATAAAAATGTTCTCGAATTCTATAAGTATCCGCAACTCGTCATCATTTTGTTTTTTATTTCAAACTTGACCATAATCGAGGTAACTATGTGCTAACTATTAATAGTAATTTAATTAATTCGCAATAATGTATCGGCAATGATGTTAGCTGTTCCGAATATATTTTAAAATACTTCCTTCAAGTGTTGCAAATGGTCGTTTTCCGATCTACATGCAATAAGCAGATCGTCGATGTAAACGAAGCAAAAATTCAACCCCCTTAAAATGGAATCTTTGATTCTTTGGAACGACTGAAATTCCAGTGAATTCTCACTTCTCAATATAGGCACTTAATTATCGACTACACTAAAATATTTGCATCCATTTATAATCGGTGAGCAACATCTGATAATTATATGACAATTTTTTGAAATTCTTTCTTTGCATGTTTGTTTGGACTACTTACATTTAGGAACGAAATAAGATTCGGATTTGAAGATGGATTGTTCATATACAGTAAGAAACCCATCAGTATAATAAGGTTGTGAGGATGAAAAGAACTGTGTGCGGAATAAAAATAATTTGGCAAATAATGGGTGAAAATAAAACCAATATCCCTATAGAGTAAGATGGTCCCAGGCAGTAGTCGCTTTATGCTCCTAAATTAAAGATAAAGTTACCTATTTTTCTAACAACTTAACAACAAATGTTAGAAAACACAAGCAAAAGGATTTTTTGAAAAAAATATTTCGTGTTATATATCTTCAAAACGTAACATTAACGAAAAACAATTAGAGCATACTGTACAAAATATTATGAAAAATTAGAAATGAATTTAAAAATGTGACCTGGGTACTATTCATGGCTTATTTTTAAAAATTGAAGTGGTCACATGAAATATTCATAGATCACCAAAATGTATCCTCGTGACAGTATTCCTTGCCAGTAAAGGTGTTTCGAAAAAAAAAAATGTTTCAAGAAATTTGTCTAATAAATTATTGACTTTTTATGTTGGCAATCACACATTACATTGTATACTTAAAATATTCACCGCACGTAATATTGTACTTCCCGTTTGTATTGGTAGATATTATATTGTTCTACGATCGCTTCTTGTATTAACATGCGTGATATTTGTGTGATATGGATTGAAATAGCTCGATTAGGCAAATTATAGTGCGTGTGCGGGATCGTCAAATATATATATAAAAAAAAACACTGTGCTTGATCACATATATTTATACAAAGAGTCGTCGCGTCATTTTGGTTTGGTTTTAATTTTTTTTTTTTTTTTTGGAATATGTACAAATCACAGAACAACTCATTAAATCGACGTGGTGGGGTATATTGATCTCATCATTATATTGTGTTTATGAAGACGAAAAATTGAGGTGATATCGATATTTTGTCTTAACGAAACAAAATAACCAAAATATAATCAATAACACAAAACAAAACAAAACAACAACAACAAAAAGTTGTAAGAAGTTACAATTAATTGCCTGTTTTATGTATCTTGTCTTCTGGTGAGGTATCTCTTAATTTTTTTTTTTTGGTTTTGTCGTATTTGACCACAACAACAAAATATGAAACAAGTTTTTGTTTAAAAGGTATATACTTATAAATTTTTATTTACAATTTACCTGCCAGAGTCTTAAAGACGTGTGGGATCATGATCATCGTATCTACTATATACGTTGTCGCATATTATCAAGAAATGCAACATGATATCGAGGAAAAAAAATTTTTTTTCATATCATCACAAGTATTAAATCGTATATACGGTCGTTTGTATGTACAAAATCATAAATCGGAAACGGAAACTGTTATTGTTATTATTACGTTAACCCTCTCATGCATAATTAATTTTTTTTTTTTCGTTTTTGTTTCAATTTGGTGAAATTTTATCAAGTGCGTCTTGAATACGAAATGGACATTACTTTATGACAGTCGTATAATAAGTGGCTGGCTAACTAATTTGTGTTTTTTTTCTTCTGTATAATCATCTTTTAGCTCGGTTAAATTTGTATTGAGATACAGTAAGAAGTTGAAAAGGACTAAAATATTGTTAGATTTTAGCTGGCAGATCATTCCAAAAATAGCATTTCGAGTTCTAAAAAAATAAATTTTCCTTTAAGTTGTCGTCGGCGAATTGAAGATTTGCTCCCTAGAAAATTCGAAATCTATACTATATATGTACTATAGATCACCGGATTAAAATATTTATTATTGCGGAAGCCCATATGATCGATGCAAAGATAATGGTCCTTATTCTAAAGTATACTAAAGACACTCTTTTGGTCTCCAATATTTCAATCACAACAACTTTCTCATTTTATTGATCTTGTGGTCGTACTCAGTGGAATTTTTATTATTTTTATTATACGCATAAATTCTGGAACAGCCAAAATAGTTGCATGAATGTGGAAATATAATAACTGAGTTATCTGGTTTAGCGGTGGCCAATCATTTAAACTTAAGCCTCATCGTTCAGTGAAATAATTTGAACGATCTAAACCTGTTTGATAATCGATCCAGTGACAAAAAGTGAGGGAGTCTGAATAGCACATCAATTGATATAGTTTTTCTATCACTAACGCCTTGACATATAGAAATGTTTTAGTCGGTGGGAGACCAGTTTATTCAGTATGGGGATTCGAATGTGCTATATTTGATGAATATGGATCGAATTTCATGACAAACCCATTTTGCTATGCATAATATTCTGAGCTCAGGTAACGATTTTTTTAGTTTTTTAGGAAAAATGATTGTGGAGTTTCATAGAACTTGATAATCACTCCTTTGTACTCATCTCATATATGTAAGTTTAGAATAAGCCAACCTGCCCTTAATATGTTATCGTACGACTCATTAATTTACTAAACAGGAGCTTACGGCTTATTTTATATATTGGCTAGTTCGCCATAGTGCTAAAGCTGAAAAAAAATATTTATCAGCATTTTTTTCCATGTCGCAAAGAGTCAGCACTGTGACCTAAAAGACCTGTGGTGCTCTTAAGATTTATTAGTTCAAAAGCTTGCAGATGCCAATTTAAATTTCTCCAGGGTCAAATACCCCCCTTCAAAATGAAACCACTTCAGTGTACACAGAGCAACACACTCACAAAGTATTTGCTCTGCGGTTTCTATTTCTTCCAAACAGAGTCGACACTTCATCTCTGTGGACAGGTTCATTTTATTCAAATGATCTCTCAGGTTACAGGGACCTGAAAAAAAACTCAATAGTTTCCTAATGTTTCCTTTACTAAAATTGACCGCCAAGTTCTTAAGGTGAAATGGTCTGAACAAAGATTTAGCTTGTTTGAGGTCGGGAATACAGTTTCGATAGGTCAAGCACTGCATTTCTTCACATTTAGTAATCGTTAGGCTGCGGAGGCCCAAGGGATGCTACAAAAAGGCTTTAAGTCAATGAGTGTAGTCAACGAGCCTGTCTGTGCTAGCTCGTCATCTAATAGTTCAGACGCAAGTTTTAATGGCGTGAATTTCGGCTAGAAAAACACTGGGATAAGTTACCAGTGATTTCGATATTTTGTGGTTGGTTCCAAAGACACCAATGCCAACTCCCATATCCATTTTTGAACCATCTATGAACTGGACAAAGCAGAGTTCTTTGGGAATCACGTTCGGGACTCTAAAGAATATATCCAACTCTGAAAGTTCATTCAAAAGGTCCAAATGACCCGTATGATCATCATGTCTTTATTGATATAGCTGAAATCTAGATGCACAAATAATTGCTGATTTTCTGACGTAGATATGAAGTGGAGTGAGTCCCATGAGTGCTTCCATTGTCACCATAGAACAAGTGCGTACAGTGCCTGTGATTCCAAGATATGCTAGCCTCTGCAACGAGGTTAGCTGGTTCATAATAAATTTTTGCTGAAATTTGGGCCACGACACTATGGCCCCATAGGTTACAATTGGCCTCACTAAAATGATCCAGTACCCATGGACATGCAGTATATAATTTTTGAGCTGAGGTCTCAAGTCCTGCCGAACATTTGCCGAAGAGCCCAAATGGCTCTAACAGCGCGATTGGTAGTTGAGTTAGTATAAGAGTTCCAGTTCAGTTTCTTATCTATGACAACACCTAGATATTTAACTTCATTGGACTACCCGATGATAATATCATTTAGACCAATTGAACCAAGGTTTAATTGAACCAAGGTTCTGAACTAATTCAGTGGCAGCCGGTTTCCAAGCTTTACAATAAAATCCACATTGACTTCGCTACAATCCTGGAATGCCTAGTATGTGACCCAAATTGAAGCTAGTTCTAAATAAAACTACCAGAGCAAGGGCAATCTAGTCAAGGCCCATTTGAAGAAGGCCTGGGAAGATTCCAGTCCCACCTGGAGCATTGAACGGCTGAAAAGAGTTAATGGCCCATTTGACTCTTTCCGTAGTAAAATGCCTACCGGATAAACTATTAACCTAACCCACAATTTGCACCCATATGTGTACCAAATATCGAGGTTAGTTATTGTATTTGTGTCGCAAACAGTGCTTGCCAGAAAGTGCATCTGAAGCAGAGTTTCGAGTGACTGCTTACGACCCGATGTATAATTACCATTGGATTTCAGAAGAAACCTAATCTCGTTCGACTGATCTTTAGCTAAAACTTTAAATGGAGTCGAGCAGCTGTTGGTATATCCTAGATATTACCACCGTAATTCCTCCACGTAAGGCAATTAGAACGACTTAGTTTCGTGTTGTAATTTGTTAGGGCTTGCATATATTTATTCCACTCATTAGAATGCTTTGCACTTTTAAATAATTTCCTATCCTTCTTACGGAGTTTATGGAATAAACTCCGTAAGAAGGATAGGAAATTCCAAACATGGAATTTTGCAATTTACCACAACGTTACGCTCCACAAAGCTGCTCCCAAAGCATGGGGCTTAGTATTTATCAACTAAGTTTTATTTCGTTACCTCTTAAAGTAAGTAGAATTCTTTTAACTTGTCGGGTTTTTGTGGAAAAGACCTATGAAGGAAAAATATATGGTGGGTGTGGTTCTAAAGAGTCACTGTCAGAACCTTGATCATTAGTTTTGACTTCCCGATAATAAAGAAGACGTTCCCTTGATTTGTTTTCGACACCTCTAAAGGTTGATTTATTTGGTTTGCCTCTTAGGCGTGCTGGGCTCTTCTGCTTTATCAGGAAATTTATCAAATGTACATATTTCTATCTAAGTCATGTTCCATTTAGCCATGGTTAAGGCCAAATCAAACGAAATTCATTATGACACTTATAGCAGATGCTTATTTTATAATATTGACTCATTTGGTCCAACAAACTTTTTATGGCTTAACCAATAAGCCATATCTTCTTCGCCGATTCAAATGAATTTGAAGTATGATTGATAGTTTTATTTCATTCATCCACGTTACAGAACATAGCTAACTCTTTACTGAGAGGTTTTAGAAGACGTTGTATGAGGTCAGCCTATAACGAACGATTTACAACAATCGCACTTTCATTACTAATGGATCATTGAACTGACGATTGTGGTCATCTTGCTTTTATTTTAAAGGACGTAAACTATGGAAATCACTGGCAACTGGCAAAACAGAGATTCTAACCAATTCTAACATGCGGAAGAGAACTAATTGTAAAATTATCCGTTAGGTTGTTCTAAAATTTGATACAGTTTTGCGACTAAAGTCCTGTGGTGTAACATAAAAGTAATTTTTTTAAGGTATTCCCAGAGCTTCCCAAATAAACCTTAAGATTCTCGGGTAGTCAATAGAGGAGATCTCTAACCAGGTTCCCGGCAAGGGAACTACTATTCTTGATCGAAAACTGCCAAGAAGCGTCTGTTTATCAGGAGATACATATACAAAAATCGGATGTTCCATATGTTGGAGGCAACTGAAACAAAAGTTGGTAGTATATATGTAGAATTCTATAGGGTAAGCTACTCCAATAAAAAACCAAGAATAAAAAAGAGAACAACGATAAAATTTTGGTGCAAGGATTCGGAACACTATATTACTATTGCCTATAGGAGGTAAGCTGGTATATGCTCCCAATCGTTGAAATTTAATAAGCGAAATAATCCAGCAGTAAGAAACTTGGCTGCCGATGCAAAGAAATTACAAAATCCGAAGTAGCTTTGAAAGAAGATTGTTAAGATGCGGGTTGGCCATCCAGGTTTTATTTACACGTAATACCAGAAAGTGTATGTTCCAGTAATTTGCGACATAAAATGCAAATACTATGACCAATCTGGAGGCAGTTTTGGAACCGAAAAGTAACTTCAAAAAGGCGGATTTGCTTTAAATTAGGAAAAGGAGCTGTATCATATACTGAACTGCTAGGATGGCGAAGGTGGTCTGAAAAAAAATGTTATTTGTATATGCCATTTTATTGATGCACGAAATCTTAACGCCTGTGGACTGATGCGTAAACCCCAGTTACTAATAAACGAGGTAAACCTCTACTGGAAAAATGTTCGTTACTTACAGTGATAATGCTGAATGTAGATAACACCTCTACATTTTTTAGATGTACATTTTATAGATGCTTGAGGAGTAAGTGATCTTTACAAACACAGCGAACATCAATCCATTATGTGTGACTTGCATGATGAAAAATATCTAAAGGGAGGTTTTGAAAAATATATGTATCGACGAATATAACGGATATTTATATCAACTGCCCGACCCGAAACAAAATACGAGCTACGGCAACAATATTATGCTTCTTGCTCATTACTTAAGTATTCCATCAAAGCAGTCAAACCGTGATACGGTGGTTAAGAATTGTTGTGTACAGAATTGTTGAAGTATATTGTCTCCAAGTTATTTTCTCAACAGCCTGGTTATGTTAAAATCATTGATCTAAAGGGCGAAAATGAGATAATTCCACCAGTGTCACTGAAGCAGCCTCTAAGAGCTTAGGCAAAGAGGCAAACAACGAGGTTTCCGCTTCTGACAAAATTCCCAAAAGCATTGAAAATTGCAGCCCGTGCATATTCCGAGCGGTTTGTTTAATATTTGCCTAGAAAAAGGGTTATTCCCTATGCAATGGTAAGGCAAACGGCTAGTTATTTTACCAAGAAAAACGAAGACATAATAAAATCGCCCAATCTGCTTACTACGGCAGTTAAAATATTAGAGAAGATAATAAAAGTGAATGACAGCGCACTTCGATACTGACGGTATTAAACTTCAGATGGAAGGGAGGTTCCAAAAATATTATGCAGTATTTACATTGGATTATAAAAATGCGGTGCTAGCTCTTACAATGTTGAACGCCATGTATGACGGCATTTTCAACTACCGATACCAAATGAAGCAGAAGTGGTCTACTTTGCGGATTATATGACAGCAAGTGGTTTCTGTTTATAGGTTAAGAGTCTTAAGAGCGGTTTGTTTATTAAGAACGGTCTTGCATGAAGTCGTTTGTCTCTTAGCGGGAATGCTGCCGGTAGATCTAGTAGAAAAGACGCGTCTAACTATGTCTTCCAGTCTTGGGAATTGGAACACGGATGAAAATCTTAATAAAATCCGTGTGGGAATTGTAAATGTAGAGTATCGTATTTTTTTGAATCTCCGTGCTTTGGTAATAAAAGATCTAACCTATTTAGAATTGTGGGAGTCAACCTTGCTCCAACAAATATTATTGCCTCTACGGTGGAGTTGGAGAGATCGTGCGGAGAATAAAACTATAAAGAAACTACGACATTTAGAGCGGATTAAGCAGAAATGCTAATTATTAAAAATGACGGCAACTTAGAGCGGAGTTGGCTTCGTGAAGTAAGTATAGGTCTTCAGTTCAACAAACGATTTAACACACAGTTGGTTGTTAGCCCAGTGATGAGTGGTCTCATAATCAAATCATGCTGTGGTTGTATTTTTAGGATATTATGCTGACTAAATTTCACTTTCTCATGAGTTATGCGATTTGCCCCGACCACAGGATCTTGAATGAGATAATTTGCACCGATTTTGTTTTCCAAGACCAGATACTTATCAAACGACCTTAGTTATTACTTACATATTACAACGTGATCGTATATAGCTAAATGGAATTGACCGCCGACCGGTTCGCAAGAAGTGATTTTTATCGTCTAGAAGTCTACTACGACAGAATCATAAAATAAAATTTTCCCGAGAACTATCGCAATGGACATACATATAAATGCATACACTGGCATATATGGATATACTTCCTTATATACACATATTATGCACGATAACAAACATTTACCTTGTGTCTAATTGGTAAAGTGAATATTTTTTTCAGCCATTATCAAATTTCTTAAATCCTTGACTTGCAAACGTTTTTTTTTTTTGCAAACGATTTAAATCCTTCAATCTGTAATTTCGACCCCGGAACAAATAATCTACGTAAATATTAAATTATAAATTTTATAATAAATTCAAATATTTTTTCGACGAATTTTTTAAAATTTTTTTTTTTATTTATTTATTAAATTTCACTGAAATGACGAGAAGAAAACAAAAAAAAAATACTTTAAGATTTATAAATATAAGACAAAAATCTTGTTTTAATTCAAATGTAAATTAGAGTTTGTAGTTTTTTTGTCGTTTGATTATATTTCATAAAAAAAAAAAAAAAAAAAAAATTATTTTGTGTGTTAACTATAACTGACGACATTTTTATTTGAATACAATTCAAACGTCTTAAGATAATATTGTAAGAGCACGAAGAGCTAAAACATATATTAAAAAAAAAAAATGTAAATTTATTTTTTGTGATCATCTTACCTAGTGTTTGTCTACAAAAGTGGGGGGTGTTTGTTTGATCGTTTTGTAACTAATTTTAATGATTTTGCCACTTAATTTAGATTAAAGTTTGAAACGAAACAATGACGTTATAGGCATTGGAAAAATTTTAATATTTGGATTTTGTATATGATCTCAAATTTCAGAAATATATAATGAGGCTTAAAAAAGGGTGTGGTGTGCATAGAGGGATTACACATATTCAAATATGTTTGTAATTTTTGTGTTCGAATTTGGAATAGTTTAATGTTGACAGTTTAATGATTATCCGATAATTAATTGATGATTTACAATATACATGTTCGTTGATCGTTTTGAATGCAAATTTAATTTTAATTTAGTTTTAAGCGCAAATTCGAATTTATTAGGAAGATCGTGCGTTGTACTTTCGAATTTTATCGAGCTGTTAAAAAAGTAAAAAACTAATCTCGATCATTATCTTTTTATTCATAAATATATGTGCTATCGCGATCAAAATATAAAAATAAAAAAAATTTTTGACAATAATTGAGATGATAATCAATTTTTAAACTTTCATTCATTATATTGGAAATTTTGTAAAGAAGAAAATAATTTGCATGCGCTGACACTTTCCTTTAAATGTTATAAACTGTCAAATAAAATTGTATTGTTTAAGAAGTCAAAATGAAAATTATGAACGTAACCTGACAACATCTATTAGTATAAATATTAGCTATTGTTGGTTTGTGCCAGTTTGGAACACTTAAAAGCATCGTTTCATAAAGGCCAATAATTTACAGAAACCTTACGTTTTTTGTTATACAGCTTTAATATTTGGATAAACGGCTAAAATCAACACAGTCAAAGTTTTAGATTCTGTTTATGGTTATTTTCCAACATCATAACTCAAATTATGGTGTATAATAATTTGATTTGATTACCTATAGATGACTCATCGTGCACATCCCAAACTACAAAATTGGTATTGTAGCAGTTACTCAAAATCAAATTCTTAGCTATAATAATACATTTTTCGTTAGCATCTTGATTTATTATGCAATTAGTCTGCTAAGCCACGGCTACTTGCATGTTGATATGAGTTGCAATGATTGGGTTTGTATAAATCTGGGAGTGTTTGCTTTAGTTGACTATTACAAATTAACTATTACTAAACGCACAATACTATCAGAAGCTGGTAAAAAATTTGACCAGCTTGGTTGATTCGCTCCAATAAATATAAAATCAAAATTTTTATTTAGCGACTGTGGATCCTTAATTTGGAATATGATGATGTCGTACCAACATTGGAAGTCTTGTATTGGCATAAAACACAAAATCATATATTGGCATAAATCACAAAAGGTAGAGCTCCATGGGTTATGTTATGCCAGCCAAAATGCATATGCCGCCGTTATATATTGTCCGTCATATCAGAAGAAAATTAAATTACCACAAGCATAATCTCATAGCCAAAATGAAAAAAAATTAAATGAAAATCGATTTAAAGCATCTTGTAAGCCATCACATTTGTCAAGATAGCAAATGGATCTATTTGTGTGCCAAACTTTCTAGAAAAAGTAGGAAACTGAATATCTAACTTTCTTGCATAAACGCATCAAATGGTAGAAAGTAAATCCCTAATTAAAACTGAATGAAATAGTGGCACTAAAAGAAGACAACATGCATGTAAGCAAATGACTTTTAAGTAAAATAATTCAGTTGCATTCCAGATCTGATGACATCTCAAGAGTGGTTAAAACAAAAAATGGTATTAAAAAAGGGCTTGAGCCAAAATAGTATATCTAGCCATAACATAATTTTAGTTTCAAATCAATCTATACGAAAAGTGTAAATTGTGACTTTCACCAATTTATCACTGGCTATTAATTTTCGAAGAGATATTAAGTAGTATGATCTTCAAGTACTGCGTAAGTTGTTTAATCTATACATAACATGGTTAAAAATCCAATAAACACAATACAAGCATAAATTTAAAAATTGATAAACCCATATAGTATTAATCAGTATGAACCTCTTATTGGTCACAACATTTTATGTTGGTGCTACCTTAATGGTCTGTTTTAAGTTGTGCCCCATAATTAGTAAAGTAGTCGAGCATCTACATCTAGAAGTAATAATTGACACTAAACTGAAGTTCTCATTATCATTAAAATCCCATCAATGGTTAATTTTGTGGGGTAACAATTCAAGATTGCTAGCAAATAACTATTTTAATAACTATCAAATAATTGATTGCTGTCTTTATCAACACTGCAAGCAGCATCAAGGCAAGCACAGTTCGAGCTATATGCATGATATTACAAAAGAGATGCTACACAACTATCAGCAGCTCAATATGAGCTGTATTTTGTAATCATTCATAAGTATTCATATTATCGAAGAAACTGAATCGGGATATCATATGGATAAATGAAACAACGCCGGAAAATTCAAAAGGAGTTCCCAAATTATAAGGCACTTTCAATTTTATAGAAAAGAGATTCCAGTCTTTATATATAATGGTATGGCTGTATTGTTGTTTCTCATCGCCTCTATAGAGGCGATGAGAAACAAGAATACAGCCATACCACTAACACATGTTATACAGCTTTTGAGACTTGTGAATGCAGTAACTATACCACTTCTTGCTGGGTACAACAATGTAAAGACCATCACAATATGGAGCATTGTCACTTGATCAAAAAAAATGCAAACAGCTTGTAACATTAAGAGGATTAATAGATCAAGAATCGCTAGCAATCATCAACATCAAAGGAGACACGGAATATCCTATGGCACAGGAAACTGTGTTGGGTGTATTATAATTGGCTTGGCTACATCAATAGAAGTGTCACTAAATGACATCATAATGACCGTCCCAAAATTACAGGAGGATTTTGCTGAAATCATACTCAAATGTATCGAAAAAATGTATCGATAAGTCTGGCTTAACAAGGACGACAGAAATTATCAAAGCTTACTATAAAGAAATGATCCTGCAAAACCAACAGATTAAACACTGTAACCTACAGTACCACAGCTGCCAGTTTTCTAACTGCGAGAGACTTGCTTCAACTAGCCGAAGAAGAACGATCAGCATACTCAAAAACTGCTGAAATTATTGCATCGAGTTTTCACGTCGATGCCCTGCTGACCGGAGGTGACACCATAGAGGAAACCCATTCTACATTACAAGAGCAAATGATAATCACCAAACTAGTTGGGTTCAGTCTATATATGAAAATGGGCCTCAAATCATAAAGAAATATTGAAAAATACCCATCAGAACTACGAAGCACAAGCAATGTACAAATCTAAGCTGAACGACTGTATAAAAACCTTAGGAATTCTTTACCATAAAAGGAATACAAAGGAAGGCCCGACTATTGACTCGTGCAAGCTGTTTGATACCCATTAGGGTGGTTAGCATTTGCCACTTTGCAACCAAAATTATAATGCAAGACACATGGACGTCGGGGATTGGATGGGAAGGGCAGTTACTGGAAAACATAAATGCTAAATGGAGTGAGTAAGTATAAAAATGAAATGAGTAATATCGGCGACATAAAAATAACCAGAGGGGTAAATACAGTGAAGATGAATTTCAAAGAATTGTGATTCGCTGATGCATTGGAGTTCGCATATGCTGCAGCAGTTTATTGTAGAACAAAAATCTTTTATTTTCCAAAACCTGGGTAGCGCAGGAGACACAGAATAAGATATGGTGAAACACAATTAACATTAGCGCACTAAAGAAATACATATTGGACTCTTGATTGTAGTCACGCTATGAATTCTGTTATACTAAAGTATGTGATCTGCTTTAGCCACAAACAACATAGCAAGGAGTAATTCATTGGTAATTTACCAAAGTCTAGAGTGAGGTCGGAGGGACCTTTTACGAAAACGGGTATCAATTATGCCGGACACCACAACACCAACACTATCGGTCGAAAAATCAAACATAATAACCATTTATGAAGCAACTTGGCATTTCATACCACCCCAAAAGCCTCATTTTAGAGGTCTATGGAAAGCTGGAATTAAGTCTGTAAAATTCCAACTATAGAAGGGTATGTAGGAAAATCACCATAGAGGAATGGTCACCATTCATTTAGCGATAAACGATTACGTACTAGTAAAAAATCAACAGGCGGCCACGCAATAGAAACTAGGAGGGATCAGTGACACACATATCGGAAATAATGGACAGCTAATTCGTATCGCAACGGTTAGGTGTCAAGAGCAACTTTGAAGCAGCCTTTTGTAAAATTGTACAAACTCCTAATTGAGGATGATCCGGAAAATTCAATAGAAACAAGTCCAATTCCAGCACAAACCAATATCAGCGATAATTCGATAACAAGCAAGGGGTTCCGTGAGAGGCAGTTATCTAGCATTAGCAATGTTATCCAATATTGAAATACATCCATTCAACCACTAGACATAGGTATATACTTTGAGGAGCTAGGCAACCTAGATGTAGTGGCAATGAAATGGACTTTAGGTATTAGTTACATCAAGTTTGTACAAGTTTGTAGAGATTTGCCTTAATTAAACTGCTACGTAATTTTACAACAATTGCAGTGCTAATTTAACAATTGAATAGATACAAATAGCATCATCCTAGGTGATATGTTCGAAATTCTCATCCAGCGCATTCTGCTGACGGGTAACAATCTACAAAATTTCAGTTTAGAAATCAAAAAACATTACACTATAAGATTCACCGCTCATCTTCTGGAGTTTTCTATTCTTGGAAATAATCTGGATCATTATATTCGTGCGTCGGAAACGTGCAACTCACCAACTTAGACAATTGCAACTTTAAATACTGATGTGTTTGCGCAATCGTCTAAAACATGTTTACCATACAGCTATTCGCAAAAATGATCATAATATATAAAGATGATCAAGGTATTTAAAATCGGTCATTTCTATAAATGTGTGCTAACTAAACCCACTCTTTTAAATTCGCAATTAAACTGCACATTAAAATAATTGCAATATTGCATATCACTATTAAATAAACATAAATATATTAGGGTCAAACATAAAATTTAAACTTTCAACTCAACAAAAGACTTCAATCATTTTACCCTACATAATTCAGTAGACTAAGCAACGAACCCAGTTTTTCATACTAAAGAATTTATTTTTTTTATTTTTTTCATTTCATCTAAGACCTCCTTTTTTATTTATCATACCAGACGAAAATTAATTTATCAACATATGATTTAAATGAAAAAAAGAGCCTCATTATCGCGCGAAGACCGCCCACATCCCAAACAAATGTGTGAATTGTATGTAATGTTAATTTATTGTCAAATTTGTCTTATCCAAAAAAAAAAATTAAATCCAAAACCAAATAAAAAACATAAAAAAAAATTCTTGTATATATGTTATTATTATTTTGATTAATGAATTTCTTTTAAGATTATGATTAATATTTATCTTCAATTTCGATTCTCGACTTTTTCGAGTTTCAATTTGTATAAACATTTTATTATTTCTTAAATCAAAGTCTTCTGATATTTTAAAACTGATAAGGCATAAAGGTGTAAATATGTAGAGTAATTTTTCACTTGTCAATTTGAGATATAATACAAGATTTTTTTTATATACATACATACTGTACCGAACATAATACATATTCTATATTATATATACCTACATACTTATATATGAAAGACAATAGTCACGATCAATATTGATCGCTCGATTATAAAATAAATAAATAAATTGATGATCAAGAAAATATATATTCCATATATATGTGGTGTGTGCGCGCGCTATGCTCAGAGTATATAAACTGAAATACTAAACTGAAAAAGAAACTATTAAGATGATAATAAATAATAGTAAATAAGAATAAGACGGTAAATAAGTAGAAGAAGAAGGGAGGAGAAATAGTTTATCCACTCCTTTATTTGTTTTTTTTTAGTTTTTAAGTTTCAGTTTAGTTTCTTTACGTTTGTTTCAGTTCTTACTCTCTCACCGTGAGTGTCCAGTAGTTTTTTTTTTTTTTAGTGCTGTTATTATTATATAGTTTTATTTTCTTTACCTTCTTTACTCTGAATCGTCTTCATTTAATCTTCTATTATTATTATTATTTTTACATAAAATATACTAAGCCACATAACAGAAGAGATGAGTTCCAATATGAATATTCGATTTGAATTATATTTTTTATTTTTTTTTTGTCTTGTAAAGTGATATCTTCTTCACCTCAGTTGCGTGGTGTCATCCAATGAGTAAGCATGCGCGATTTACTTACTCTAATTTACTTTTTTTGTTTTTTTGTTTAAATTAAATTTAAAGTAAAAAAATTAAATCGTTACAAAATTATTTTATTGTGTACCTACTACATCTCTTGACAAAAATTGCAAAGTGGATTTTATGAATTTACATTAAATGGATTAAAGTGAATTAAAGTGACAAAAAATATAATTAGTGAATTCGTTTAAAAAAGAAAATTATAATATTTTGTGATATTAATTAATAAAAAAATATATATTATAAAGTTTTAACAAAAAAAAGTTTAAGTGAAATAAATCGAGTGAATTTTACTCCCAAATGAAATAAGTGGATAATTTAAAACAAAAAAAATTTTAATTAATTTTTGGAAATCATACACACCAATCAAACATATAAATAAAAAGTAATTAATTTTTTACATATTATTAATTTATAATTATTTTATTATTAGTTTTTAGTTTTAAAATTATAAATTAATTTTCGAATTTTTGGTGAAATTTGCCCCCCCGTCGCTTAAATCGATTAAAAATCGATATATGTGATCGATGCATAATTTAATTATGTAATTAGTGTTTGAAATTATTTTTTAATTATATGAAAAAAAAAATTGTGCGGTTATGTAATTAATGGAAATTTATGACAGATTTGTTAAACAACAAAACCAAAAAAAAAGGATTATTTCTAATATCGTTCATAATAAGTGGATTAAATATATGCGCAGGGTCATAAGTGGATTAGTTCTAAAGTGAGATTCGTGTTTTAAATATATATATATTTACGTAATATGGTTTAGTTGCGTCGAGACCCTGATTATTTATGTCGCAGTTCAAACTATAATAATGATATCATATTAAGACTAGTTTAAAATTGCCCGACAATATATATAAGTCAAGCGCGCGCAGCTTAACGAACATAAAATATGTATATAACCAAAAGACACAATATAAACCTGAAATCCGTGTAAACACCACAATTAATTTGTACTTAGTCACGCTCCAAATTCAAATAAGCTTACATCATCAAAATAGTGTACTCGGTAAATTTTATTTTTTTTTAGCCGCGCGATGAAGTAAATCCCAGAATACAAAACAAAAAAAAATTTGGTTTTGAATAAAATTATACAGCTAGCGACGAACCTGAAATCACGTAAATTAATCATTACATTAATCTAAATTTTTTTTTTTATTTTTTGTCAACTTCTTGGAATATATAAAAATAGATTTTTGGTTAAATATCTTGTGTGATTATTAGTTATGTCTTTAAAAAACGAATTGAGATCAACAAAAATATTGTGCGGTTGTATATGATGGTGATCTATCTTATATAGAAACTATATATGATGTAATCGCACATATGCACAAAAATCCTTATAATTTATCTTCGTATGTCGAAGAAATGCAATGAATGGACGTAAGACGATTAAATTTGTGTTTGTATCTTTTTAAAAAAAGGTGTAAAACTTGATATGACAAATTCGGCGAACAAAAAACCAGAATCACATTAATCAAAAAAAAAAAAAAATATAATCGTTTTGAAAATATCTATAAAAAATTTAGGATGTGCGCTTATACCATTGATATCTTAATATATATGCTTCATATATACGATATGTTCTGATGTCGGAAATTTTTTTTTTCTTATTTTTTTCATAACATGTAAACACACTTAAGTACCTTACATTTTGTGTTAATTACTTTACATCACATATTAAATGGTATTTTTATATTTCGTCTTAACACTCTTCTCGTCATAATATGTCATACATATTATAACGCCGACTGACATATACATGTATCTATATATATATATAACATCGGTCGTACAACACATAAAATGTGTGAATTTGTTCATGTTAAAAAAAAAATTAAGATTTGTTTTGTTTTCGTTATTATGTCTTGCATATGTGTAGCTTTATATATGTCTTTCGGGGCAAGACAATGAGATCAATTGTAGCAATTTAGTTTTAGTTTAAGTTTTTTTTTTTTTTTTAAATAAGTGTGACATTAAAAACTATCGATTAACCATAAAGAAGGGTAAATAAACTTAGGTGGGATTTTATGTACGACTGGGTGAGATAAAGTGTTTATTGTTCAATATATATGTAAGCAATATATGCATTGAAATACAATGTCTTAAGATTTTCTTGTTAAAGTGACGGATACCACTTATAAATGTCAGTTAATGTTAGTAAAGTAACATGCAACATCGTGCAGCACGATGCAACATTTTAGTTTATTTGAAAACCGACGGTGTATTTATATTTAAATTTATCTAATTATGTTTTAATACTTGTTGTGTTTATAATAGTGTTGGAAGTTATTGAAAACTAATTTGGAAAGTTCTTTTATATACGAGCTAGAATTCATAAAATTATTGGATAATCTTTTAAAAGTAAAACTGGGTGTTTTGAGTGAAACCAATATATTTCATTATTTCGGTTAAATTTTTTAAAATGCGAGTTATTAAATTAGGGGTTAACTTTTTCAACACCCAGACATGATAGTTATAGTTACATTGTAAATTATTCCTAATTTTCATAAATTTTAATTAATTCATCAAATCGCATTGTGTTCGATTTTGCTTCAAACGTTTTTTGATTCAAAATTAAAAGGTTGGATGTATCTCCAAATAAGTTGACAGGTTTAAAATATTTTAAAATTAAATTCCAAAGCTAAAATCTGTTAAAATAACGCCAAACGGATTAAAAATTGCTCAAAAAATTAAAAACGATCATCCACTAAGAAAAGCAGTGATAATCGTAGTGCATATATTTTCCTTGCAACCAACAATATAGTCTTAAGTTCAGTTTTCTTGTATGCAACTTCCAGTTCAAGTTGTTGTTAATTATGTTGTTAAATCTTTGACCGATACAATAGGGAAACAGGCAGAAGTTGAATAGACCCTACTCTTGATGCAATCAAAATAGTGATAATGGACAGTTAGAACCAACTTTTTTATTGCTTAGTATTAGATTATGCACCTTTAACTAGCTAACCGCTAGCTGAAATCATGATTTATTTTTGTGACATTTCCTAGAAATGGGTAAGTCTTCATCAAAATGTTGTTAAAAATCTATCTAACAATAGAAAATAAAAATGTTCCCCTCAAATTTTGAAAAAACAAATAGGAGCGAGATTGGGTGGGATCACACTCTACACACAGAAAATCTACCAGAACAGTTGCTTTACAACTTCATTTAATATTCCATCTATCACAGGAGTTGTTCTATTTTTAAGATTTAATTGAAGAGAAGTAGAAACTGGTAATTATATGAAAGTTCATAGGTGTTAGGCGTTATTTGTTGGGTCTTGCTATATTGTTGTTTGAGCTGTTGTTATTTCCTTCACTCGTGAAAAACAAGTTTATCGTATTGAACTTATCTTGAAGGACTTTGAATACTCGGTCATCACCTCATTCACTATTCGCCAGTTTTTTACAGTGAATATTTGCCATTTTGGTAAAAAGTTTTGGAGTTGTATTGCTTTTTGGTGGAACAGATTTTAGCATTATGCCTTTAATCTATTATTGTTAGGATGTTTTTCACTAAGTGGCCATATTTGCTTCTTTTCGTATCAAATTTAGCAGAAAGACGGTTATTCAGATCTTCAGTTTATTATACTTTTTCGATGAAAAAATATGTGTAAAACTGGTAAAGTGCACACTAAATTTTGATTTAAAACTATCATATGCCACCGACGCCTTTAAAAAGTTATAAACTTCAAGAACAAGTAAACTTTTGAATTTCTCGTAATCAATATGAGTGAAATGACTAAATGCTAGAAATATACTATTCAAAATATTTTAAATAGCGTTTCAGCAAGCCTCCGAGACAGGATTCTAAAATAAGTTCTACCCCAATATGAAATACCATATTAAATATCATGTATTAGGCGTTTAGTCCTTAAACCATTTGATGAACTTTGAGCCATTGTCTATATAAGGGAATTTTCAATCAAATTTCATTGCAAATTGTAGTTCTTCAAAATTATTTTCAGCAAATTAGTTTCAGTAAAAATAATGCCCCTAACACAAAGTCTTGCGGAACGTCACTGCCTAAATTTTTTGGTTCATGTATAATTTTATTTACTTTAACTTGACAGTGTCAAAAGCTTTCAATGTAAAGAAAATTTGTCAGTACCTCCTCAATATTAACTTTCTTCCTTAAACCAAATTGATTTTCATCCAAAACATGTGCACGTTCAAGATAACTGATAAGCCACTATAGGCTTGTAATTTTTGAGAACTGTACAAGAGTTTTTTTTATGAAGTAAAAAAACAGCACCTATTTTCATTCCATTTGGAAAAACTACATTAAAGAGACATTAAAAATATAAGTTAAACCCATAAATGTCAGCCAACATTTTTTTTTACCATGAATGAAGAAATTTTGTCATATCCAGTAGATTCTGAATTTTTTAAGGCGCCAGCAATACAACTAATATTTTTCAGCTGCCATCAACAGAAGTAATTTTACGTTGTCCTGTGAAAAACTGCTTCTAAGTCACTTCATAACAAATTTTGAAGTATAGAAAAGCTTCTTTCACAAGCTTTAGTCGGGTTAAAGAAAATACTAACTTTATCATCTATGGGTCATCATTGATTGCACACTCGTCTAGGGCGATACTCTTCAATTTATATCAATGTAAGGAATGTATATAGGATGATAAATTCAGACTTTAAAATTTCCACCGTAGCAAAATTAAACATGTGCAATAATTTACTTAACTGATGTAGTGCAGACCTCTGGATTTGACTATAGAAGCGAAATTTACCTTAATGTTTTCATTAGTCACGTCATTGTGCATCTTAACTGTTACTAAACCCACAATTAACTATCATTTTTTAAATGTCAGGTACCCGCTGCAATAATCTCCGTCATTATAGCATTAAAAGATAACCTTCCCAAAATTTATTTATTGCACATGTGCTCTTCTCATGTGAATATGTCTTTTTTCAATACCTCATTATCTTGCTTAAAATGCTTCTGAATGGTTTAACCCCGTTTTTGATCTTTTCGAGGATCTCAGATCCAAGAAAAAAAATTTAGTTACTGTATGAAGTGTATTTATGTAGATAAATGATATATATATATATATATATATATATATATATATATATATATATATATATATATATATATATATATATATATATACCTTTATGATCAAGATCAGAAACATGTGCTTCCAAACTTTGACAATTAACGGAGAATAGCATACTATGTCTCAGATTTGCAAGATGTCATAATATGTTTTATGTTGTGCTATCAGTTGCAAGATTGAAAGTTTTTGCACTCAGTTTTTAAAGCTTGGCAAGAATCACGTCGCTTTGACGCATAACTTGCAGCTTAGCTCGTAAAATTGTAAGCTGAGCCACAAAATAGGTCCTATACACGATTCCTGTTTTGGGTTGTTTATAAATCAGAGTTTGCCTTTACTAGTCCTTCAAAATATGTCTTATTCATACAGTAACTTGTTTCAATGTAGCATTTTTGTTTTTTATAGTAATTCAATGGCCACAGCTGCTTTACCAGTAGAGGCACAAATAACGTGCATTGTAGTATAGTTATCAGGAGTAGAAAACATATTGTAAATATTCATCAGTAATTTAATGACAAAAGAATCTTTGCTCCAGTAAAAAATGTGAAGAGAATAAGAGAATATAAATGACGTCCATCAACAATACTTTCTGCTTATCGTTAGCCATAAAATAGCAAACACACAAACACACCTGTACATGTTATAAAAGCACAGGGTCTAGATTAGCGGTTTTGGTTATCCATTTATGTCAAGTCGTTTAACAATAATTGTAACAACTATATGAGGAATACAGTATCTGGATTTACTCAGATGGCACAATACCTTTCCTCCGTTTATTTTTAATATTTTCCAATCAAAGAAGAATATTCACAAGATTAGCAACATGACCATTGTTTCGTGCTATACTCAGCAAACTCGCTTCTCGAATATTTTACTCAACAATGTCAAATGCAATCTAAACGTCGATAATTTATAGATGAAAACATTTCCGGTAATACTGTTACGATTGAAGAAATCCAAAATTTACGATATGAGTACATTTCGGTTTATTGATAATTCAGTCATTTTTGCGAACATATCACCAGCTTTTGCCAATGGTTTAAGTCAAGAACGAAATTGGACATCCACTATAATTCACCGATTTTATATATTCATCAAAACGATGAGATTTTAATTCGTACAAGACTTGTATAACTATATTTGGGTGGTCTGAGTGGGTGCTACGATACTAAAATATATGTTACATGGTAATAAAAAAAAATTTTTTTAATTTTATTGTCAACTATTTAGTTTGCTACTGTGGCGGTCTATCCACGAAACGTTCTAATTATATACATATATATATATATGTAAATGGAAAAAAAGTTAAATAGTTAAAAAAGTGGGGGAAATAAAGTCATAAATTCACTTGTTTGTAACAATTTGATGTTTTAGTGTTGTATGCTCACAAAAATGTAAAAAACCAATCAAAATTTCAGGTTCGTCGTTCAAATCATATTAAAATCTTTTAATTGACATGTATTATACATATAATTTCGAAACTCCTTTCACTTCATCACACACACACAAACGCATAATTTATATACAAATACATAAAACCTTTCATTCGGTCAACAATAAATCACGTCGATTTGAACTAAAATGTAATAAAGTCCAAAAACCAATTTTTTATTTAGAAAACAAACATAAAACCTTTTAAGACTCATCATCGGTATAGTTTTGTCGTCATCGATTCCATTTATATATATGTATACCATTATATACTTGTACAACAAGCGCACAGACCGTTTCTATCTGTCTCCGTGCATATAAACACATAGCTGTATTCGAAATGAACAAATAGATTTAAAAAAAAAAATAAAAAATTTGAAATGAATGGCTTGAAACGTTTAAACTGACCGCGAGTCGCGTATAGCGCAATGCAATTCATATTTTTCTAATATTAATAATTGTTGTTGTTATTATATAAATGAATGTATATTATAATATGTGAAGTGACTGTATAAACTAATTCATGCATTATATATTCAATTTAGAAAATATATTACTTCGAATGGTTTACTTTCTTCTTCATGATGTTGATGATGATGATGATGTGCGCGATGTCGAAGAACTATTTATTAAAAACTATACATTATTTACCTGTGTACTTAAAGGTATTTGAGTTGTTGAAATATTTGATTTTATAAAAAAAAATATATATATAGTTTCAAGATTAGAATGGTCTTTGACCTGAAATTTACAAAACGTTATACATATTAATGTTAATTGAGATAGTTGAACTTTGATCGAGGTTTAGATGATTTTATATCATTGCACATTTTAATCTCTCTCCGGTATATAAAAATTCACATAAATCTACTGTACATATATATACATGTATCCATAAAATTTTTTTTTTTTTATTTTCCTTCTGCTACTGTGAAAATTCTGTTTGAAAAATTTTTCGGAACCTTTTGATATATACATTTCAATACACTTCTCGGCTATATAAAACTATACATATATATATTTGTAGTAATAATATAATAAAAATAAAGAAATAAATTCAATTATAATTTATTTATTTATATATATATATATATATATATATATTTTTATTCATTTTAAATAAATAAAAGAAGATTTCTTTATTTATTTAAACAAAAATTTCTTAAGACATTAGAATTGTTTATTTAAAATTAAAGTAACGTAAATTATTTTTTTGGTATGGTAGTTAAGTTTTTCATTTCATAAAACCAATTCGATTCCATTACACTCTTTATAAATTATATACTCTTTAAGGTAAATTAAAGTAAAAAAAAAAATCTTAAAGAAAATTAACGAAAGATGTATCTCGATATCTATAATTAAAGGTAGATTTCCGTCGGGTGTAATATTTATATATATGAGAGATGCACATTTTTGATATTGTTGAGTATAGTGGGGATATAATTCAAGTGGTAGCGAAAGTTTTTTTTTTTTTAGTGGATTATAATATCGTTTTATTCTTGAGAGTGAGAGTTTTGTTTGGATTAATTAAGATTATTTCGAACGATCTGAAGATTGAAAGTGGGCAAAGTGCATTAATTATTATGCTATTATACTTTGATCGCATATGGTTTTATTATATTTTATTCATATATCTAATCATTAGACGGTTGGCTTTTCGTCTTATATATATAGACAAATGTACTTTTGATTAACTGTAACGAATATACCTTAATTCATGTTTGTCAATGGTTTAATTTGTTTTGTGTACATTTGCCGACAAATTATCATCTTATTTGGTATACTGTTAATAATATATAGGTATACATGGGAGTTAAAGAGTCAGTTTTTTTAATTTTTTTAATTTTATGTTTATTAACAGAAATTATACATGGATTTAAAATAGTATAAATATCGTCGGCTTAGTTGCAAATATTTTAAATTTACATCAATGAATTTATCAGATGGAAATTTTTGATTGCAATCACTGATGATATCGATAAAATCATAAAAAGTTGACACCATCAAATCTATATATATATATATATATATATATATATATATATATATATATATATATATATATATATATATATAATAATTTTTTAAAATCGAACAGTAATTTGAGTGAAAATTGAGATCTATAAGAATCCTTATTTCAATAAGATCGATGTGTGCCAAAAACACTATCGAGCAACATTTGATGGAACGGATAGTCTTTTTCAAAACTTTATTAAAAATTAAAATAAATCTATATATACTCAATGACATACGGCTCACAGACTACTGACCATTTCTTTTAATTTTGAAAAAAAAACATATAGTTTAGCTTAAAGTCTCAGATTAAGCTGCATACTTAGTTAAAACTGCAACAGAAAACGTGTTAAAGATTCAGTTGGTTTTTCCAATACCAGTAGGTCATTTGTAATGATCTCTTAATAATTTGTGATGAGTCACTTGATTTTAAAACAGGAATGAGTAAAATCTTTAAACCACCATCGAATTGGCCTTTAAAGTATTTTAAAGGTGTGGAAATAAAAGAAGCTTAAGTTAAAAATATTGATCAAGTTTTAGAAAAACATTTGAACCTGAATGGTGAAAAAATGATGATTTAAAATGTTATAAAGATATGATGGATGATAGTCATCTTTACTTTGAAGCAGATAATTATGTCATTGACTGAAATATCCTTGGTGAATTCAATATTTTTGGAATTTAAGATTTAATTAACATTTATATATATATATATATATATATATATATATATATATATATATATATATATATATAAATGCAGTTTTTTATAATGCTTAATGTTTATTAACGACTGACATGGCAATATGCCTCGTGGTAATTCTCACCAACCTCAACATTTATTTGTTTTTAACGTTTTTAACTCAAAATTACTGCCAATACATGCAAAGAGCAATTTGATAAAGTGTCCACTAATGCTTTGCCGTAGTTTTGGTACCTTTACTTTTTACTTAAATTTCACAACAAAAAAAATTATTTACACGTTTATTTGCCATATGACCCTTCAAGGTTTTAATGCGTGTGATTCACGTAAAATAATCTACACTACTGACGCCTTCAATATTACCGTTTTTTTTATTACCCACCATCTGACGGCAAAATAAGGGTATGCGTATCCGACTAATTAATTGTGTATGGATTATATTGCCACAGCGCTCCCCTCCGAGTGAACAAAGTGAACTCTACAATAACCTGCCCGGAATCCTTATCGGTCGACTTCGATTTCAAATTTTCGCGGTGGATTACTGGATAAGAGCCTTCGTGCGGTGTTTGCATCACTAATAAATCACGAACTCGGATGGGCTTGTGTTATCTTTTATTGAATCAAAGAAGTCACTGAGAAATTTTAAACACTCCCCATACACCAACTCCGCTGCGGAAACCTTTAATTCTTCTTTGAATGTTGCACGCAATCCCAACAAAACGATTGGTAAAGACTTTGTCCAGTGGGCATCGTTATGGCACATAATCGCAGCCTTCAATTCGTGTAAACCGGTCGATTAACGTTAGACAATTCTTGTTTCCTTCCGACGGTGGCAATAGGCCTATAATATCCAAATATATCTCATCGAATCGTTTACTGGGTAAGGGATATGCAGCTACAGGTGATTGAACATGTCCAAACACCTTTGATTTTTGACACGCAATACACGCCCTGAACATTTTACCGATATTTTTGTTCACCATAAGTGCTAATTCCACTACCGAAGAAGGGTGTGCCAAAATTGCAGAATCTCTTAGCTTCGTTTTACACAGTTCGAAAGTGCTAATACCATCATCGATCTAAAGTACTTTTTGCTTGTCGTTTTTTTTTTGCTTCCTCAAAAAAATCCGTTTAAAATCGTCTGATCTCAAGCTGCGCTCGGAGTGAACTTTCTATAGAAATTGGTTATGCCTAAGAAACTATGTAATTCTTTGATGGTGGCTGGTCTGGGAATATTGGAAATTGCTTCGACTTTAGTGGCCGATAACTTTATGCCCTCGCTCGAAATTTAACAACCCAGAAATATAACTTAAGATACCGCAAAAATACATTTACGAACATTTATAATTAAACCAGATCCTCATTCAATCCCCGTAGCACTGAGTGAATCCATTTCCGGAAGAATTGGATCGCGTTTCTAAGGCCGAAAGTCATCTTTACGAATTCAAATAATCCGAACGATGTGCAAATCACCATTTCAGAAATATCTTCCTCATTCAGTGGTATCTGATGATAAGCTTTCACCAAGTCAATTGTGGAAAATATTCTACAGGTCTCGTTTGATCAATCAAGCTCGATAACCACCGCATTATCGCCATGCACCGTCTTTTTTCTTGACCAGTTATAACGGACTAGACCATTCCGACCTGGAAGGTAGACAAATACCCTGACTTAACAACAAGTCAAAATCTTTCCTAGCAATCTCTAATTTTTCAGGCGATAGGCACCTTGATTTTTTTGTTGCTTATGTTTAGCTTATCAACTGTTATTTCTTTGTAGTGGTCTAGCAACTTAAAGATTTCGAGTTTTGAAGTTTCAGAAGAAATTGTCTTCAATTCTGAAGATGGACAGATTACCATACTTAACGAATGTGTGTGACTTCCGTGTTTTAATCGAATTTTGTACGACACCTTCTTGCGATTTTGAACCAATTGTCTGTGTTGTTGAAGTAAATTTCCCACATTTCCCACTTTTGTTAAAGCGTTAAGCGACACATTTCATTAACTAGAAATAATATACCGAGTTTCCGTCAAACAAAGAATGACAATAGTGTTGCCAGAGTCAAAAAAACCGATATGTCAAATCTGAACCGGTTATTGGGACACCATATATATATCACATAACATTTACAACGAGTGTTTTGTGCTCATAGCGGACAAGCTATACGCAGGGGTTTTGACCCCTAATAGTGGATTTAACCACTGATATAAATTTATAATACTGAGGTATATGTAGCTCACTCCAGTCAAATTATAGAGCGTTTCTTTTACTCCTGTCCAGTCACATACATCAGAATATCTTGCACAATCTGTTTTAAATATTATGGAAATATTTGGGATAGATATTGAAAAATGTAAAAATCAAAGTTACGATAACACCCCAAAAAGGTCAGGAAAATATAATGATTTGCCAGCAATACTTAAACGCTAATCGTCTAGCGCACTTTATGTGCCTTTTGCAAGTCATTCGTTATACTAAGTTGGTAATTTTACGATTGAGTCTTACCCTTACGCAAAGAATTTTTTGACGTTGTTAAATAATTTTACAAGATTAGTTATACTATGTGCACTTAAGTGTCTTAAGCGACTCACCTCAGAGCATTGAAAAACACCAAGCGAATATTTTTTGTCTTTAACAAACATTTTGTACCTTTCAAATATTTTTTTGATATTTTCATTTGTCCAAAGAGAGTCAAAAATTGAACTATTTTTTGGCTGCGTTTGTTTATTCATCGTTACGTCAATAGTGTCTAGTTTATGAGTTAGGCTTGGTGTAATTTTTATTTATGTCTCGAATGAAGATTTCGTTTGTTTAAGCGTACATAATTTATCTGTATACAGTTTGGTATGTTAATAATGTTGTGCACACTACTTTTTGTTGCCAAATTTGTCATCTTTGATTAAAAAAGCAGATGAACCACAAACTTTAGTCAAAATTGAGGATTTCGATTTTTTTGAGAAGCTATTGTAAATTGGTTCTAACAAGTGGATTTTCTAATAAAATTTTTCATACCTTCCTACAGCGGAAGCCCATAAATCATAGAGTAGGATTTTTACTTGAACCACCATAATTAACTTTCCTTAGAAAATCACCTATACATAGAAAATAAAATTCTAAAGGTTTACCCTATATTTTTGAGGAGATGTATGTCTCAAAATAAATTGAGATGGAGCTACGAATTTTGATAATGTACTTTATCATCAATCTGTTGTCTGGAACCTTGTTTTGGCATGCTTTGAACACATCAGATGTCCAATTTAATGTGTAGATGCGAGCTCCACATTCAAAAGAAGTGAAAGTTTATTTGGTGCGGTTTTTAATGCTATGGTATAGGTCCTTCGTAAGCTTTGATGCAACATGAAGTGCAATACTTTCACCATCTGTGCCCTATAGTGCGATAGTACAGCCACATAAGAAAGTCTATCCGAGATGTCCGTGCATAAAAAACAAGTGCAGAAATAAATTAATTTGACAATTCTTGATGCTTGCCAATAATTATATATTCGTTACCTGTGGTGATTCTTCAAACCAAATAAAAACCTTTGGATAATTTTAAATAAACAGCATAAAGTTGAACCCGTTAAGCTTTAAATATGGATTGGTATTTTGAGTGATTCAAGTAAAAAACGTAGTTATGCTGCGGTTGATTAAGGTACTTAGTATGTCAGCAATAAGGTTACAATTTTTTTTAATAATCCATAACAACTTAATCCAGACGCGCTTGTGTTTTCCAAAACCACATTTGCATCATCAGTTTAGTACTACGTTAGTACTACAGTTTAGTACTCGTAAAATTTGCCTTATAAACGCTGGTAATACTGATACATGCAACATATTGACTACAATGCTAATGATCATCAGTTGGTTTTAATTTTAGAAGAATATTCTTCAAGCATATTTTGTCCATATTATCGATTCCGAATTTTGTTTTATTATAATGCAATAGGTTGGCTTTTGACAACAATGAATTCTGAAAGTATAAGTCGGCATCTTTTATAGACCGTACCTCGTCTTGACAGGTTGTGGTTGATCATGTAACAAGAAGCTAAAAAACTAAATTACAACACAAATTTTGTGCAAGTCTTTCACCTTAATGAGTTTCCGATTGTCCTGATGCATCCAACCCAGTATATATTGGATAAAATGTGTTAGAGCCAGACTCCCATTATATAACTTTTATTCCATACCTAGTGAGTTTTTACGGTTCATCGACGGTAATATTGTTGCTCCAGCTACATAATTCTCTTTGAGATTTCTATTTAACATCAGCCAAATCTGTAAAATGGCAGTGTTTTATCAGAGAGTAAACGTTGACGTTGAAATCGCTAAAGTTCAAATATAAATCGTGAGTATGTCATCTTTTCGGTCTGCTCACAACAAAAATTAAAAAACACCGAAGTATGCCTCAAACTTACTATGTCAGTTATTTGTTTCCACTATAGCCATTCAATTTATTTGGACTTTCGGTGAATCATACTATTCTGAGTACATTTACAGCTGTAAAGAACAAGGTGACAAGGACAAGGTGACTCGATTCACATTCAAAACGCTCTTTGAAAATATTTGTGCTTATTGTAGAGGTCCCCACAGACTAATAGGAATTATCCTTGTTGGGTCGTTTTAGCTTTGTAAATTTTACAGATATTTAATTTTTCAAGTAAACTGAAGCTATAATATGATATACAAATAAGATCGACATAATTGATCCTTATTTACAATAACAAATCGGACGAGGTTAAAAATGATCTGATCAGAGTAAGTTCAAAATATAATTTGCAACAATATAGTTTGAAATGTAACAAATAATTCAACGATAGGATACATTTCATAATTTTGCAGATCGACTGCCATGACATCATATTTTAACCAGAATGCATAAACGATCGATTTTTAATTTTGATCAAAATCAGATCATCTGCATACGATTTTTAACCGAAATAATTTTTAAAAATCACACACAACAATCAATGATTAAAAACGGATGATCGAGTGATGATCACCTAAAATAAATTTAAATGATGCGGTTTAACAGTGTTTTAAAGATCGATAAATAAATTTCTGAAGATCGATAAATTGCAATGACATCATTTTTTTAACGGAAATGCATTAATACGATCGTGTTACAATTTTGATAAGTTTGATCAATTCGAATTTTAGAAAGTGGATTGATGATGCGTATACAATACAAATTATAAATATGAAGACAAAGATCATCAAACTTAATGAATAATGAAACAAGATAATTAAGATTTACGATCCCATTGAATCGATCGATTATTAATAGCGCCGGCTATAAGAGATTTAATGAATTTGTTAAAAAAAAAAAGAGATTTTAAATGGTTTTCCATTAATTATTTATTCACTTTGTTGGGCTCCTCCACCTATAGGTTAAAAGGTCCTTTTAAATATGATGTCTATAGTCCTTGAGCCATAATAAGAGTATTTTTTTGTTTTTTGTGTTGATGGCCAAAATGGCGGTTATATAACCACAAAAAAAAATACCACTAAATTTTATTTAAATATTCACTAACCATACATTGTATCTATACACTAAATCACATATAATTTCTAAATAACTTACACAACACTTTATATTAAATAAAATTACCGACATATATCATTCGAAGGTGTTACATTATTAAGACGATAAAAAAAATTAAATTACCTTAAGAAAACGTGTTTCACTTGTGATCACCGATTAGAATCGAAGATAAAACCATTTTTTTTTTTGTTTTTAATTTCATTATTATATTATTATTACTATTATTACTACTACTACTATTTCTTCGATTTTTCGCGTTGTACTTTAATTATAAGACGAAAAAAAAATTATGTGATGATAATGTTTTCGAGATTACAACGAAGATGTTTAAAAAAAAAAATCGCATTACATAACATTCCTTTATGCTATATGGTCGTCGCGATCGCATCAATTCACGCAAGGTGATAATTTTATACCCATTAGAACTTGAATATATTATATATATATATATGACCAATCCCTCCAAATAGTTCAGTAGATCAATCAGTTAACAGGTCTAAAAATTGTAATTAACATTAATTTACGTCGCAACCTTGTAACAAATCAAAATCTATAAACATGTGATGCGATGATACACCCACACGTTATATATACGAGTATACCATATATACGACATAAAGTTATTTATTTGGATTATAATATATACCATAATTTAATTTCTTGGAGACGATTTTTTTCTGTTAAGTAATTGTTAAAATTCACATCAAATACAATCGAAACTAATTTAAATAATTTAAGTTTATTTTATTTTTGTCGTAAAGTAAATATATAACGAAATTATGAAATTCTTATATTTAAACTGGTAATGTTTACGTTTAACATAAAGCCCTCGACTTGAACGGTATAGATTGGTTCTATAAAAATGCTGTGTAAATCGAAAAAGTATGGTAAAGTCCTAAGATGTGTCGATTGTCTTCAGTTTGTTTGATGTTAGATTTGATAGCCATCTTCTGCTTAATATAATCTACTATTTAAGCCACACCATCAAGTTTCAATATTTTTATATTTGTCACTTTGTGTTTATTTCGAACCGCTTGACACTTAATTACGATCGTTTGTCTTCTTCTTTGTACAGCTCCTAAGGGTCTACATTACATATGTCGATCGACTTTCTTATAAGTATATTTATTGCCCTTCCTTTTTTCTTTTCTGGCGTGGTTGACCATTTCAGTTGGATATCTAGCGAATATTCAGATGTAACTCATTTTATTAACCCTTTCAGTGCAAAATGTTTGTTAGCCATAAAAACATTTTTTTATATAATGAGTAATTCTTATCGTATACACCGGTCGCTATACTGAACTAGTTATCTAAGAAAAGTAAATGACCATTTTATGGTCGCCGTTTAGCTAGTTCTAGCACAGCTACTGGACCAAATCCAAATTATTTTATATTTGCTAGGGAAATTTTTGTTTTTTAACCTTGGTAAATATAAAAAAATCACACAGAGTGCGAATATTATTATACCCCACAGATGCGGCCCATACCATTCATGTACTGCTTTATATCGATACACCTATTCAACGGTATGATTTACTTGCCCACTAAAAAGTCTGCCTAACTTAAGATTCTGCCTAACATTTCGTCAGTGGTGGTCTCTCTGAAGTGTTATAATATGCCAAAAACGTATTTTGGTGACGAAAAATCGATTGGTGATCATTTGGTAATATTTACCTTAAAAGGGATGGCTTCCCCTTTAAACGCACGTCTACGCCAACGAATATATCGCCTTATTTTGTACAAGCTAATTCTATTTTATTCAGAACCGCGCCCAATCCATCACATTCGTCGTCAGAGATTTCTAGATCTTAATCATTTGCAAATATTTTCTTGATAGGTGAACGGTTAGTTGCCTTTTTCACTTTTTAATGTTTAAGGATCGTGTAAGTATGGAAATGATTTGTTCCAATATATGGAAAAACATATTTATGTCACGGATACCACCTTTGAAAGGTTTTGTCCTCAAATTAGTCAAAAATATTAAAGTCCGATAAAACGTGATCGTTGTGTCCAAAATTTAACGTCCATTTAATAATATCTGTGATTTTGTAAATATGCTTCCAAACCGACTCCTTAATTTCAAACCTCTTTGGACAACTTAAGTTAACTAACTTTCATGTTTGCTATCTTTAGCTACAAGTAATTCTCAGTTTATAATTAGATCTTTGACATTTATTGCATTGGACTATATCTTTGTTGACATCGATCAAATTATGTTAAAAGCATCTACGTTTTAATGCTATTAAATCATTAATTGGGCATGAATCGCGTAGTGCTTATCCCATAATGGGTAATGTAAAAACATTTGGGTTATCGGCACGTTTGCCAAAAATGATGAAAAATTCCAACATGTGTTTGTTGTGCTGATCAATTATGATCGAAAATAGGAATCAACACGTAAAAGGACATACAAATCATTTCACTAAAGTACTAAAAAAGTTTTTTCATAATTTTACAGTACCATACCACCACAAGTAACGCCAGAACAACAACAATGCAACAGTCCGTTTGCTATTCCGTTCGCTAACCCGCTTCCTGTCTGCGTGGACAAAGATTTTAAACCAGATAAATAAAACAAAACATTGACATCAAATAACGAAGCGTCGTAAAATACAAAAGTGGTATGACCATGCGCAAATCGAATGACAAGTGTATATGCATATATCAAGTATTCAACATTGTTTTTACCACGAAATAATAAATCAATAAACGCGCACCATCATAATCAGATCTTAAATGCATAAACATATATTTAGTTCGTTAAGTCTCCCATAAAAATTTCGCGCTTAAACATTTTGTGTGACTTACGTAATCCAAAAAATCCAACAACAACAAAAAAATCTCACTAATTTGATAAAAATCGATTTTAATTTAATGAAGAATATAGATTTTTTGTCTTTAAGATCAATTAACACCTAAGCACAATATTATTGTTTATCTACACATGTCTATGTCGTTTCTAAATCAATTAAATTCACTCGACGAGTTATACATACCAAAAAAGCTTGGGAAACAATTTTTTGTGGTAATTAAAGTTAAAGATGTTAATTAAATTTGATATTTGGAAATTAGATGGTAGACCACCCCATTGAATGGTGCGAAAAAGGAAATAACGGTTTTGGAAAATGCTTTAATCTTTTGTAAGCGACGAACCCGATTTATAAAAAAAAAATTAAAAATAAAAACAAACTTTCAAAATCTTATTTACTCTCACTCGTGTCACGTGTGGCTATGTTTCCGAGTGTTAAAACTACCTAAATTTAATTAAAAATTAGGTTAACAGCTATATCCATAGTACTCTCAAGAGACTCTGTAAAAGTACTTCTGCGGACCTTCCGTGTACATTTTAGATGTACATGTAAAATATAAGGAGCCTGTTTATTCAAATCACCTTATATATTCACCAATAATTTAATATATTCACCGACAATTTTTACCTCCTTATCCGTCAATTTAGAAAAATTTGTTTACAGAAATTTTAAGTCTTTTGTAAGCGACGAACCCGATTTTAAAAAAAATTAAAAACAAAATTTATATGTACCAATGTTCTGTGCTGATCTGGAGTCTGAAGTTACACGTGGCATTCTATTGGAGTAAGACGATAAATATCCGTCCAAAAATCTTAAAAAATGCTAGTTCTGGCTAAAAACAGTTTTAGAAAAATTTGAAGTCTTTTGTAAGCGACGAACCCGATTTATAAAAAAAATTAGAAACAAAAACAAACTTTCACAATCTGATTCATGACGTGTGGAAAGCAAAAATTAGCGCAAAACATTTTAATTCAATTTATAATTAGGTTAACAGTTCCACCAAAGACACCCAAAATCTTCGATTCGTTACTGTTCGTCCATAAAAATGTAACAAGTAAATTTGAATTTTTTTAACTGCTTGCACCACTTTTAATTCTATTGTCCTTGATTGGCGTATTTTAATGGCTTTGATCGAAAATTATATGTTATAGCCCACTTTACCGGATCCGAGGAATATTTTCGAATCTTATATAAAAATTGAGAGACTGGAGGTGAAGTCAGCACCTCTTTCAATGTAGTATTTTTTCGTAGTAGATCACTATAAATGACTTGGCTATTCCAACTTGACTTTGCAATTAATTTTGCAATTAATTCGCGACAGTAATTCCCTAGACATCGTTGATTGCTTGTTCCCTAGACATCGTTGATTGTTCAACGTAATCGCTTCATATCGTCTAATATCAGCAGATACGGCTGGAAACGATCAAAAATTATATCGCCCCCATAATCTGACCCAAAGCCTCTACAACGATTATGATCGATCGTTTTGAAAAATGATCGTTCGGATACAGTGCGCATGTAAATTTTACCCTATTATCGCGAAATTGGAATATAAATTAGTTGGTTGCCATCCATATATTATCTTATCAGCTTATAATATTTGAACAAGTTAATTTTTTTTCTGCGTATAGTGATGATCCTGGGAAAGATCGTGAACTTATAGAGATGAAAGAAAAAGCTCTAGAAATTAATAATCTGAAAAGATTTTGATAAATTAAATGTAATTTATTTTCTTATTTCTTATATTTATTTGTCTTCTTTGTTTTCGCCTTCGTCGTCTTTTACATCAAAATATATATTGTATTTTGAGGAAGAAGCTTAGCCGTTAAATTTTTTTTTTTTTTCTAAAATAACAAATTGGCAAGTATTTTTTTTTTTTTTTTTTTTTTGAGATATTTGCATATCTTAATATTTTTTTTTTTTTTTGATTTATGAACATTTAAAAAAATAAATTTATAATAAATAAAAAAAAAATAATTTAATTTTTCTGTGTGCTATTATAACTGCGCGCGATAGTGATCATCATCATCAACAGTTCGCTGTTTAATTAATTTCACTTCACTTTGTTTGATTAAAAACAAAACTAATTTTTTTTTTATAGTTTGAGTGGCGTTTTTAAGTGTATAGACTTTTGGAAATCTAAGTGTAATGGTTTAGTTGATATTCTAGATGTTTTCTGCGTATATATAAATATATGTAAAGTTGAACATTTTTGAAATTTTTTATAATTTTTTTGTCGATCAGTTTGACTATTTGCTGTGTTGAAGTCACCACATGTCCCTCTTCAAATTCTCTCATTTTTTTTTATATATATACTTACATATATGAGTTCGGTGTGTGCACATTGTCTCATCTTGATAAAAATCTTAAAATTTAAGTTAAAAAAAAAACAACTTTAAAATTGGCGAACACGGTTAGAAAATACTTTTCCAATTTCGGATTTCACATATATAAGAGAGACTCTGTTAAAATTCCACGCGCGGGATTTGTTTGTTTATATTTTGTTATAAACGAAGATCTCATGTAAAATTATGTTTTAGCCAGTGTATATATATAAGCATATTATAATAATCTTCTTCTTTTGAGCACAACATATATTCGTCGTTTTCATTTTAAACTTATTATTATTTTAACTATTTTTTTTTTTTATAAAGAGACCAAAAATTTTGTATTCATCTTAAGAATTTCAAATCTTTTCTTATTATTATTAAGAGTCAAAGAGCACGGAAGATATATAAAAAAAAATATATCGAGGTGCGTTCATTAATTTATATATATAAACTACATAAGAAAATTCTTCTTCAACATTCTGCTCTAAACCTATACGAAAAAAAAAAAAATCTCACAAAAGAAATTAAGAAAAAAAAATCCAAAGATAATCGATTTGAAATGTCTTTTCTGGTTTTATATTAACAATTTTCGCATATAAGATAAGTGATAAATAGAATAACAAAAAAAAAAAAGACAACTAAAACGCATATTATTGACATTATTATAAAGTTGGGTGAAAATACTTTAAGCGATCATGATCATTCTTAAGATTATCGCATCACATATTTTCCCATACAATCGAAAAACAGTGCTGCTGCTGCTGCTGTTGCTGATTTTCTAATAGTTAAAAAAAATGTTACAAAATCACTTAATTACTTCATATTTGCCCATAACAAAACAAAAATCAATCAAATGTAAATTTTAAAAAATGACGACGCCATTTAATAGATGGCACCTGTAAACTACTCACTATATAGTTATATACTATAATAGTTAGTTATCCATATATAAATATATATATATATATATATATATATATATATATATATATATATATATATATATATATATATATATATATATATATATTTATATATACCTTATGGATTACATAAAACTAACAACAAAATCTTATTCAATTCTCGTTCCATTCTAATAATTTTCTTCAAGTCTTTTCGTTCGTTTTTGCTTCATCACAAAGTAATTTTAAAGAGATCATCATTGCCGTTGCGGTTTTGTTGTTTTTGTTGTAATCTTATCAATTTTTATTTCATTATTATTATTATTATTACTATTATTAGATTTATTATTATTGCTATTACTATTTGCAAAAAAAAAAAATTATTTAAATTGAATATTAAATTGTTGATATCATTATATGTTGGTACATTTGATCGTGATCATTTAATTTAGAAATAATTTTAATATCACATGCGATCATTATGATTATATGAATATATGTTTTTATATGTATATATGATCATGATTTTTTTTTTAAAGAAATCTGATATGGATTTTATATGATGTTTTGGACGCGATCGTTGATCATGATCATTATTGTTTTGTTGCATAATATATATTATGTTTGGTTGATTTGGGTATGTATCGTATATTATAAACGCAATATGATCGTGTGAATTTTATTTAATATTCCGCGATTGATGTTTTTATTTTGTGGAGCGTTCGATCGGTTTAGATGAAAATATTTTAAATAGAACTTACTGTTTATTGTAATTTACGGTACCTAATTGATGTTTGGAATGCGTCGTTTTCTTGGTTAACATGCTCTTTAAATTAGTTTAGATAACCAGACAATTTGTTCTATATCCCGAGGAGCCACAATTAAGATTTTCATTAAATTCCTGATCTCTGGTTGAGGCCAAAGATTAAGCGCATGACTCTTCTCTTAAATTGTCATTTATCATTTTTCATACTAATTCGTCAGGGTATAATTGTCACACCGATACATGACATCGGGTTATATTATCAGTACTTTGACTTAACTTAATCCCTAATTAATCCAAAACTTTTGTTTCCCTAGCACATTGTAATACTATATCGGATGAAGTTCTCTTAAATTTGCTTATCGTTTTGGTTTAATTATTTAACATTTAAATTAATAATATCGTAATTTACTGATCCAAATTTTAAGATAACTTAGTTAAATTTCAAAATTATTATGAAAATTTTAAAAATAAAATTTCAGTCCTAATGTTTGTAATCGAACTCAATAATCGCATTTTTTTAAATTCGAAATTTATTACCATTTAAATTTAATAATCTAAAACTATTTTAAAAATTTAAAAATTTTAAATTTTAAAATATTCATTTGGAATTTCGAAAATTTAATTTTTCTACAATTTATAAAAATTCGTATATAAATTATTAATTTCTTACTATATTAGTAAATAATTTTTTATTAATGAAATTTTATTCAATTTTGAATGAAATTTTGTAAAATTTTAAATTCTATAATTTTATAAATTTAAAATTTAAAACAATTTTTTAAATAAAACATAATAAAATAAAACAAAAATTTCATAAGTAATTTCGTACATTCAAAAATTTGGGTGAAATTTAAACACAATTTTATAAAATTGTAAATGTTAAAAATCAATTATTTTAAATTCCTAAAGTGCATGAATAATTTCAAAAATGTCAAAACAAATTATGTCTAGCTTATCAAAATTGTGCAATATTTCGAAAACATTTATAAATTTACAAAATTCTCAAAACTTATAATTAAATGACATTTTTTCATATACTTTAGTAAAAACCTAAAATAAAATTGATTATTCCATTTTAAATTTCGTAAATTTAGTAATACAAATATTTTATTTTATAAAATTTAGATGAAATTTAAAAAAAAATTAAAAAATTGTGTCATTAATAAATTCGTTCAGTTCTTTAATTACATAAATAATTTTAAATTTATATATTGAGCACATTAGTTAAATTTTGGCAATGAAATTTTATAAAATTCTGAGTTCTTAAATTCTACTGTCAGATTAAAATTGTCTACATGGATTTCGATAAATTACAACAATTTGATTTTAAAATTTTGTAAATTAATGTAAACCAAATTTAGTGATTTTTTAAATGGATAAATTAATGACCGATCAAAATTGGAACCTATAGAATTTAAACATCTAGATAATTTAAACATCTCCGAATTTCTTAAAATCACTCGATGTTTGTCATTGTAAAATTAAAAATAAATTTACAATTTTTAGGCAAATTAAAAAGTTTTCAATATTTCAAAAAAACACATGATTCCAAAACCTATGGCTGTCTTACAAAATTTATTAATATTTAAGAAAAAAAAAATCCAATAACATCTAAACAATCTAAATTAGAAAATATTTAGGAAATTTAAAAAGTTTTCTAAATTCTGAAAAACATTGTGAAATATTTAGGGAAATTTCAATAATTTTCTGAATTCTTAAAAGCACATCAACATTTTGAAATTTTTTGGAAAAATAATAAATTTTCAAAATTCTCAAAAACCAATGATGATAAACTTATAAAAATTTTGTAATATTTGGAAAATTTATAAGTTCAAACAAATTTTAAAATCGCAATAATGTACTTTTACGATTACTAAATTTGCAAAATTTTTAGAATCTTCAATATTAATTTCGTAAATTTAGGAATTAAAATTATGAAAACTTATAGAAAACTCGAAAATATGTTTTTCGAATTACTAAATTGCATAAAGAGATTCAATTTTTTTTCCAATTTCTCAAAAACAAGTGGTTAGCTTACCAAAATTGTACACTGTTTTGAAAAAATGTATAATTATACTAACCTCTCAAAAACAAAATACTCATAACCCTACTTTTAAAATTTGCATTAGTAATTTCGTTAATATAAGAATTCGAATTTTTAAGTTTTTATTTTTTTTTAGAAAATTAAGATTAAATTTAAACACAATTTTATAAAATTGTAAATGTCAAAAAAAATTATTTATCAAATTCTTATATTACATAAATAATTTCCAAATATTTTCGAAATCTAGTTGAAATTTAGGCATAATTTTATAAAACTTTAAATATCGAAAATAAATTTCTGGAATTTTTAATTTACATATATAATTTTAAATTAATTTTAAAATTCTGAGAAACAATGATTTCAGTTCATAAAAATTGTGCAATACTTCGAAAAATTTAAATCACCCAAAATTCTGAAAAACTCAATAAGGTCTGTTTACAATTTCTACATTTTAGTATTTAAAAAAACTTCCAATTTTTAATAATTTTCAATAAATTTAGTAAAATTTTGCAAAATGTTGATTTTCTAAAATTTAATTGAAATTTAAACAAAATTTTATAAATATCCCAAATAACCATCATTTTGAGTTTATCAAAATTGTGCAATATTTTAAATTTTATAAGTCCCCAAAATTCCCAAAAACACAATTAGAAGCCGTTTACGATTTCTATATTTTAGTATAAACCTTTAAATATTTTAAAATTTACATAATCAATTTCGTAAATTAAAAAATTCTATTGTTTTTAAATATTAATTTGATAAAATTTAGATGAAGTTTAAACATAACTTTGTAAAATTGAAAATTTCAAAAGTGAACTTGTCAAATTTTTAATTAAAATTCTGAAAACAAATGATGGTTAGTTTATCAAAATTGAGCAATATTTTATAAAATTTTGAAGATCCCGAAATTCTCAAAATCTCAATAAGGGGACGTTTCAGATTTTTAAATTTTAGTATAAACCTACAAAAGTTTTGAAATTTTCATTTTTAGTTTCGTGAATTTGATAATGCAAATTTTAAAAAAACCAAAAAAAAATTTTGTTTTCAATTTTAATTTCGTAAACTTAGTAATTGAAAATTTATTTTTTTAAAATTTTGATGAAATTTATTTACAATTTTATAAAATTCTAAATGTTAAAAATTCATTAATTACATAAACAATTTAAGTTTTGTATATTGATAAAACAATTTAACCAGACCACTTACTAATTCTTAAAGAACGAATTTCAAATTTCGTAACCTCGATGATCCCAAATCTGAAAATGCTAATCAGAGGGTCTTTGAACGGCATTAATTTTCAATAAACTAAAAATTTTAAATTGTTGGCTCTGGTTTCAGTTAATCAGTTTTTAAAACTTAAAATCAGGTAAAATTCGATTTGTTGAACTAAATTTTTAATTATAAAAATATAAAACGAATCAAAAATTTTAAAAATTTTGTCAGAATTTTTAAAATTGATATATCAATATTTAAGGTTAAATGTTTCAGACTTGACTTAAAAATAAAGATTATATTTTAGAGTTTTAAAAATTAAATTGGTCTTAAAACCTGTAATTTTGCATTACTTATTAATTTTTTGTAATCCTAAATCTCTGCATTTAATTTTTTAGTCATTGAGAAAATTTTGAAAATAATTTATAAAATATCTGTGCAAATAAAAAAAATCTAATTCAGCGAGAAATTAATATTGCGAATATTTTGTAGTCAACAAGTCAAAATTTTTTTTTCGAATTCCAAAAATTTCTTCCAAAATTCATCATAATTTTTATCAAATAAAATTCAAAAAATGATGATTTAAATTTATGAACGAAATTTTTTTTTTAAAATTATTCAAACTACGACCGTCTCAAATTTTTTGGTTTACGCATATATATAAACAAAAATTGAAAATCTTCTCGAAATTTTCAAATACTGCACAAAAAATATTTTTACTATACAAAATATAAAAATGGCTCAAAATGGTTTACTAGAGGAAAGTTTGAAAAATGTTAAGTTTCTTAAACTAAGTTAAAAGATCAACATTATCAAAAGCTTTGCTTAGGTCTGTGAAGACTGCATCAATTTTCCCCGAAGTTTGACGGTTTACAAAGTTTTATAGTACACCTTGCAAAAATTATAGAAGTTATCATGAAAAAACGGTTTCTTATTCTAACCTAACAGTTACAAATCTTTTATCACGGGTATCTACGTTAAAGCTACAGTACAATTTGTACAAGAAATAGGTCAAATTCTCTTAATAATAAATTATCTGCACTGTTCTATTTTTGTACAAATCACTCGAAAAATTTTGGTAAATGAATTAAAAATGGGAAGATATTACCCCAAATAAGATTTCTCACCAAAAAGATTAAGTTTATACCTTATGTAAGGCTTAGCGAAAATATTCCAATAAACTGTATTTAAATTGCATTTTCGAGGCTTAACTATATAGTAAAGTCGATTTGATGGGTAACACCATAAAACATACATTTTTATTTAACAAGATCAAATGATCGCGAATTTTTTTTTACATAAAAAAAAACTTCAAATAATTTTACAACTCGAAGGCTGCCATGTGAACACATATGAACAGTGAACTTGATCATGCACCCGCGATTATAATATAATAAATTACAGATCATATACTAAAATCTAACCTCTTCATCATCCATATTCCTTATATATAATACCAACTATCCAATAATTTTTTCAATTTAATAAATTGAAGATGAAGTAAAAAAAATTAAAAAATTAAAAACTAAAAATCGGAACAAGGTTGTAATATACGTTTTGTAGTTTTTTTTTATTACATTTCGCGATCGTTATTATTGTTGCGATTGTCATAAGTATAAGAAAAAAAAAAGGTTAAATCGTCTTCTTTGCGCGATCTATATAGAAAAAATAATATACCGAGTATATAAATTTAACAAAGTTTTATGCTAGATAGAACGTTATTAGATTTGACATTTTTTTTTATACTTTATTGGCGCCACTTGATCACTCTACTACCTTATACCTATATATGGAATGATTGAAAGAAAGATCGTGCGCGATCATCATAAATTAAATATTTTCTAGATCTAAAAACAAAATCTAATCGATTATTTTTTTGTATTTTTTTTTTGTTTTATATAGAGAGAACGCCAACAAACACAAATATGAATCAAACGTGTAAAGTGTGTGGTGAACCAGCGGCTGGTTTTCATTTTGGGGCATTCACATGTGAAGGTTGTAAGGTAAGCAGTATAAACAAAACAAAAAACAAAAAACGATTTATTTAAATTATATCATCTAATTAAAATTTTAATTTAATTTAATATTCGTGTACGTGATATGGATTTGTTTTCGTTAACGATTTATTTTTGCGGAATTTTAATTTTTTTTTTCGATTTTGGAATTGTGATCGTGTACATGGCGTCTAGCCTTCAAAATTTTAATATAAATTGGATTACTAATTTGGTTTAATTAATTTTAAGTTTATGTTTTTTCCTATAAATGATACACACACACAATCATCTGTACACATACTCAATCTTGTAAACAGGGTGAATCTTACTTAAGTACAATAAATTCCGACAGAACAAATCCTATTTAAAACTGTTATACGGATAATTAAGGTTCTACTGTAAGATAGTTCCAAATTTAGTGGACTCTCACTTGTATCTGTATACACTTCCAAATGTGCAAAATATTTCATTTGCATCTTGTAAAGTTCACTATTATAACTTAAAGTTAATTTTGAATTTGGTTGAATGTGTTTATATTATGCAAAATCACGCTGGTTGATTAGATTTTCTGAAGACTATTCCTGCGAGTTAAAACAAATATTACATGTCCTCAATTGTTGAGGAAACTACACCAGGATGAGCTCTTGGCTCCCTATATCGGTTTATTCACTCTTTTTATAACCTCTATCTGCTCTTACAGTTATCAGTTACCTCTATCTGCTCTTACAATTATCAGTAACTCATTCGTTGGCAGAGTTGTTGTAACAGAACCTAAACGTGGTTTCCGGTAATAATTAATTACTTGCTTTCTCTGTAATTTGAACCTTGTGCTCTATGACCTCTCACTCTGTTAAATTTATCGCATACGTTCTTGGTTGTGGTTCTACGTTGCAGTTAAGACAAATATATTTGTTGCTTTTAGGGAAAGACTTTTTTCATACCGATGCTATATATCTCTCTTGCATAGCACATGTCTCATTTACTCTCTCTTTTTGACGTTCAAGTTGAACTTCATCATTTAATTTATTTTCATTATGAGAATTTCATTTATTAGTCTAGTACTTTTCTTACTAGTAATGATACCCTTTGCTTGGTTAACTACATTTACTCCATCTGACCCTCATCATTCAAGAATACAAGATCGGAATCTAAAACGATGTCGCCAACAGGTCTCCACATGCATCATTTTTTTTACAACCCCACATCTCCGCATTTAAATTCATATCACCCTCACAAACAAGCCACTTGTGTCACTTATACACAATCAAACAGTTTTTAAAGTCCTTCAGGTCTTTTCAGACAGTTATTAACTAGCCAGTTTCTATTCAGGTTTCAAGTTTTAGCAGCGCTAGAATTGCAATACCGTTAAAGCCATGAATCTCGCACTGGATAGAAAATTGCTCCTTACATCTCGGAAATCTTGTTTTCGCGTCCCCATATCTCACTAGCAAGTGTCACATTCATGCAATTTTAGACTAGATATAGTTCCGCAACATATCGCTTTTGGAATATATGTTTTGGACATTTATCTAGCTAACTTAACTTAACTTAACTTAACTTAACTTACTTAACTTAACGAAGCTTAATGCATGAAAGATATTTTTTTAGTTATACCCTTGCCCGAATTATGTTCAGAACTTCCTCTTGATATTTGGGGTACTGGTTAACATTACGACCGATCATGATTAACTCACCAGGCCATGGAAATCGACTACATTGTCTTTGTCCAGGATGTACTGAATATCCGTGATAAAGCCAATGATGTGTCTGTGGTTGGAATGGATGAAAGAGGACTACTGACAAAGAAGTTACCTGGTAGCTTTATGGTTTCTCTGTTAACCATTTCAGCTGATGAACACTTCAGATCTTCTTTCACTGTTGCTCGTATTCCCAGTAAAACGATTGGTATTTCCAAACTCCAATGAAATGTGTCACCTCTGGTCATGAGAGTAGCCTTTAGCTGACGGTATGGAAACTTTAAATCAAGTCGATTTGTTAAGTCGATTAAGCGATGTGAGTCCACTCACATGAGTTGATGAGAGTTTATACACAAACCACCATGCATTTCTTGATCGATAGCGGATATGGAAATCTCTTGAAAAAGTTTTATTAGCTAACAGCAGTCCCGAATTACAATTTACCGAGCCATTTGAAGACTATATGCGTCCCTTGTTTCTTGTTCACTTCATTTGGTAAAGTAGAGGAATCAGGCTTAGGGACCATTTCGGGATTATCGTCGCTTAAACATGATCACAACACCTGATCGATATCCGATACTCCACATCCAAAATTTTTCCATGCAATTGTATTCATGTAAAAGTTTCCAGCAAGTCCAGTGATTCATTGGAATGGTAAATTATTACTATCGAAATGTACCAAAAATTGCTGAGATCCTCACACTAATTCACACACAAACGTGGCCGCATTGCTCAAGATGCCCAAAACCGGTAAGAGTTTTTTCTTGACCTGAAGTTGTTAGAATTCTCATTTCTAAAAAGTGGATTATCAAACTTAATCCTTCTTGCAGCAATATATTGATGCCCCATTATATTCGGGGTCACCAATATAACGACGGCGGTAGTGGTGTGATTATTTTAATTATTCCGATGTAGGTTCAGATGTAATGCGCGGTTTTTACCATCAAAAATTTCCAAAAAGTCAATTTGGGTTAAGGAAAATCCACATGGATTAAAGCCAAATAATTTCTAGCATCGATAAAACTCAAACACCACACGATAAACCACGATGCCAAGTGTTTGGTGAAAAATTTTTTTTTTTGTCTTGTGTTTCTTCCTGGTGAAAATTGTTCAGCATATAGAAGTTTCATTGAAAATTATGTCCCCATCTTGGTAAATGATGCAATAGTTTTGATCAGAAATGAAATGTAGTTTATGCATGATGGCATTCTCTACTTATGTGGAAGATATCCGGTTTTAAATCATCTCATTAGTTATGAGTGAAATTCAAAATGACAAATTGTAATTTTCTATCCAAAATAGGATTCTACAACACCTTCGAATTTATTTTACTTACTTAAAAGTCACCCGGTATAAAGTATTAAAGGAGCTTACGAGTGTACTTAACATTTAACTGTCCGATTGATTTATTGTTAATTCCGGGATAAATTATGACAAATAAAAAAGTTATTCTTTGAAGAAAAAAATCTCGGACCTCTAAGATATATATATATATATATATATATATATATATATATATATATATATATATATATATATATATATATATATATATATTATATATTAATGATTATTAATGATCTAAATCTAAAATCCATTTTGATGATGATGATGACTTGGAAGATTTCTGTTATATGTTTTTGGATTAAATTCAACAAATTAGTTTATTTGTATCTTAATTGCGGCATTTTTCTATCCATAAACTATACATACCATTTATATATAAAGCTATACAGCTACACATATACACATAAACTAATTAATTTCTAATTGAAGATGGTATTGGGCCACAAGGCATAAGTCAATCAAGATTTATCATTGTAAGATTTATTTGTGTTGTACAAAAAAAAAATTTTTGTTTCTTCTCAAAGATAATACGGTAATTGCTACTAATTTTTCTAACGAATCCCTCAAGGTGAGAAGTATTTAGTACACAAACGAAAACAAAAAATTAAATTTTATAAATGAAGATGAATGATTTCACCAAATTATACTGCAGGTCATATATATAACTAAAACGTTTTTTTTTTCTCCCACTTTACAGTCGTTTTTCGGCCGATCCTATAACAACTTGTCATCAATATCGGAATGCAAAAATAATGGTGAATGCATAATTAATAAAAAAAATCGGACAGCTTGTAAAGCGTGTCGCCTGAGGAAATGTATTTTGGTGGGCATGTCCAAAAGTGGATCACGGTATGGCCGACGATCGAATTGGTTTAAAATACATTGTCTCCTGCAAGAACAACAACAAGCGGCCGCGGCAGCAGCGGCTGCCGCCCAACAAGGTGGGAATGGGCTTAAAAATAAACAATCACCACAATCACCAAATAGTTTATTAATGTCACAACAGCATGGTGGCGGAAGTGGGGGTGGATTTTCATCGGCATTTTCCACATCATCACCATATCAACGACCGCCATGCACTAAAGAAGAACTTATGTTGATGGGACTAGAAGAATATACAAAATTACCGTTACCATCGCCATCGGTTAGTTCGCCCGACAGTCATAATTCCGATAGTTCGGTTGAAATTGGCGATCGACGGAATTCCATGTCGCGCAACTTATCGAGTCAAAGTCAAATGAACGCTAAAATGCAAGAGAATCACCATCAGCTGAATAAAGAATTATTTTTACGATTACCATTTGCTGGACTCACGTCATTACCGTTTATGCATCAACCAGGATTTTTACCACCATCACATTTACTATTTCCTGGCTACCATCCGGCATTATTCCCTCATCATCCGGATTTATTAAAATCGGTGGCAAATTCAACCACCACCGGGACATCAACAAATAGTAGCGGCAATAATTGTAATAATAATAATAATAATAATAGCAATAATAATAACAATAATAATAGTATGAACAATAATAGTAATAGTCAAACATCATCGGCGGTTGTAGCAGCTGCAGCAGCAGCCGCCGCTGTAGCCGGAATAACAAATCCTGCCGATTTAGTTGGATCACCGCTTAACCATCCATTATTCCTCGGCAATCATCATCACAATCATATGAACAATAATAGTTTATCGTCGGTCAACAATCATCATAGTAAACGGGCCGAAGAATTAACGAAACGTTTTTATCTCGATGCCGTCCTTAAGTCGCAACAACATCATCATCTTCACCAACAACAACAACAACAGCTGCTGCAACAGCAGCAAAACCATCAACAACATCAACAACAAATTCACCATCATCAACACCATCACTTGAATAATAGTAATAATAATAGTAGTAATAACAATGTAAAAAGTGAAATTGACGATGATACGGACAATGATAACGACACCATTGAACCCATGGACGACGACAATAATAATAATAGTAATAATAATAATATCAACACCAACAGTAATAATAATAATAATAACAGTAGTAGTAATAATCAAAGTAATAATAGTATTAATAGTAATAATGTTAATCATACAAGAAGTAACGAAAGTAACGTAAATGATATGACTCCACCTCAATCACCAAAATGTTTAGTGCGAACAAAAAAATTCGAACATACCGATAATGCAGCACCAATAGATTTAAGTATAAAAAATGAAAAATTTAGTGATAACGTTAAATGTGCCAATAATAATAATAATAGTAGTAGTAATAATAGTAATCATTTTTTAATTAATTCAAATTCAAATTCATCCAATTCGTCGTGTTCATCGAATTTATCGATCAAAAATAATTTAAATAAAATCCATTTAAATAATATAAGTAATAAAATAAATAAGAATAGTAGTAGTAGTAGCACTAGTAGTAGTGGTAGTAGTAATAATAGTATTAAAATTAAATTTAGTGATAGCAATAATAATAATAAAAATAAACATAATAATTTTGGTGATCATAGTGATAATGATGATTGTAACGATAATGATGATGAAAATGATCATGACGACGATGACGATGATGATGATCGTCAACGGTTCGATGTCAAACGGATTAAACCAAATCCCCCAACAACAGCCACAATACCACTTGATCTGACGACGAAAGTTTAAAAAGTTTTATTATTATTTCTTTTTTTGTTATTAATATTATTGTTATTATATTTAAATATTTATTAATTAATTAAAAATTATTAATTATGTAAAATTCCGCAAATATATATATATAATATTATATTTTGTATCGCATATAATTAGTTTAATTTCGGTTAGTTAATTAATTTTTTGTTGGTGCTCGAACAAAATGGTTAGTCAGAAAAAAAAATTTAATAATTAATAAAATAATTAAGCCAAGTATAATTATTAGTGTTAATGTACAATAAAATCTTACCTTAAATTAAATTTTAAAAGGCCAGTTAATTTATAAATTATTAATTAATTTTATAATATTTTGTTAATTTTATGCCAGTTTTAACTAATTAAAAATTTAATTAAAAATTATTATTATTTCCTATATAAATACAAACGATTTACTTAAATAATGCCAGTTTTTATTATTGTTTTAATTTGAAATTAAAAAAACAAAAAAAAAATGAATACAAATTAAATTAAATTATTAATTTAAATATGATATATATATATTATTATTATTTTGTGTGTAGGCTTGATGAATTATCGATGCAAATATTGAATATTTTTAAAATAAATTAGAAATAAAATTAATTTAATTAAATAAAGGTACCTTAAAAAATTTAAATTGAAAAAATTATTTTTTATTATTATTATATATTATAATATTATTATTGAAATAAACTATTTGAAAATATAAATATTTTAGAAAAATAATTAATTAGTGTTTTTTTAAATTTTTCGTTTGTTCAAACACTGCCATCTATTATCTTAGCAAAAAAATGGTAAGTACTAAATTTTGCCACTAGATGCTACTTAAACATGAAAGTAAGAATAAAAACACTAAGAAAAATTGTTGGACTAATAATTCAGTTCAAAAAGAGTCAAGACTTTAAACGATGTGGAAAATGTCCTGGAAGATTCTCTGCTTTTGGATTCGAGTTAAGAGACAAAATTTCGCAAACTTGCAGCAGTCAATAACATCGTTGATTGTGAATAAAAGTAGATCAATCTGGCTGCCCTGTGGAACTTTAGAAGACACTCTAAATAACTGAGAGGATGAATGAAAAGTCTTAAAAGTTGACAACGATAAGAAAAAATTGCCATTAAATTTTTCCAGCCTATCAATAAGAATTGAACTATCCATTTTATCGAATGCTTTATCATTAAATTGCAATCTAGATTCGTAATTTTTAATAAATGGCCACAAAATGAAATAGGATCGTAACTGTTGATCTATTGGAGAAAAAGCGATGTTTTCAGGGATAATAAACAATTTCAATTTAGAAGTATTAGAAATGTTAGCCAATGTTAGAAGGCGAATTAGTAATGGAATGCTGGTAGGTCATTGGGGAAGGAAAACCAAATACATTTTTTTTATTGGTCTAGAAACTCTAAAGCTCCTTCAAATTGCATTAAACGAAGTAAGGGATGTTTAAATTTTAGCGGCCAGCTAGTTCTGTAGTTAGATAAACTAAAAATGAGATGAACCAGTACTGCGATAATAATGGGTTCTGATTAGGTTCTTATGATTTCTAGAAAGCTTTTAAGATACCAACAATTTTTAAATTTAGACAGCTTATAGCCCTGTATATTTCAAAAAATATAAGGCAAAACTGATCGATTTCCTTCTGAATTTAAATGGTTGATACTTCGATAATGAATGGTTCTGGTTTGGTTTTTATGGTTTGCAGTTCAGTATGAACCATTCTAGAAAGCTTTTAGAGTGTAAACAAATTTAAAATTTAGACAGCCCATAGCCTTGTATATTTCAGCAAATAGCAGGTAAAACTGATCGATTTCCATCTGATTTGAAATGGTTGCTACTTCGATACTAAAGGGTTCTGGTTTGGTTTTTATGGTTTCCAGTTCAGTATTAAACATTCTAGATAGCCTTTAAGGTGAAAAAAATTTAAATTTAGACAGTCGAAAGCCTTGTATATTTCATAAAATATAAGGCAAAACTGATCGATTTCCTTCTGATTTCAAATGATTGCTACTTTGATAATAAAGGGTTCTGGGTAGGTTTTTATGATTTGTAGTTCAGTATGAACCATTCTAGAAAGCTTTTAAGGTGAAAAAAATTAAAATTTAGACAGTCAATAGCCTTGTATATTTCATAAAATATAAGGCAAAACTCCTCGATAGCAGTCGATAGCCTTGTATATTTCATAAAATATAAGGCAAAACTGTTCGATTTCCTTCTGATTTCAAAAGGTTGCTTCTTCGATAATAAAGGGTTCTGATTAGGTTCTTATGATTTGTAGTTAAGTATGAATCATTCTAAGATGCTTATAAGGTGAAAAAATTTAAACTTAGACAGTCGATATATTTGTATACTTCATAAAATATAAGGCAAAACTGATCGATTTCCTTCTGATTTTAAATGATTTCTACTTCGATAATAAAGGGTTCTGATTAGGCTCTTATGATTTGTGGTTCAGTATGAAACATTCTAGATAGCCTTTTTGGTGAAAAAAAATTTAAATTTAGACAGTCGATAGTCTTATATATTTCATAAAATAGCATGTAGAACTGATCGATTTCCTTCTGATTTCAAATGATTATTGCTACTTCGATACTAAAGGGTTCTGGTTTAGTGTTTATGGTTTGCAGTTCAGTATGAAACATTCTAGATAGCTTTTTACGTGAAAAAAATTAAAATGTAGACATTCTATAGCCATACCTTCAGATCCTAGGTCTATTCCCATTCATGACTATGTAGTGCTCGACACTTAGAAAGAGCACGGACGGCAAAGATGTGTTTAGAGTGTTTGATTGCAAAAATCTTAAGATATTCGGAGGGGATATTACTGTGTTGAACTACTTTTTTCACTTATTTATAAAAAATGAGATAGCTCAAAATGTGAAAACTATCGTGGCATAGCTATCCTTTGCACGGCATACAAATTATTGTCTTACATAATACTGGAGAGAATCACTCCTCTGGTGGAGAAACTGTAGTTGTCCTAACAAGGAGGATTTTGTCCAAATCGGTCAGTCACTGATCAATTTTTTTCGTTGAGGATGATTTTTTCTACATATTAAGATACATCTCGTGACGTATACATCAGATGTTCTTGGATTTTAAACAAACCTGTAACTCAATCTATTAAGATAGCTTATGGTTTGCTTTTCAATGTCTGGAAATACTTACCTGAAAAAAATATGTGCGATTATCGACCAGACTTTTTATCATATATGCGTGTGCCAGTTGGACCTTAACGGATGAGTAGGAGAGATGGTTAATCCCTTACCGAGTTTTGGGAACCAATCCTAGCCGGATGGTGCAGAAATCTCTACAAGAAAACATGCCATTATACGGGCATAAAGCTTAGTTGCTGTCGACGACGATAGCTCAACTTTTGGTTGTTCAGACTCTTCAACAGACCCTGTATTTGAGATGTGACTTCTGACGATCATTTGGACTACATAACCTTCTGACGATTATTTGGACTACATTTCTTCTATTTCCAATATTTACTCTCTTACTGCTATCTTCACACGAAATCCTATACCGCACCCGATAATAAATCCTCTGTCCGTGGATCATTGCAAGAAATTGGAGCGTTCAGGGCTTCATTAAGACGGTTTCTGAACATATCGGAATAGTACCGGCGTTTTATTTAATAGGTACTTTTTAGTATCAGTCCCTCTCACTACTCTTCTAAAGAAAACCCCGAATCATATAGTCTAATGAATTTAAATTAGTTGTTAATGCGCTAAAACTGGTTTTCTACGAGTCCGCTCCTTACCACTCCTATTTTTAAAAAAATGGTTTTATCTTAGGTGCAGGAAAACCCGCAGCGGGCTGACCATTTACGGTCATAATCAACTATTGCCATTGGCTCATATCTCTTTAATTAAATGCCATGGGAAGAGAAGCACGATTGAGTCTTAATTTCTAGGGCCGTTTCTCAAAATCCACCAACCAAACCTGGGAACCTTCTTTTCCAATGACCTTTCGAACTTTTTATAAGGTGTACATATCTCGATTTTGTTAAACTTTACCCCCGCACTAAAAATGGGCATACTGGGGTTTTTATAGCTTTAGACCTTTTTTCTAAGTTTTTCATTATCAAATCAGTTCGACCAGTAACTGTCGTGGAGATGAATAGGTTTCTGGAAGCTGAGATGCTCTTTATGTTTGGAGTGTTGAAGGTTCTACTTACGGACAATACCAGGCACCTTCAATCCCTTCTCCTATAACAGTAGGGCAGACCATTTCATTGGAAGATTACACTCTTTCGACTGTTAATTAAAGTTGGCCTAGTGAAATATTTCAGGGGGTTTCTACTCTCTTTATATAATGACATTCAAAAACACTAGAAAACATTTCCAACAACCTAACCATGGAAGCCTTACGTCATAAATCTGGTTTTACTTCCCAAATAATTCAAATGGTAATATTATACCAGTAGCACTTATACCAGAAACAACTTTTTCTGCCGTTAAAAAGTCGCATCAAAAATATCATTACAAATGCGGTACGTCCACCAAATTTATCATCGGCTTAACGAGGTCATATCATTGTAACTATATCAACAAGACTATAAACCAATAATCGGTGGCAACAAGGTTGAACAAGTGCAACGGGTGAAATATCAGTGGCTAATTAACTTTTATTATCTGTTCCTTATGTGTTCGCATTACCCTTCAATTTGATTTGTTTATGTTACTCGTAAAAGTGTTTTAAGGTGCTAATTGAAACTTAATAATAGATGCATTGATGAAGAATTGAATATATCGTTGGTAGACCACCGGTCGTTCTTGAACTATTTCTTTATGTGACGAAGATAATTTAAAAATGTGTTTTAAGTGACGGAACCATCGTTTGTGTGTGGTATTATATACAGTTAGCTGAGATAGTTTTGTTGCATGTTAATTTTGTTTACGCTATAACTGAAATTAGAAAAAATGAGTTTGATTTTTTTTAATCGTATTTAGGTGTGAATAGTCTTGGCGAATGTGGTGGGGGGAACATAAGTCATGAATTTCATCGGCTCCTCAACCTATTCCAGCACCCACTTTCTGTCCGCTGTGCTGGTCATGTTTTAGGCAGAGGTCAGGGGTGGGTGGTCCCGAATGGATGTATATCAGGTATATCCAGGAGAGACTCGCAAGTGCATGTACGACCTCCACGTGGTGGCTACTGGTAACTAGGAATCTTCCTAGGCTAATTTACAGCGCTGAAGGAGTAAATCTTACACAAATCCCCAAGTCACGGTGGAACAGCATATGCCAAGGAAGACTGGTTAGTGGCTTAACAAATCTCTAATATGCGGACTCTATGGATACCAGGCGACCTCCAGTTTTAATCAGCCTTACCCTCGTATATGGATCTCTGCGAGGGCAGACCGTTTATTTCTCCAAAACTCGTGAGAATATAATAAACATAAATACAACTAAAACAAAAGAGACAGGCACTCTCAAAAAGCCAATAGAAAAAACGGATGGTTGCTCAAACCTTAAAGGTGAAGTGACCAACGAAATAATAAGGGTCTTGCCGGCGGGGGTGCCGAGTACCAGTGGAAGTCTTAGGCCTGCCGTAGCAAAAAGGAGCTTTGCACCTAAGCCGGATACTGGTGCAAAAGTTGTCCGTGAAGCAAGGCGGCGGTATAGGAACAGACGCGTGGCGCAAAGGATATTAGACAGGTCGGCTGCTATCACTGAGGAGCTGCTAACGAAAGAATAAAAGGAATCTCTGGCATGGGCAAAGGTTACCTTCAGGCAATGTTGCTCTTCCGACGAACAATTGAAATTTAACAAGAGGAGGCGAAGGGAGGATCCAGGTTGTCCATTTTAGTGATGAACAAAGAGTCCATAGCCCCTCTAGCTAAGACAAAGGGGGTAATCGGCTTCGGCTTCGAGTCGATTAGCCTAAAGGTGTTTAAAAAGGATGAGGTCGAAGCGATTGTAGAAGACCTACTAATGGAAGAGGAACAAAGAGACGAAAGTTCTAGCATGCAGGACGTTAGGAACTCAGCGATGAAGCGATTAACGGCTATGAGTAGTCGCTTATCCCTGGACTCGGACGAGGAAGATCGTGTCGAATCGATGGGGGAGCAGCGGGTGTCAAAAAGAGACAACAAGGTGGACCTTAGGGTTCCACCAAGGACCAAAAGAGAAAACCCTGCCGTGAAACTGGAGGGTATATGAAGGAAAGTAAGTTAATCTGTTTATGCGTAGCACGGTTCAGAATAATCTTCACCATTCTAAGGCTGCTTTAGCCTCCGTGATCCTCCGACTGACCAAATCAGATAAGGATATAATTCTAGCCCAAGAACCCTGGATTAGTAAAAACAAGATCTGTGGCCTCGGTTTATACGGGTATAAAATTGTATACTTTTCTAGGTTCGATAAGATCAGATCTTGCATTCTCGCTAAAAATAACTTTAATGTTTTTCTTCTTCCACAATATAGTAGTGGTGACGTAACGTCAGTTGGCCTGGAGATGGGAGGCTGCGTATTTTGGCTGGTTTCAGCCTACATGGACTGAGAGAAGAAGGTTCCTCCAGATAACCGGGGGAACTGATACTCGAAGCGAAACAGGAAAAGATCGGAGTAATACTGGGTCGTGATGCAAATGCGCAACATACAATCTGGGGAACCACCGACATCCATGATAGGGGTGAGTTCTTATTTGATTACTTATAACCTTGTAGTATGTAATGTGGGACAGTAAATTTGTTATCAGTAAATGGCAGGAGGTACTGGATGTTACCTTTGCATCAGACTGCATTATACATATGGTCAAAGAATGCAGGGTGGCGAAGGAACTCTCCTTTTCAGCCAATTGATACGTGACGTTTAATATTGACATTCACCCTGTTACCCGGAAAGCCTTCAGGAATCTTAGAAGGACTAATTAGGACAAATACGGGGAAGTGTTAGTACGACTCTTACCGACTAATGCTTCGAAGCCCACAGCCACAGAGAGAGAGCTGGATTTCCTGGTGGAGGAAATCACAAGCGCCTGTAACTTGTCCTTGGACACTTCTTGCCCCAAGAGAATACCTAAGGAGAAGCAGAAACCGGCATGGTGGTCCAGGGATTTGGGAATTTTTCTTATAGGGTGTAGGAAAGCATTCAACAGAGCAAAAGGATCTAGGGAAGCTCAGGATTGGGACTCCTATAAGGAGCTCCTTAAAAAGTATAAAAAGGAATTAAGGAAGGCGCAGAAGAGGTCTTGGAGACTATTCTGTGATAAAATGGAAGGTGTTTCGGAGACCTCGCGTCTCAAGAAAATCTTATCTCCTAGCCCAATGAGCCCTAGTTACTTAATTAAACCAGATGGGCTGTGGACAACGTCTAGTGAGGAATAATTGGCGCTCCTGTTGGAAACCCATTTCCCAGGTAGTGTGGATGTGTCGACGGAGCTTGGTAGGAATAGGGAAAAATTATCGTCGGGGTGCCCGGAGAAAATCGTGTGCAAAAACCGGATCCTATAGGCACTTAACGGTTTTAGACTCTATAAATCAGCAGGCCTGGACGGCATCATTCCAGTTGAATTGCAAAAACACTCGTCGAGCATTCTCCTAGGGCTGGAGGTGATCTTCGTGGGGTGTTTAAAGCTGTTTTATATTCCTAGGAAATAAACAGAGGTTAGAGTGATTTTTATCACGAAAACGGGGAAGAATTCACAGGCCTACCCAAAGGACCTAAGATCTATAACTCTATCATCCTTTCTGTTGAAAACATTGGAAAGACTGATTGATGGACGTGTACATACGTGCAAAAATAAACTCCAGTAATTGGGTGACTTCTCACCATGCGTACTAGATAGGGAGATACGGCTCTGCATTTCCTGGTGCAAATAATTGAGAAATCAATCCACTCGAAACAGTACTGTATGGTAGCCTTCCTCGATATAGAGGGCGCCTTTAACAATGTCAGGACGGAGGCAGTTCAGGAAGGACTGTCTTTCTTAGATATGGACTACCCCTTAAAGAGGTTGATAAATCAAATCAGATGCTATAATGCAGGATTGCTAACGCGGAGATAGGGGAATCCACCATAAGAGGCGAGTAGTTAGAAAAACTACGCAAGGTGGTGTCCTATCACCTCTTCTCTGAAACATAGTAATCAATGGATTACTTTTGGAACTGGAGAGGGAGAGAAAAGGGGTGATAGCGTATGCAGATAACGTAGTGATCGTGATCTCGAGGTGGTACTTAACCACGATTAGGGAAGTCATGCAATACGCGCTCTTAATCATTACAAAGTGGACCAGCAAATGAGGGCTGGGTATAAAACCATCCAAAACAGAGTTTGTACTCTTCACCAACAAATATAAAATTCTGGTAGTCGCCGCTCCTACCTTAAAAGGAACGGCACTGGCCTTTACTGATAAGGCAAGATTTCTGGGTATAATTTTGGACAGTATGCTAAATTTGAAGCCCAAAATTTTTGAGTGAGAGTAAAGAAGCCTATCATGGCTCTGTTCTCATGTAGGAGCGCCGTCAGTAGGAGATGTGATCTAAAACTAGAGCTGGTCCACTGGCTTTTCACCGCTGTAGTCAGACCGATTCTGATGTATAGGATGAGTGTGTGGTGGCCAGCAATAGACAAGAAAACTTATAAAAATATGATAGGGAAGGTACAAAGAACGGCCTGCTTGCTTATAAGCGGGGCAATGAGGACAACCCCTTTACGTGCTCTGGAGGCTATGTTCTACCTTCTTCCTGTCGACATCTTTGGTGAGCAGAGAGCGGCAACTACGGTTGCATGACTTTCTGTCGCGTTTGATTGGAAATGTCTACAGACGGGCCACTCGACGAATGTCAGTTCGCTTAAGGAAGACTTGGCAAATAGTGACTACACAATACCGATTGTATGCTTTGAAAAAGGCTTCCGGACCCTAATCCGCTCAAGGGAATCCTAAGGGAACAGGTCAAACGCAGAAACTGGAAGTATACAATTCTACACTGACGGAAACTAGACGGCAAAGTCGGAGCTAGAGTCTATTGTGACAAATTAAATGTGAATACATCCGTTCGTCGTCCTGATTACTGTAGTGTGTACAGGTAGAGGTGGCAGCGATTGAGGAAGCGCTGACTTGGTTGATGCATAATGTCATATCGACAAGGGATATAACAATATATGTGAATAGTCAGGCGGCAATCAAGTCGCTGGAATCATTTTATCTGACGTCCGTGGTGGCATTGAAATGCCACTCATCTCTTAACGAGATGAGTGAGCATTTCAATATCCTGATAGTCTGGGTCCCCGGTCACTCGGACGTTCTGGGGAACTGCAGGGCTGACGAACTCTTACCTGCAATTTTTTATTCAACGATTACGAAACAGTATTTGTCTTTTCTTTCCAAGTTAAATGGCCAGATGACATTTCTGAAATATTTACATTCGTTTTTTTCCTTGGCGACTATAACCTCTGAGTGTATTTTCATGAACGATGATTGTGCACTTGAACCCAACAGGGTTCTCCATATTTGAAATCGTCCGAATTTATCCTTGACTAAAACAATCGCCAGACAATCCTAGATATTTAGGCAATATGCACACTTGCTCCTATGGACTGGTATTGCAATTAGGTTTTATTTTATTGTAAATGTCCATTTCTCTATAGGATCAAGGTGTAACGATGCTTCCTTCTTCAGATGCGGCACCGATTATTGGTTTTACAAACTTACTAGATGCATGGGTAATGCAAACCATACTTAAGACTAACAACGATATGTTAAGTCAAAATTGTTACTGTATCTGTTTAGGTTTTTGAAAAACTGCTCGTATTTACTTGTGTCGGTATCAAACATTTTATTGGACTAATGTATCTTGATGCTCGTTTGTCCAGTTGAATTTTTGATTCTTTTTGTTTGACGAGGCAGATTATGTAACTTGGTAATATATTTTATACTTTGAAGTCACTTTGATCAGCTGTATGGGTAACTTTTGTTCCCGGCATCTTCAAGGTAGTTAACTTTTGAAGTGGACCTATACAGGATATATAGAAAGCATGGTTTTCAGCAAAAGGATAAAACTATAACTCTTTCTCTTCCTGTTATCACTAATGACTAGAGAATTGATGTACCGGAAACTCATCACACCTTCAAATATGTGGACACCACTTACTACTACTAAAATCTATTGCATCTGGTTCTCAATTTTGGTTTACTACCAAGGTATTTAATTGTCGTTTTATGGCAACATTAAGACCCCCATCCCAATGGCATTAAAGAATTAATACGCAATGTATCGATCGGCACATTGTTTATAGCATATTACAGATTCCAAAAGGTTTGGCTGTGAATTGATGTAGCGATCGTTTTGTGATTGTTATGGGGTCTATATTATCTGCGTGATCTCTGACTTGTACGAAAATTGGCATCACTGCCTACAAATTTGGCAGCCGCCCTAGGTAATTACCACACGGTGAATTGGACTTCAGAATATCTTACGTGGGTGCGACCATGTTTCCAAATGGATGTTTCTATGAGAAAAGAATGCGCAAGTCCCAACTTGTGTAACTTGTTTAGATTGAATAACCATCAGAAATATTTTAAATCGAAATTTTTATTTCAAATAAATTTTCAAAGTATTCGATGTGGAGCACGAATAATAATACACCTCTAGGTTTTACATTCTTCGCCATAAATTTATTTGTAATGCCAGAAATATTGTATAAAGTTTATTCTTTAAAATTGCATCCATCATCATCTTTTTTCTGACAAAATATTTAGGTTGCACAACGTTTCATAAACATGTCAAAACGCACCTACAATTCCATAAATTCCATAAATCGAGAACAGAATAATATTTCTGTCGACTATAAATTACAAAATGATAATAAATCAAACCAACCATAAGTCTCCCACAACTTATGTTATGCATATGTCCACGGTAAATTATATGTTCATAAATTTAATCGAACAAACCGAACGGTAAATTATTCTACTCGATCCGACTGAACTGTTCTGTTCAACTATAAACCGAAATTTATAATTCGAAAGTTAATTAAGAGATCATACACGATTGAATTAAAAAAAAATAAATTTTGAGATCAACTAATTTACATAATTTAATTTTTGTAAAATGAAAAATGATCATTTTTCATCTTATATACGCACACATATACCCATACTTCAATAAGATTAAATCCTTTTAAAGAAATTTTATTATCACGCGCAAACACACACACACACAAAATATAAAAAAACCAAAGCTCAAAAATTCAATTTATCATTTAGTCACCTTTACAAAACTATAAAACTATAAAAGCTACAACAACGACCATCGATGGTAAAATATCATCTAATTCTTAAGAAATCATCTGTGTGAGTATGTGTGTGCAAGAGAGTAGAGGCAAAAAATAATAATTTAATTTCTTTAACAAAAACAAGATTAAATAAGATGAAAAGATGCTTTGGTCATAAGCTGATTTTCTAGGATTTTTCTTTTCGTCTTCTGTAACGTTTTAAGACTCATCTAAATACTCATCTCTTTAAGACAAATCATCGAAATTTATTATTTCTTCTTATTCGGTTTTTGGTAAATTTTTTTTCGTATTTTACTTGCTTGTGTTAACATCTTGTTTCAAATTAAGTTAATTACGTAACTGGGTAACAATTTGCATTTTTATGATTTTGTTTTTTTTTGTTCCAAATAGCCGAGTATAAGTTTATTGTAGTTGTACAGCTACCTGCATAATAAGTGCAAAGGTTCCCTAAAGTGATTTTTGCATTTTGCCAAAAATTAGAAAATGATTTGCATTTTATTGATGTTATTGTAGCGGATTTTTGATTTTGGTGTTTATTGTGCATCCGGTTTTGTTTTGTTTTTATGTTTTTTTATGGTAAATGCAAAAAAAAAAATTTGTTTGTGCGCTTGGGTCTTCTTAAGGAGGGCATTACTTATGGGTTTTACGTACTTTATTGTATTATCCTTCGAAAATTTAGGTCGAATTTTTATTTTTTTTTATTTTTTATGGAATCCCAAGAGATGATGCTTAAAATGATTTTTTTTTGTATATGGTTGCTATGAGGTAACTTATAATGAGTTTATGATGCTACAGTTTTTGTAATTTTATTAGTTGGGTTCGATGGTAATGCGAAAATTTTGTTACCTTTGAGACGATGTTCGCAAAAAATTCTTCAATGTCACTGTATGTATATGCGGTATGACAATTCTCTGTACGTAATGGGTAATAGATGAGGAAACCACGTAGTTGTAAAATTGCCTACCTACTTCGCAATGTGTACTGCTTTTATTCTAAAACAAATAAGTTGGCAAATTAAAGTTGTCATTGTAACGATTTTGTGATATCCACAATGAACCATAAATATCCTTTAATATTTGGATTGTCTATAAAATATGTATATTTTGAAAAATAATTTTGAAGCATATACAAATTATACAAGAAGAAGGATATAAGCTCACAAATTAAAGATTATAAATAAATTGTCGATAGGTTGATTGCTGATTCCTTAATCAAAATTGTTTGACATCAGCATAAATCGTGCTATAAAATATTCATGCATTTCCATAAATTATTTGGATGTTAAATTTTAGGACAGTGGTTAGCCTAGCCAAATTTGTGAAAATCAAGAAATTGTCAATAGCAGATGCAATAGTGGTCCGATTTTGATGGCTGATACCTTAATCAAAAAAGCTCGACACTAGCATAAATCCTGCTATAAAATATTTATGCATTTTCACAAATTATTTGGACGTTAAATTTTAGGAAAGTGGTTAGCCTTGCCTATTTTGCAAAAATCAATAAATTGCCAATAGCACACTTAATTGCGTGAACTGATTGAGATAGCTGTTGCCTTATTGAAAAGTTGTTAACTGTTTGTTCATTTAAAGAAATATTTAGATGATGGGTTAAACTATAAATCTATGATTATGGCCCGTTAAATACGGTGATAGATGGTTAGATCACCTATTTGCAATATCTCTAACCTCTTTTTAATCCTCTATTTGATAAACTTATCAACATAATGCTATAACTCATTAAGGGATAAAAACAAACAATCACATCTCCACAAATAAAATTCCCACACATCATTTTAAAATGATGATGACTTTTTTTTCTTAAATGTTAAATCACGCTATTATCGCGATACATCTTCGCGTACCGTTCATTTCGAGAATTAAAAAAATTATCTATCCCATTTAGTTTGTCTTTTTTTTCTTCAAGAAATTTTAAAATCTTTGATGAATCGTTCATCATCGAAAGCACACAACCACACTCCGTTGATTTGTTTGTTTATATACAAAAAAAATTCATAGAATTATTGAACGTGCAATAATGAAAATCACAAAAAATAAAAATTTCCCATTTTCAATTTTGATGCACAAAAAACAAATAACTCCCACAAAAATGTATGTTCGTATCATCTTCACGAGATGCATATATGTGTATCTATATAGACACGATAGAAAAGGTTCGTAGGTTCAGAACCTGTATATGAAATGAGTTTAAGTCATATACACATAATACTGGCTGTAGAACAGAAATAAAAACGATTATTGTGGTGTAACGCCTTCAAAATGATCTAGAAAATTATGTAGCTTTTCTTAATTTTTTTTTTATTGTTTAATATGTGAAAATCTTGAATGTAATTAAATTATAACATTAAAATGTTGGTCTTCTTAAGTAACTATTTAAGACGAAGACGAAGAAGAAAATATGTAAAAAAATATAATGAAGAAACATTACTTTGATTTATGAAAATTTATAGATACAGGGTGTTCTGAATTCGGGTAAATAGACCTTTAAGGATGCTTTTAGTTTTTGTATGCAACAATTTAGGTGCGAGTGCTAGCACTATAAAACAAAGGCTGGATTAAGGTTCATGCAACCCTTGCTGATGATCAACCTGGCTAAGGGCCCTTTCAAATAGTCAAGCCTTGAACGGAGCCTCTGGATACCTGGTGACCTCCAGTTGTTTTAGCCTTATCCTTGTATTGCGGATTACTGCATGGATGGACATCATTTTTCTCCGCTACTCGTGGGACAAACATGGATCTGAAAATAAAAAATAAAGAGTTCGGAACTCTTAAAAAACTTGAAAATTCAAATAAGGAGAAATAGGTCTTTAGGCCTTCTCTCCCTATAGTTGGGGAAAGAAATACGTGCAAAAATAATGAAGGTTCCTCCAAACCAAATAAGGAGAAAAGAGGTCTGTAGGCCCTCTCTACCTAAAGGTGAGGAAGTGGATTTATGCATAGATAAAGCAGGTCCTTCCAAACCCACTTTCATTGCTAGGAGAAAAGCATGGAAAGCCTTGAAAAGGATAGAGAACATTTCGGTCGATGTGAAAACGGATAAACATGTAGCCACGCTTTCGTGGGTTACTAAGATTATCAAAGCAATGCCAGGAGCTTCATCTAAATTTCAGGTAACTGCAGGTAGGTCTTTTAGTGAGGTGCTAAAAGATCTATTATTTATAGCGGAGTTTGATGAAGCTCAGGAGGATAGCAGCATCACTCCCTCTAATTGGAAGAAGGTGAAAAAGGCTTTAGCCTCCTCATTCCTCAAGATTATAAAGAAGAACCCTGGGGTGGCTCCTTTATGCCTTGATGGTGGTTGGTACAGTAGCCATGTCAAATTGACAGTCTGTGCCAATCAGAGATCTCTAGATCTCTACAAAAAGGCGATTAGTAGCCTTGGAGAGGTTTGGCCTGGAGCCAGGCTTGATGTTATTTCGTTGGAGGATATTCCCAGAAGGCCGAGAGCTCGAGCGTGGATTCCGGCGGAACCGAGCAATCCAAAAGATATTTTGGAATTGTTGCAGATCATCAATCCGCATTTGCCAACTTCCAACTGGAACATAGCCAGGGTAGAAGAAGTTAAAGAAGACAATAGATAGGTGCTAGCCCAAACAAGTAACCTTAAAAGTTTTAAGAAAGGATGGGGCTCTATTCAGAGGCACCAGAACCAGAGGAGAATACTTCCGCTATGCACGTATTCTCGTCTGAGAACGGCTGTCTAATTGATATGCAGTCGTATCCTGATAAAAAAGAAGGGACGACTTTGGACACTAAGTTGTCTTTATCAATGGAGTTACTTTGCAGACTCGGTTTGGAATCTGATTCTACAGAATCTGGTCCCACTTTGTTGGAGGTTGTAACTAATCTTTAATGCTTAAGGTTATTCAAATCAATCTTCATCACTGTTTGGCAGTGTCAGCTGCTTTGTTGCTCTAAATATTAAAAGATGACATTGATGTCATCTTGGTTCAAGAACCAGTGGTCAAATTACAGCATAACTATTTTTATAACAAGTAATAGACAATAAGTTCTAGGCATTATCCTTATCTCGAATTTCTTGTCGACTAGATTAATTAATTGGAAAGTGTCTGAGGAACACTCCTTTTCTGAGCATCGTTATCTTCAATTGGGATTGGATATAAAACATTTTGAAACTCCAACTTTTAGAAACCGTAGGAAGACCAATTGGGATACTTTCAGAATGGTTTTAAGTAACTCTCTATTATCACTAGTTCTTAAATCTCCGGAATCAATACAGGAGCTAGATGTCATCAATACAGGAGCTAGACCGGGTGTCTGAAGCTTTAAATGAAATTATTTAAGTTTATGTCCCATCAGTAGACCAAAGGATGAACCTGGTCCACAATGGTGGTCGAAGGAACTACAAGTTACGTGCTTAAAATGCAAGCGGCTCGTTAAAATCGCGAAGAGAACAAAAACTGATTTGGACTAAGACTCCTATAAGGAGGTCCTTAAAGCGCACAAATATGAACTAAGAAGAGCCAAAAGCAATTTCTGAAAACTTTTTTGTGATAAAAGGTAGGAGTCCTCTTACGCAGCTAGGTTACATTAGATATTATCCGCTTGCCCTGTCATTTCAAGGTATCTCCAACGACCGAATGGACAATGGACTACAACAAGTAGGGAATCCTTGTAGCTTCTTCTGGAAACTCATTTTCCAAGTTGTTCCAATTCTCTTCCTATATTGCCAAAGACTACTAAGGCTACTGGCCTCGCGGAGAAAATTGTCAATAAGATAACTATCTTATTGGCAGTGAACAGTTTCAAGCCTTTTATGTCTGCAAGCCTGAATGGCATTATTCCTGCTGATATTCACTGACTTAACTGTTCCCTGGCTTGAGGTGATTTTGAAAAGTAGCCTCGAACTATGTTACAATCCAAAGAAATGGACTGAAGTAAATGAAATTTGTATACCAAACGCTCTCATTACAATTCCAAAGAGGTACCTTAGACCTATTAGCTTATCTTCTTATTTCTTCAAAATTCTAGAAAGAGGCTAACCTCAAAGGCACAATCGAGCCTGCAAAGCTGTCAGCGTCTCAGCATGCATATAGTAAGAGAACATCGGTGGAAACTGCTCTCCATTCCCTCTTATGTTCTATCGAAAGGTCCCTCAAATATAAGGAATTCTCTTTGGTGAACTTTTGTAATATTGAGGATGGCTTTAATAATGTCAAACCAGGGGCGATCTGGCAAGCACTTTCAAATTCGGGGGGTGGATGTGACACTTTGAAGCGAGATTGATCAAACGCTCAAAAGCGGGGTCATAATGGTGAATCTAGGTGTATCATTCATCCGTAGATTTGTAAGTAGGGGTACACCGCAAGGTGGTGTATTATCCCTCTTTCTTTGAAAATAGGTCATAAATGAACTGTTACTAAACCTGAAAGGGACTGGCTTTAAAGTGGTGGCTTATGCAGATGATGTTGCAATTGGTGCTTTCGGTAAATATCCTTGTATCCTCAGAGATGTTGTGCAGCATGCTCTTGGCATTCTAACTCAATGGACCAATAGTTGTGGTCTTAGTGTTAACCAACTGAAGACTGATTTGGGTTTTTTTCCCAGGAAGTAAAAACTTCCCCGCTTTGACCCTCCAACTCTCAATGGAGTTGTTTTGAACATCGCAGACAAAGTGAAATTATTGGGTCTCATTTTGGATAGTAAACTAATCTGCGGAAGCCTAATATTCTGGAAAGAGTAAAAAAGGTTACGATAGCACTCTACTCCTGTAAAAATGCCATTAGAAAAGGATGGAGGCTTAAGCCTTACATTGAGCATTGGCTTTATATCTCTGTAGTTAGACTAGTTCTAATGTGTGGATTTACAGTTTCACTTAGAAGCACTCCGACTCATGCACTGGAGATTCTCTTTCATCTCATCTCTTCGGATATCCTGGCTAAGCAAGTGGCTGCTAGTGCAGCCATAAAGCTTAAATCAATTTCTATGTGGTCCTGTAACATTATGAGACAATCATCTATTCTAACGAACAAAGAAATCCCTACATCTATCGACTACACGATCTCGACATCATACCTCGAAGTTAAATTTATAACTGATGTTCTTTCCATAGAGGACTGAGTGAATGGAACAGTTTTAAAGTCAGGCTTTATAAACTTTTTTACAGATAGCTCGAAAATTGATGGAAAGGTTGGTGAAGGAAATTTGAATCTCTCTTTCCGCCTCCCTGATCATTGCAGTATTTTGCAGGCAGAGCTTATAGCAATCAAGGAAGCCATAGACTGGATGAGGTATCATGTAATATCTGTAAGAGATATTGGCATTTTTACGGGCAGTCAGGTGGCTTTTAAAGTTCTACAATCAGGCTTTATCACGTTGAAAGTAGCCCGGAGTTGTCATTCATCTCTTAACGAGATGGCTGAACAGTTCACTATCCATCTTATTTGGATGACAGAGCATTTCAATATTACGGGGAATATGAAAGCCAATTACCTCGCGCGATAAGGTATTACTAACCTCATCTTACATGCAAATTGCTCCTTAAAGAAGAAACTCGTAAAATTACAAACAAAAGTTGAGCAAATTGCACCTCGTGTGTAATTACTAGACAGATTTGGCCTAATTTGGACTTAAAAAAGTCTAATCAGTTAATATCTATGCAACGGCATAGTATTAGCACGGTTGTGGGTGTCATTACTGGACACTGTCTTATTGGAAAGCATATCCGTAGAATTGGTGTTTTCTTTCATGATTCTTGTCGAAGCTGTAACGACGAAGAAGAGGAGGAAACAATACTTCATTTGTTATGCACCTATCCTATAGTCTGTCTCAAAACAGACTCAAGTTTTTGGGAGCTTACCTCCTGAGAAGCTCCAATTGGTTACAGTATAGGGTAGTGCGGAGAAGCAATTTCTGTGGTAAGGCTACGGACCATATGTGTCTATGCCTTGTCATTTTGTTGGGTGGCCACCTAAATCTAACTAATTAACTATACAACAACTTCAAACTGATGTTGAAAGCTTTTGTTTAAGGTATGGACCACTATTATGTGTTTTATTGACTTTTGATTTGTTTTTTCGTAAATTTGTGGGCTTACCCCTTGCCGTTTTTATGCCCCAAATTGATTTGTGAAAATGTGAACATATTTTAAAATGGCAGTCATACTGATGTCGAGAGCTTTTGTTTAAGGTATCAGTCATCACTTTTACGATTTATATAAAAAGATCAATATTCGGACCACTAGAGCTATGTTCTGATAATTTAAAATTGTGGTGGTGGGTAAAACTGTCAAAATTTAGGTGCAGGTAAAATTTTTATTACAAAAATTTAACTCCAGTAAATTTTTTTTAATTTGTTACAAATTGTCAAACTAGGCATCTTTTGAGTCCATAAATTGTGTACAGATTCACTAATATGCTACTACATTCATACACCCATACAGTAGTATGCGATTTATTGAATGTAGGAGGAAATCACATTTAAATTTTTTAAACAATATAATTGTCTTTGAATTGTATAAATTAACATTATAAATCAAATTGTTAGTGTAATTTACCAAAACTGTCCACGAGTATAATAAACTTCTTCTTGCATTTACAACAACAAAATATGTATGTTTATTATGAGCATAGTTGGTTTGGGCACAAATAATTTGGATTAACTTCCATATCACGGTGATATCATTTTTAATTGAATTTTTAAAGAACTATTTATAGGTTCCCGCATATTTCCACATAATTTATAATATCTAAATGCTAACCAAAATAATAATAATAATTGTAGTTGTGTTTATACATTATTCAATTTGATTTGATTGATTTCATATTATCCAAACAAACATAACAAACTTAAATCATTATAAAATTAAATAATCAACTCACGCATCTCGCGCGCCATTCAAATCTCCACACGTTACTCCAATTTTGTCATAAATTCATAACAATATCAAAAGACATGGTAATTATTGCTGCCATTATATTTTCGATCCATTATTATTATAACTAAAACTATTTTAGTTTAGTTTTTATATACATATAGATTTGGCTTACAAAAAGCCTTCAAGAAAGTTTTGGTATTCAAGACGAATAAATACATAACACAAAACAAAACAAAAAATTATGTTCCATTTGTATTGTTCGACGACGGAAAGCAGCATAGGAATGAAATAGTCATTGTTGTTGTTGTGTAGACATTGTACACAAAACGTATATCACTGTAAGTACTTTACATATACAGATGGATCAAAAACCCACGCGCGCTATTTCAAAATATCGCAATTAATATTCAATGGCGCTATGACTAATCAAATTATTACAAAGTTTTATACTACTTGTCGATTTTACCGATTCAGCTCTGGTATTCCTCCCTGTTCGCATATTACCATATACACGACACCATCATATACCATTCAGACAGTCTATTTCAGTATATCCACATATTGTCCATTAGTTTTCTGCAAGTAAAAAAAAATTGTCGCAATATTACATTTTAGTCGTTTGAGTTCGATACGTTAACTACTTGTTTGCTGTTGGCATCCAAACCAAAACCAAAACCAAAACCGAGAAGAAAAAAATTCGATCACAATATAATGAATAATGATCTCTTGTCATGGTGAATTTGAAGCTTTTTATTGTTGTTATAGTATTTCGTCTTTTCTTCTCTCGGTTTTTTTGTTGTTGTTGTTATTTTTCGTCTTGTGAACGCAGTGATCAATCTCGATCACAAAAATTTATTATACATAAAAAAAAAAAATTTTATAATTTACAGGTTGATCGTAATTTAAAGACTGTCGTTTAAGATAACAAATTGATTGTTGCTTTTTGTTGCTACATTTTGCGGTTTCGGAAATTAAATTAATGTTTTCAGACTAGTTAGGTGGTCATGTGGTGATGTAGTGTTAATGGAATTGCGTGTTTTTTCGTTTTTTTTTTTTTTTTTTAATTTTGAAGAAAACAAAGTGAATGGTTGTTGTGCACGAAATCTAATTTCAACTCAATTAGCTTTCTTTCGGTTCATTGTGTGTTAGTAAAATATTATTAATTGTAGAGTATATGGTAGAACATGCATCGGAAGGTGAAAATTCATTTTTATAAAGTCACAGTATGGAAACTAATTTAGTCAATCATTGCATGTTGTCGAATAATTATTAAAACATTTAACGGAACATTATGTAGACTTCATAAAATTTAAAAAATTTAAACGTCAAATAAATTAAAATTAAATTTATGATCGATTCAACAACTTTTGGAAAGGTACAATATACTCAACTATTGCACGTTGTCATTCTAAAATATTTTTTTTAATATTCTGTCAATATTTTTTCATTCAACAATAAATATTCTAAATATCAATTATTCTGAGTCTAACCTTACTTAAGAATAGCTCAAATATAAACAAATGATAAACTGGATTTATATATTATGCAAAAAAGCTTTATTATTCTAATCTAAAAAGGCCCACAATATTTCAATTTTAAAAGAATTATACACCAGATTACATCTTTAAAATTTAATACTTCGATCTACCAAAATCTACTTAATTTACTAAGTAAGATTATCTATGACTTCACCCATTGGCGTTTCCCAGTTTCTGGTAAGTTGTTGTTTTTACCACATCGTTATAGTGGATCTAAGCAAGCCGCTGTTGGTTCCAACAATTAAACCAGTTCAAAGAGTTTGGGTCTTTTCAGTCTGAGGTTTAATATTGGTGTTGGTTAATAGCTGAATTGCCTCTATATTCACATGTTGCTGGAGTCTTTTTTGGTGTTTCCTAACTTTTTTTTAAATTATAATTGAAACGGGTCCACTTTAAGGTCTCTATGTAAATCACTATTCCTGACGTACCATGGTGCATCGACGATGTTCCTTAGAACCCTGTTCTGAAACCTTTGTATGATATTGACGTTGCTGGGTTTTGTACAACCCCAGTTATGGTATTGAACCATGGAGTTATGGTTCAATACCATAACTCCATATTGGTTTCAGTATATTTGCTTATAAAGTAGCAGCTTATTGTTTGATGATAGAGAAGAGTGTCTGCATATTAGCCAATGCATTTTTCTACAGTTTAGTGTTAGTTTTACATTTTTTTTGACGTGTACCGTCCATCTAAGTTTAGCATCTAGGATGCCTAGATACTAAGCTGTATTCGCATACGGTATTATTTCTCGATTTATTGAAACAGGTATATGTTCAACTCGTTTGTTGGTAAAATTTATGTGAACTGATTTAGTTTCATTTAGCTTAATTCGCCATCTTTAAGTCCACTTAGTTACTTCGCAGATAGCTGATTGTAATTATTGTGTTGATTCTTCGTTGCTTTTTCCAACAGCTAGGATCGCAGTGTCATCGGCAAAAGACGCCATTGTGTTGTTTTCTAATTCAGGTAGATCATACGTGTATAGTAAATATAAAATCGGTCCTAATACACTGCCCTGTGGTACACCTGCTTTTATTTCTTTCAGAATAGGTTTCAGCCAATTTAATTCTAAAGAATCTATGTTTCAAGTGTGATTCCAGCATTTTAGCAGATTGCCTTGGTAAGAGGTTTTTTAACTTATGATTAAGTTCTTCATGTAAAACCTTGTCAAAAGCTAGCGCCACGTCTAAAAATATCGTGGAGCAGACATTTTTCTCTTCAAGTGCTTTCTCAATTACATTGATTACTCTGTGTACTTGTTGTATTGTTGAGTGTTGACGACGAAACCCGAACTGATGATTTAGGATTAAGTTATTCCTTTCAATTATCGGATTTAACATTTTAATCAGTAGATTCTCAAAGAGTTAAGACATAACTGGCAACAACGAAATTGGTCTGTAAGCTAAAGTATCAAGTGATTGTTTTCCAGGTTTTGGTATCATTATTCCTTTTGCAATTTTCCACAATCTGGGCACAAATTTAGTTCTAAATGCTGCATTGATAGGATAAGTAAGCTTAACTAGAGCCTTGCTTGGTAGTACTTTTAGAATTTCTGTAGCAATAAGATCATAACCAGGAGCTTTTTTCGAATTCAAATTGAATTTTATCTCATGCATGACTTCTTTTGGTGAAGTCAATAGAATTTCTTCACGTTCTTTTTCAGATTCCACCGTTATTATTTTAGATTCTAAAGTTTGATCATCATGTGGTTGGAATATTTTTTCGAGGTGCTCCGCAAAACATTGAACTTTATCTTCGTTATTTCGATCCTATTTCCCTCCTTATATTCTTATTGGAGGGTTCTGCATTGTTGGTATATTAATTTTTTTGGTTGCTTTCCAAAGTGAATAATCAGTCCTGCTATCATTAGTTAGTTTTGTTAGACAGTTACTGATTGACTCATCTTTCACTTTTTGGATTTCCCTTCTTAACTGTTGAGTTTAATTTAGTTTTATATTGAGGAGCTCGTGTTTGCTGCCATATTCTTCTCGCTCTTCTTTTTTCTGCCAAGAGTTCTGTAATTTTTTTAGGGTAGTTGTTTCCTTTTATTTTATATTTAATTTTTGGGGTACTTTCCCAGGCTGATAGTTGTATATCATTTACAAATTTTTGAACTTCGTTTTCTATTTCCTCCTCACTTTTTAATGGAACCTTTAAGCTAATTTTTTCTTTTAAGGACTCTGTCTAAAGTATTCCCAACAAGTGTGTTTATTTATTATGCTTGGATTTCCATCTTTTTGAATAATTTTTTCACTTAATGTCAAAAGTATAGGAGAATGGTCCGAGTTTAGGTCTCGACTTTCGCCTACTTGTTTTTTCGAATAGTTCGTTTTCTATTTATATTTGAATTTTTATCATTCATTCCTTTAAACTTGATCCTTTGCAATTCAATAGCAACACTGCATCTTCTATAGTTAGCGGGATAATTTTCTCCATTTGGCCTGCCCAACTTTTGGTAGTACGCAATCTCTTGTATGATGTTTTCCCATACATTTGAAACATCTTGGTTCCTTATTGTAGTACTTTTGTGTATGTCCATACGCTTAGCATTGATGTCATTGTGGTATAAAGTTAGACCTTTTTAAAGGCTGTATAATCACTATGCATCCTAATATAATCATCTCATCGGCATCGAAGGTCAACATATAAACATATTAAGAGGTGTTTTATTCCGTTTTTTTAGTTGAATTGATGCATCAACTGCTTTAAATCCCTGAGCTTTTAAGTCATCAATAATCTGTTCTATTTTACATGTGGAATGAAGCCATCACTCTGATTGGTCTAGTTTGTTTGTCTTCAAACGTTTGCCAATAGTGCTTTTCTTCATTGAGAATTTTTGTTACTTGTCGATAACTTTCAATATCTTTCAAGTATATTTTGATGTTATTTCCATCACCTTTGCGTTAAACTGATCTGTTGCAGTTATTTTTTTTATTTTTTCAAATAGTAAGTATAATCTTTGATTTCATTTATTACTATTGGTGGGGGTTCAGCTAGTGTTTGTAGCCTTTTTGTTATAACCTTTGGAACATTTAGTGGTAATTGAGGCGGAGATGGAGTATTATTTCGTTTTCTTTTGTTCCTTCGATTTATAACTCTTATAAACTCCGTTTCCCTAGCTAGTTTTTCTTCATCTGTATATTAGTATTTTGGTTATTGACTACCTTTGATTTAAGAGTACATACTTTGTTTTCTAGAACTTTTATTCGCTCCTGCATCCATGCAATTGTTTGATTCAGTTGCTTGTTTATATTTGTGGAATCAACCAATGCACTATTGGCTTTACACAATTCACTGTACAGTTCTCTTGTAACAGATCGTTTTTCGGGGTTTCCTTATTTTTCAGGACGATTAGCTCCTTTTGATGCACTAATTTGATGTTGCCATCCAAAAAGAGGCTAGTGACTTTTGTAGGAGATTGAGTTAACTTCTGACTCCTGTGGAATGGATATGGAATATCCTTTTCTTTTGTACTCAGTTGAGTATCATTATTTTCCCCTAACATATCTTGGAATTGGTTGTAATAATTATAGTATAGCGATGATTGGTCTCCCCCAGAATCCATGAGACCGATCTCCGAAGAGAGTGGATTCAGGTATACCACCTGGGGTAATTGTTTCCTGGTTTGTTACACTCATTGCGTTTTTATAGTGTATTGATTGCAATCGCCTCTAGTATTTAGCCGATGAGTATTCCATCGTTGCCCGGGTGTTACCACTTGGAGGTATACTAGACACATTTGGTGATTTCTACATAGTTACTAAGTTGGAATATAAACTATGGTAGTCATAACTATAGACAATCAACCGTTACCCTATTGATTATATCAACACCTTAACACCCTAACATATTTTTAAATATGCTCACATGTTTACAAATCATTTTGGTTCATAAAGAAACGGCAAGGGGTAAGCCCACAAATTTACTGAAAAATGAATCAATTGTCAATTAAATACGTAATAGTAGTCCGATTGTGATGACTGATACCTTAATGAAAAGCTCTCAACAACAGTAAAAATACCATATAAAAATATGCTCATATTTTCTCAAATAATTCTGTAGCATAGAAATTAGGAAAATGGCAGGCCTTCAGATTTACAAATATAAATTTTTGGCCAATAAAATTCGAAATATATTGGACGTATTGTGATAACTAGAACCTTAATAGAAAGCTTTCGACATAGATACAAAGACTGCTATAAAGTATCCATACAGTTAAATATAACAGTTTTTAGCATAGAAAACCACCAAAAAAAATCCTAAAAAAAATACTTAAATTTGTAACATTTAATAAATTGGATAGCTCAGCTGAAAACTAAACATTGAGGTGAAACGCAAATAAATAATTAAAATGAATTGCATATCATCTGTATAAGGGGTTTAGAAAAATGCAAGTAACCATTAAATCCATCACTATATAGAAAATTAAATGTTACCATAACATTGTACATTACGAAACATTGAAATTGAATTTACACATTTTTTCCGATTGGTTTTGCCAATTGACTTCGATTTATCGAACTAAACGAACGATCATAGGAACGTTCAAAATTCGTTCTGGAATTTATGATTTTAATGAGTTATTTGATATATTGATTTTTTATAAAGCAGGATGTGATTTACGATCTGTTTAAAAAAAATTATTTAAAAACGTGTAGATCCTAAAAATTATAACAATCCATAAGTTAAACAAAGAGCAAATTTCTAATATACAATCCGGAAATTAATTATGCGATGCTGTATGCATTCATTATATACATTGATGTTTTCATCAAACTAATTCCTGAGAAAATTTTGAACTTATCTACGAGAAAATATGATTACAAATAATGCAATTTTTTGAATCGATCGATGTAATATTTATCGTTCATATACAATAATATTAGATTGATGCATAATTTCATGCGTATTTTTGGATCCCTAAAATAAAACGGTTTAGTTTTTAAGGGAAGGTTTCTTAAACAGAGCACCATTGCTACCAAAAAAAATCCTTTGTGGGAGTAACCGTTTTCCTCAAAATTCAATCTCTGATGAAATTACTGACAAAGGGTAGAAGGTAACATGGCTAAACATAATGACACCTGGAAAATCGATATCCTAGACTCTGACTGTTATAAAAGTTTAACCATGCAAGATGAGCGCGTTAAAGCTACTAAGATCTAAATATTGTTTGAAAAAGAGAGAACAGAAAACGAGGAAGAAATTCCCAAACCTTAAGTAAAGGGGAATTCGCTCAACAGAGAGGAAGGAAATTTTTCACATGAGGTAGTTAGTTTTAGGTGGCCGTCCAACAAAAGGATGAGGCATAGACACATATGGTCCGTAGCCTTACCACAGAAATTGCTTCTCCGCACTACCCTACTATGTAATCAATTTGAGCTTCTCACGAAGCAGTAGATATCTCTAACGGTCAATTTACTGAGATTCGTTAGATCGGACAGGAGATGAGCTCCCAAAACCTTGAGTCTATTTTAAAACAGACTAGGACAGGTGAAAGTACAAATGAAGTATTGTTTCCTCCTCTTCTTCGTCGTTACAGCTTCGACAATGGTATGCTTTCCAATAAGACAGTGTCCAGTATTGACTCACACAACCGTGCTAATATTATGCCGTTGCATATATATCAGCTGATTAGACCTTTTTAAGTCCAAATTAGGCCAAATTTGCCTAGTAATTACACATGAGGTGTAATTTCCCCAACTAATTTTCATAATTTTACGAGCTTCTTCTTTAAGGAGTAATTTGCATATAGCAAGTGGTACTTCAATGTCCACCTTGCACGGTAAGATGAGGCAAGTAATAACTTGTCATGCGAGCTCATCTGTTTTCATATTCCCCGTAATATTGAAATGCCTTGGCACCCATATAAGATAGATATTGAACTGTTCAGCCATCTCGTTAAGAGATGAAAGGCAACTCCAGGCTACTTTCGAAGTGATAAAGCCTGATTGTAAAACTTTAGTAGCAGCCGGACTATCCTTAAAAATGCCAATATCTCTTACATAGATATTACATGACACTTCATCCAGTCTATGGCTTCCTTGATTGCTATAAGCTCTGCCTGAAAAATACTGCAATGATCAGGAAGGCGGAAAGAGAGATTTACATTTAGTTCTGTGCAGAAAACCCCTCCGCCGACCTTTCCATTAATTTTCGAGCCATCTGTAAAAAATTTATTAAAGCCTAACTTTAAAACTGTTCCATTCACCCAGTCCTCTCTGTAAGGAATATCAGTTATAAATTTAACTTCGAGGTATGATGTCGAGATGGTGTAATTGATAGATTTAGGGATTTCTTTGTTCGTTAGAATAGATGAGTGTCCCATAATGTACAGGACTACATAGAAATTGATTTAAGCCTTATGGCTATACCAGCAGCCACTTGCTTAGCCAGGATATCCAAAGGGATGAGATGAAAGAGAATCTCCAGTACATGAGTGGAAGTACTCCTAAGTGCACCACTAATACACAAGGTAGCAGTTCTTTGTACTTTCATCAGCAACTTTTGGTTCGCCACAGTATTTAAGGCCAGTTCTAATGTATGGAGTTACTGTTTGGTGGCCCACCAAACTGTAACTCCATATATTAGAACTGGTCTTACTATACACAGAGGTATAAACCCAATGCACAATGTGAGGCTTTAGCTTCTATGCTTTTCCAATGGCATTTTTACAGGAGTATAGTGCTATCGTAGCCTTTTTTACTATTTCCAGAATATTGGGCTACCAGCTTAGTTTACTTTCCAAAATGAGATCCAAGAATTTCACTTTGTCTACGATGTTCAAAACAACTACATTGAGAGTCTTCAGCAGGTTAACATTTAGACCACAACTATTGGTCCATTGGGTTAGAATGCCAAGAGCATTCTGCATAACATCTCTGAGGATCTGATTTTGATCATTTGATCAATTCAGCACTAAAGCCGTAGCTTATCACACCACTTGCTTTGGCTAGAACCGCCAAATACGGTGTTTTGATGATAATGACCACCGATCTTCTTTAGCTTCTTCTACCCTGGCTAATCTTCCAGTTAAAAGTTGGCAAATCCGGATTGCTAATCTGCAACAATCCCAAAATATCTTTTGGATTGCTTGGTTCCACCGGAATCCCGAGCTCTCGACCTACTGAGAACATCCTCCAACAAAATTGCATCAAGCCTGGCTCCAGGCCAAACCTTTCCAAGGCTGCTAATCGCCTTTTTGTAGAGATCTAGAGATCTCTGATTGGCACAGGCTGTCAATTTGACAAGGTTCCTGTACCAACTACCATCCCGACACATAGGACCCACTCCAGGGTTTTCCTTCATGATATTGAAGAATGAAGAGGCTAAAGTCTTTTCCACCTTCCTCCAATTAGAGGGAGTGAAAAAAAATCAAAAACCAAACGGGATCTATTTTGCAAATTAATGGTGGGGAAAATCAATCTTTAGTTGCGAATATGAATTTCACCTCCAATAAAACAAAACGTAAACTACCCAATGGAAGCTCGAGAGTTAGTAACGAAAAAACTACTGACACGAAAGATCTGACTAACAAATCGAATACCGCGAAAAAAATTCTTAATAGCTTGTGTAACAGTCTCAATTTTTTATTTCTGGAAGATGTTAAAAATGGATCAATCAACAAATACTTACACTGGTAGTCTTGCTGGTTATAAAAAGTCTGAATTTTCATTATAAAACATAAAAAAATTCAAGTGCCTCCACTTTAGAAAAATGATGAACAAGATGCATGGACAAGAAGTTTCAAAGAAACTCATATTTTTTCGGATAAACCTTTCGACCACTACCAAGGCACACTGATTTTTTAAAAAGCTCCAGTTTTTGAGCTTAGTTATTAAATTTTACCCAGCAAAAAGAGTTCGTAGGCAATATACGACCTCCCAAAGGTAATCAAGAAAGAAAACCCTGATAAACCATCAAATGATAAAAATTTATTATGGCTTTTTGCTGCCAGTGTTGTCTAACCTATTCGAAAAATTACTCCTAAAGAGACTTAACCAAAAGTTGAAGCTATAAATCTAATCCCTCCACATCAAATGGGATTTAAAGAAAAGCAGTCTATTATTTAGTTCAAAGAATCACAAAGCCAATATTCTCAAGTATCTCCCAGGGTATCAGTCAATAAAGTTTGGCAGAGTGGTCTAAAATGCTAGCATCATAGAGAACAGTTAGGGCAATTCCATCAGACATTTTCAAATAAAATGTGACGTTAAATAGACTGACAGTTCCAGCATTGAAACGAGATTGAGCATTGAAATGTTTAAAATTAAGTGTGGGATTGCCAAAAAAATTTTCCAATCGTCCTATTCTGGGAGCAGATTTCTCATCAAAATTTGGCTTTTTGGTAGATCTGAGACAAAAACCACTCATCGACTACAAGACTAATATCATAATTGATGATATCGCAAGGACCAAGAAACCCTCATTACCTTTGTGTGTAGTGTGTGTTGTCAACTACAAGTTCTTAGTTTTGCTTCAGAAGTAGCCATCATTAATACAAAACATTCAAGTACAACACGATGTTCTTCATTATATCAAAACAACCGAAAGTTGGCCGTATTGTAACCCATGTCGTCCCGATCCACCTCATCTCAGAGCCGCACGTCAAGATTTCGAGAATATTTTGGAACTTCTCAAGCGGCATCTCCCATGCATATTGTATCCAAAAAGGACAACGACTATAGTGGCCCTGTTGGGATTATCGGCGTGTTGATTTAAGAAAACATTTTTAAAATGAAATGGAATCCACAAGGCATAACCTGATATAGAGGATTAATCTATCAGAAGGCAGAAATAAAGCCATTCAAGGTTTTTTTAACTTCCACAACTGCTCGTCAGTTTCAACGATTCAGATAGAAGTATTCAACTAAATTTTTGGTTCCTACCAAAGCTGACCGAAAGACAATAAAAAGCTTTTAATGTTATGTGAATGGTCAAGCATTTACACTATTTACGGACTACAAGCTTCCATAGTCTATGCAATATTATCAAAAACTCAGAAAAGTTCTCGAAAGTTGCGTCATTTTGATTAGGTACACCAGAGAAAAAAACATAGTTGCAGATATAGTATCCCGCAACCCGAAGATGCTAGTATTAAGTTGGTCGAGGTGACGTTGACTACAGTACAAAATGAACAACGAGAAAAGAAGGAACTACCTGATAGCAGAGAGAGAGGTTAGAACATTTAGAGCAATAAATATCTGTACGATTGGACGATTGGTCATAAATGACTACGATCAAAGAATCATTGTCACATTAAGTCATAAGATGGCTGGTTAATTCGTTTCTCCAAATTAACGAAACTTTTGGTAAGCCACCAAATACCACCTCACTTTAATGGATGCTATCGTGGCGCGAGGTATTATAAAATGATCCGAGGAATTGTAAATTTTGTTCTCGAAGTACAACGTCATGCTAAGGAAGGCATTGTTTATACGTAAGCCAAACTTCTATAAACTTGTTATTTTTTTTGCACAAATAATCGATACTTCTGATCTGACTATTACTCCTGCAGAATTTATCAACATATTTCAATGGTATTCCGAAGACCCGAACTGATCTTCAAAACATGTTAATCCTAAAAGAGATCTTGAATTCAGAATCATCAGACGTCTCCGAAAAGCATTTTTTGTTGATCGAAATGGAAAACCAGAAGGCATCAGCTTAGATCGATTATGATCTGCCTTGACTCTATTCCTCTACAAACTTGCAAAAATGTGAATTCGTTATAGGAAAGGTCCTCTAGGCTCATCGCTGCAGTCAGTATGTCACAATTTTCATTAACATTGATAAACATCAAACATTGAGTGAATGTTAAAACGGATGTATTCATTTTGGTTCCAAATAGAAAAATACCTAAAACTGAAGGTATGGTGAATCCGGCCACTAATCTAAATAAGCTTCGATAAATTGCTTATTGCTGAGTTGATGTACTCTTAAGACCTCAGCCTTCTATCATTCATTCTTTTTACCTATGCAAAATTGCTTGTCGGTTTTTTTTTTGTTTTGTAGGAATTTGAGACGCATTTGAACTTTTTTAAATGCTTAACCCTGTGCAATTGCGGCAGAACTTCACCACTCATTGGATCAAGCACTTTTGGGTTTAGTTTTCACCAAAAAAAGTCTTAAATTAATTTTATTGAAAGAACTTGATGAAGGTATCCAATACTACCTCAATGGCTCCACTGCAACGATAACAACATATTGTTCACTGAAAAGCCACAAGCTAGCTGAAAAATCCTACACTTCCAAGTTTAGGAATTCACCTCCCAGACGGCAATGGGACAAGAAGTAAAGTAGGGAAAGCGAGCATATTTGTTGAACACCTTAGCAAGGTATTTATACCCAACGAACAAATTGTAATCCAAGAAATACTTAGCAAGGAAGCAGATACTTTAAAAATCCAGTGAAATTTAAACAGCAAAAAGATAGATCATTCGTTCGGGTGTAAAAAAAAACCGAAATGGTTGAGCAAGTTAACAAAGTCACACTCAAGCTTTCGATAAAGTACAAAATTAGAACGCTGCTACCGCTAAGTTTTTACGCAAATTATTAAAATCTATTTGCTTGGTCGCAAATTCCTGGTAAAATACAACTATGTACACCCAGCAATTTATTTGAACTATTCAACAGACCTACCAACATCAAGGAGTGCTAGTTTCAACACTTTCAGATGACACAGCAATATACTAGCTACGCATCAAAATCCTGCGATCTGTTAATTAATTTAGACGAAGTAGAAAAATGGCTGAATAACTAGAGAATTACGGTTATCGATCGTACATTAGTATATATTATGTCCACACTTCGCAAAATTATCTGCCCATGAGTAATATTAAGTAATATCGTCCTACCACAGCATAAAAACGTTAAATACCTAGGCCTACACTTTGTAGAAAGCAGACTTGCAAAAACCACATCGAAACAAATGAGTGACACTGACAACCGATGTTTGTAAAAGCATCCAAAGAGCGTTCACGTGATAAGAACGGTGATTAGATTCTACAAAGCTACGTTTTCTCTAATCTCTGATTTTGTATAAAAACTTCCAGTGCAGATTTGCAGCTATCAATTTATGATCAACTGCAAATTCCGTAGTCGACCGAAATATAGATTATTGATCATCTTGGGGCGGGTGTAAAACTCTGTTACTTCCTAATTCTTTAATTTTTTATATTTGTTCTATTTGTTCTAATTGTTCTAATGATTCTTTAAATTCTATTTATTCGATTAGTCTCTTTACCTTATATATAAATACTGTTGCCCAATGTGATGGCAAATTTCGATTTAGAAAGTTATGCACCCACCCAATAATTCTCTAATGCGTATGAATAGCATAGATACGTATTGAAAGATGCTAATAAAACAAACAAATCAAATTGGATTAAGATAATTGAAAAATTTGAACATAAAAAATAAAATTACAAATCTCATCATCTCAAATATCGCATATCATAATATGATATTGAATCGATCTCTTTATGTATTGATGCTCGATCTCGTCGTAACTACTTGTTTCTGGGTTGTTATAGTTTTGTTATTTGTTATACGATCAAAATGTAATCCTGGTCATTTGTATTTAAATTAGTTCGTGATGATGGTTAATTTTTTTTTATTTACGTTCTGTTGAAAATTATCTGAATCACTATCATCGTCGTAAAAATCGTCTATTCGTCTGATCGTTTACTTAAATTTTTTGTTTATTTAAGATTTTATGATCGTGAATGAATCATCAACGTAAATAACAAAAAATGTGAAATTAATTTCTTGAATTATAATTAGATCAATCCTATTTATGTATCTCAACATTTTTTTTTATAAACGTAACCTTGCGGTTCGAAAACAGAATGCGGGGGTTTACATCATTCTTATGTTATGTCGATCTTCAACCGGAAATGTTTTAATATTAAAGTTGTAAGTTTAAAACTAATTTAAAATTTTTTTTTTGTATTTGTATCATTCACAATTGGAGCCACAAATTTAAGAAACAAAACAAACCTTAGTGCTTTTATAAAAACAAAACTAAGACAAAGCGAGCATGTATATGGCTCAATTAAGACATTTTTTGTAGAACACACCACACATTTTTGTTTTGATGTTTCAAACTTTCAAATATTTAAAATTAACAAATTAATTTAAGGTAAGGTCCATTGTGGCCGGAAGGTATTTACATGTCTCGTGCTAAATAGAGTTTGACGAGCAGAACTACATTTATATTTTTTTATTATAACATTGCTGGCACACAGCGAAACTTCAAGGTTGAGTACAGCTCCAACTTCTATGTTTTCTTGTGTTATGGGACACTTAGTAAGGAAGCTGGATATAGCATTTGTACAAAGTAAGAAAGCTGGTTATAGCATTTGTATTTAAAAATGTATATAGTTCTCGCCGATGTCAGACACGTGAACTTTTTACACATGCTATCTATGTTAAAAATTAAGATGTCTCACTAGTCGCACTTGTTTGCGGAAAGTTCGCAGTATTACGTGAATTATGGGTATTCATCAACCAATGTTGCATTCTTTAAGAAGGCACTTCTATCTCTTTCCAAATTTTAATGCAAAACTATGGTTTTAGAAAATGTACTAATACCCGAAAGCAGTATTAATACTGAAGTCAAGCACTTTTGATTAAGGTATCAGCCATCAAAATCGGACCACTATTGCGTCTGCTATTGATAATTTCTTGATTTTCACAAATTTGGCAAGACTAAGCGCTGTCCTAAAATTTAATTGCAGGGAGTCTGATAAAGCAGTTACATAAATAATAAAGTAGACATTTTTATTTCAAAACCAAATATTTTCTAATTTGGCGCAGTAGACACAGTTCACTGATAAAGTGAGACACAATATTTCTACCACCAAAAAACCCAAAAATAATCCGACAACTTAAACCTGATATGGTCTATCAATCAAATTCGCGTATTCATTGGGCATAGTAAATCAAAATATTGGTTTTGATAACTATGTGCCACTCGACCTTTCCTACATATTCCCAAAATAACTTAATTTGATTGATTGAACAATTACTAGTGTGCCCCGCTTATCAGTAAAGTTTGCTTTGTGCAGTTCGACCGTATATAGGTGCTATCTAATCATGAATATATGTATAACTATAGGCAAATTGGTTCAATATAAATATAACGGTAATTGTATAATTTGTGTACATAGTGATTTTTATAATTCATTTGTACTGTCAATTTGACTAGCATGGGGCTAAAAACTTTTATTTTATTGTCGCTTGTCGCGTTATCAGTGGCTTCAACATATGATGGGTAAGTTTTTCGTAAAAACGTATACTCGATTTGAATTTAATCTAATTTATTTTAATGCGGTGCCCAACATGTAGCTATAAAGTGTATCTCGCCACACCTCAGACGTATGAACAAATCGATTTATTGCATAAACTTGAAAATGATTTGAATTTGGATTTCTGGGAGGATTTAGTACGCGTCCAGGTGGATCGTTCATATCGTATTATGGTCGAACCACAAAATTTGGCTACATTCGAAGCTGAACTAAATCACAATGGGGTTCCACACATGATTTTGATCGATGATGTTGCGGCTATGGTGGAAAAAGAAAGAACTCGAAATGATCGTGCGAAGAGTTTTGACAGCAAAGCCACATTAAATTTTACACATTTTTGGGATTATTCTGAATGTGTAGCGTATTTGGAAAAACTTGCGGTTCAATATCCACAAACGGTTAAATTAGAAGTTTTAGGGCAATCGTACCAAGGACGCAATATTTATGCCATACAAATTTCACAAGCCGGTTCAGTTGATGATTCTCGGCCAGTTGTTGTTATTGAAGGTACGCTACATGCGCGCGAATGGATTGGAACCATGGTTTTAATGCATTTAATAAGTGAAATTGTTGAAAATAGTGCCGCCAATGGTGCATTCTTAAACGGAATTGATTGGGTTATTGTACCAATTGTTAATGTCGATGGTTTTGTATTTACGTTCAACGGTGACCGTTTGTGGCGCAAAACTAGATCACCAATTGCCGGTTCAACGTGTTTGGGAGTCGATCCAAACCGTAATTTTAGATATCAATGGGAAGTTAAATCAGGAACCTCGACCAATGTGAGTATATCGTGATATTGAGGATATAAATAATATTTGGGTAATGATATTTTATTTATTTGTAGCCATGTGCTTTAACGTGGCCAGGATTTGCACCAGAAACTGAACCGGAAGTCAGAGTTCTTAGCCGTCTCATGGATCGCTATCAAAACGCTAAACTTTTCTTAGCAGTTCACTCGTACGGAAATTATTTATTGTATCCATGGAGTTATGCCAGAAGTGCGGTAAGTAATGCTGCCGACCATCAAGCTGTTGGTGTCCGAGTAAGAACCGCAATTAACGCTGTTGCTGGAAACTATTATACACTTGGTGCATCTGGATCAACATTATATTTAGCATCTGGCATTAGTACAGATTATGCAGCTGGTGTTGCCCGCATTCCAATTGCGTTCACAATCGAATTACCAGGTGGTGGTCCAAACGGTTTTGATATTGGACCAGAACGTATTGTACCGGTAATTACCGAAACATTCCCAGGACTACGCGTTTTTGCCGAATTTATTCGCGAACGTTATGTTAATTAGTTTGTAATAAAATGTTGAGACAAAATGACTGGCAGTTTTTTTCGTTTAATTATTTTATAAAGTGTCTGCTGCGGTACCCAACCTCTATGCCCATAACAATAAAAAATGTTAATTTTTTGTGTCTTAACTTTGAAATCATTAGCGTATATATTCGAAATGTATATAATATACGTTGATGCGGCACACCTTTAACTGTTATATATGTGTTTAGTGTGCTGCTGATGCTGCTACTCTACATTATGATGACTATAAACACGAACAACAACAACAACACGACGAAGCAAAAAAATAAGAAATTTATGACTTTGGTTTCGAAAAGATGACTTTGGTGCAAAAAATTGAAAATTGAGAGCAAATGCTTATATTTTAATATATTCTTCCTCGTATATGTTTGCACCAACTGTTATGTAGTCTCGCGTATGTGACACAATCTAATTTTGCTAAAATTTTCTCACGACATTTTTTTGGAATTTATTTGATAATTTTTTTTTTATATTAAAAAATTTTATAGGTAAAAATCTGAATTTTATTTGCTTTTTAATCAAATTACACCTACGTAGGCAGCTTTTGTTGAGGAGATAAATGTTTTAAGTAACAATAAAAAAATTTTATAGATGTTAGAAATTAGAGTGAAGTTTTGTAAGCTAGTTTTTTTTTGTTATGTATATTATATATGAGCTATACGTTCAAGGGTAAATTATATTCAAGATACATTTTAGTGTTGGCGTTAAAATTAGAGTTCCCTAACAAAAAAAAAACGAATAAAGACGCGGTTAACCTCTTTAATTTACTTGTAGTTTTATTACTCATAACATTGTTAATTACCATTTTGGTGTGACATATGTTCGCTATTTGATTTTAAAAAAAAGTATACAGTGATTTGCAGATAAGGAATGTGCTGAAAACGTTACACTATACCAAATTCTATAAAATTTCAAACAAAAAAAAAAGCAATCACATAAATAGCAAAATTTCAACGATCGATTTGCCAAATGAAAGTTCAATCAAATCAAATCAAAAATTTAACAAAAGGGAATGTAATGTAACCATATTTGTTTAAAGTACTGTCTAACTAATCAACTCTTATCTTAAGTAATATCACTATTACTGTTAAAGTTCGAGTGTTTAAAACATTCAAAAACGGTTAGTTCCCAAGATGTGAATTAATCACCTTAATGTCATTCAACGTCAAAAATATACAATCACTATGTAGTGCTTCAATATAGAGACTGCGCGAGCTTAAAAACTACATTGACCTTAAAAAAAAAACAATTTAGTGCAAAATTACTTATGGCAAATCTAAACATTTTTTTTTTTTTTTTTTAACAAATTGATACAAATTTCTACTTGCTAAAATTATGAACAAATATTAAATAATCAATCAAATAAGTAATTATTAAGTAAATATATAAGAGTCTCGTGAACTCGAATTTTTATTTCGGTGTTTGCGATAATTTATGCTCAACCCATTATTTAAATTTTAGTCATACTAAAAGTTAAAATACTTTGTTTGGATCACTATATAGGTTGTTTTCGAATTCGACGTCAAAACGAGTTTAATTTTTCCCAAAACATACTGCCACTAAACACTTAATCGTATCAAACTCCAACGCAACTGATAATATCTATTACACAGTGCAAAACTGTTTGTAGGCATGGTGAATCGAAAGGACAACCAAAAGTTAAACATCACCCTACAGGGTAATTTATAGATCATTACAAGACGTTTTGAGCAGGTGATAATACTCCATAAGCACTGCAAGCACTGAGCATCCTTCTATGATCTAGATAAAACTACTGTACATGATAACCACTTGATTGGACTATATGGCGCATCTCCTGGATAACGCCAGACGTATTTCTAAAATATTATAAAAAAAGAAGTTTCAGAAAAATATAACTGTAAAATCTGTGTAAAAACGTGTCCGATTTAGCATATCTGTACCAAGGTGAAATAAAACGTGAAATTTTTTTATAATTTGAATAAACGGTATACTGGCACTAATTTCAAAGAAAGACATTGTGGTCACTGTATTATACTGTTATCAAGTAAAATTGATTAAATCGCAATGGGTAAGAATAGAAAAAGCCAAGGTCGCAGAGATCGATCATCTTCAAGCGATTCACAAGAAAAGTTTCGACGCAAATCGTCGGCGATCGACTTTAGTTTCGTCAAAATAAAAAGTAAAGATAAACAGATTGAGTTTTTAAAAGGTGAATTAAATGCAGTGGCTCAGAGGTATAAGGACGTGAGTGGCTTGAGTAAGTTACGCTATAACTTTCAAGATGTCAGTTCAGCATTAGTCAGTTTCAACGGAGAAGACGACTACCGTGTGGAGAAGTAGATCGAAGATTTCGAAGAAACAGCTGCGTTGACGGGTTGGTCTGATTTAGATAAATGTTTCTATGCTAAGAGACTCAAGGAGCCAGGAAGAAGCTTCCGTCGGAAACTTTTCAATGTTACCTCATCGGACGAAGAGAATTAGGCAAAGCTGGAGGCCTTGAAGATGCCGGTATTATTCAATACTGCGTCGATGGGATCAATGATTTAAAAACAAATAAGCAGATATTATACGGATGTACCAGAATGGATGGATTCAAAGATGCAAAAAAAATATGGTGCTGTTTCGGAGCACCATCAAGTGCTGCAACTTCAAGTGAGTCGAGGAAAAGTCGATCAAATAGCCGTGTACGATGTTTCTAGTGTAAAAGCATTGGCCATACCAGTAGAAAGTGCCCCAATAAGGGAAAAGGGTACAAGTGTTTTCGATGTGAGGAATTTAGACATATATCGTCCTAGTGTCCCAACTCCAAACGACAACCGAAGATTGGTGCAATTGTCAAAAAACTTCACGAGTACAATGGTAATATACTGAAACAAATTGTCGTGGGCAGTAAACAGCTAATGGCTATGATCGATAGTGGAAGTGACTTGAACCTGGTTTCGGAAAGCAGATGTAGGGATATTTATGGTGGCGAACTAGAAAATACAATTATCATTTTCAGTGGTGTTGGGTCAAAAAGACTACGAACAAAAAGGTGATTCAGAATAACAGTGAAAGTGGATGGTGAATCAAATGAGACTTATTTTCATGTTGTCGAAGATCAGGAGATTATTGTAGGAAAAGAATAAATGAAACAAACAATCACAATCCTCACACCGGAAAGTGTGATCATGAAGAAATTTGTTTCAGAGAACACGGTCCTCGCATTAGCAGCAGAGGAAGAAATTGATTTATCTCACTTGAAAGAATCACAAACCGCGAACGAAGCTAGAAAGCTACGTGCCAAAGAAACATGTGTTAAATACGTGCCAAAGAAATGCATCGTTTATATAACGGTACAAATGAAAATAGTTTTGATAGATGAAAAACCTATTCATCAACCACCAAGAGGATTATCACCTCTCGAATCAGATATTGTGCGGAAGCACATCGATAAAAGGCTTTCAAACGGGATGGTCCGACCAAGTTCATCACCGTTTGCCAGTCCAATTGTGTTGTCGAATAAAAAGTCCATGCATCTAACTGCATTCGTGACACCGTTTGGACAATTTGAGTTTTGTCGAGTTCCATTCGGCCTATGTAATTCCCCATCCGTTTCCAGCGATATATTAACGATATTTTTAAGGTATTATGTAGAGCTAAATTAGTATGTATATACATGGATGACATTGTAATTCCGGCAAAAGGTAACAAGGAGGCACTTCAACGATTAGCGGATACTTTGAAATTTAAGCCAATTTATGGCGAAAGAAATTAAATATTTGGGGTACGATGTCTTCAAGGAACGTGTCAAACCGTCAATGAGAAAACTAACTGCAATTGAAAAGTTTCCGGAACCTCAATCAATAAAATCACTTCAAAGTTTTCTTGGTCTGACCGGATATTTCAGGAAATTTGTTGAAAACTAAGCAATGATCGCCCGCCCGTTAATGGATTTACTACGAAAAGATGTCACTTTTAGTTTTGGTGTCGAGCAGAAAGAAGCTTTCAAAAATTTGTGCAAAGCACTTGTAAGTCAGCCCGTTCTTCGTATGTTTTCATAATGACTGCAGAAACCGCGTTGCATACAGATGCGTGCAAAAAAGGAATTGGATCAAAATTTCCACCCTATTTTTTACTTTAGCAAGAAGACATCACCCTGTGAAGAGCGATACAGCAGTTATCAATTAGAAGTGTTGGCAATCGTTAAGGCTCTAAAAAAATTTAGAGTTTACCTTCTTGGTCTCAAGTTTGTGATTGTTACGGATTGCGCTGCATTTAAGGCCACGATGGAGAAAAAGGAGTTGACAGCTCGTATATCTGGCTGGGCGTTGCAGCTACAGGAATTCAACTTTCGGCTAGAACATCGACCGCGAACAAAAATGCGACATGTTGATTTGTAAAGCCGAAATCCCATAGTGTTGTTGGTTGAGCACGATTTGATGACAAGAGTAAAGGCTGCACAGAAGAACGACCAGGACTTAAAACCTATTTTCCACATCCTCGAAAATGTAGGTACTTATAATGATTTCGTTACTAATTATGGTATTTTGCTTAAGACAGTTGATGGGTCGTTGGTATTAGTTGTAACCCGGGGTATGCAAAGAGAAGTTGTACGGTACTACCACAAGCTAGGACATTTTGGAGCTAAAATGGTACAAGAACTAGTACTGCGAGATTTTTTAATCCCTAATTTAGTTCGGCAAGTGAGTTTTTGTATCAAGAATTGTGTTACATGCATTTTGGCGGAGAGAAAACTGGGTAAGAAAGAAGATCTACTCAATTCGCTGCCGAAAGGAGATGTACCCTTGAGCACATACCACGCAGATCACATGGGAAATTTAACTGCGGCAAAGAAAAATTATCAATATATTTTGTCCATAATTGATAGTTTTTTGAAATTTATGTGGCTCCACCCAACGAAAGGGCCAACAACCAAAGAAGTTCTTCAAAAGCTTGAGTTGCAAAAGGCTGTATTTGGTAATCCAGCTAATATAATTGCCGATCGCGGCACCTGTTTCACTTCCGCTGAATTTAAGGAGTATTGTGAGAAGGAGAGAGTAGAATTGCACAACATAACTAAAGGGACGCCATCAGGGAATGGACAGGTTGAGCGATTGAATAGCACAATTATTCCTGCTTTGACAAAATTGTCACGTGAAAAACCTGAAGAGTGGTATAAATACGTCGACCGCCTGCAATGTTATATAAATAATACGTACCAACGTTCGATCAACATGACTCCGTTTGAATTTATGATGGGCATTAAAATGCGATACCCCGAGGATCTATACATGTGATGGAGGCGATAGAGCAAGAAATTGCCCTAAATTTCTGTCGGAAACGAGATGATGATAGGCAACAAGCAAAGAAACAAATATGTAAAATACAGAATGAGAACCAAAAGTCCTATAACCACAATCTGCTTGCTTTCGATTGTGGTTATAGGATACCCGTTATGATATAGGGGTGATAGTGTTGCTTTAAAACTTGTTCAGTACTCTGGGTCAAAACTTCTTCCGAAATACCTGGGTCCATATCATGTAACTAAGATATATATATATATATATATATATATATATATATATATATATATATATATATATATATATATAAATAAATATATATACATATATATATATATATATATATATATATATATATATATATATATATATATATATATATATATAAATAAATATATATACATATATATATATATATATATATATATATATATATATATATATATATATATATATATATATATATATATATTTAGCGGTAAAACAGCATAAGAAAGCATAATGTTTAACTAAACCACCAAAAGATGTGAATTTCGGAGCACCCGGATTTATCTATTCATTTAAATTCCTCAATCTAACTTCAGGGTGACACTATTCTGAAAAAAATTATAATTCTGATCTAATCGAAAATAAATTCATTTGGTAGGTCCTTTAAGTAAAGAATAAAATAAATTGTAATGAATCGCTTCAAACAAGTTATTTAACACTAAAATTAAGTGAAATAATCCTTAAACTGACAAAATACGTCATTGTTGTTACAAAAAATGGAATTAATTTATATTTCAATACACACAAAACTCTTAAATGACCATAAACTACAATTTCCAAAAAAAAATTATTTAACACCAAAATCAAATGAAATGACCGTTAAACTGATAAAATACGTTATTTTGTTTGGATCAGTATAGGCTGTTTCAAAATTCGACTGCAAATGTTAATTTAATTTCTAACAAACTCTGTGTCACTCAACTAACTAAAATTTAGGTAAAAACCATCGACGGGCTGATCAAAATCACGCGTCCTTCAAGTATTATTCATAACACAAAAAAAGTTGAAAAACACATCTAAACTTGTAAAACTTGTCGATCATAATTACAAGGCACTGAAAAGCAACTTATTCATTGGTGCCAACACTAGTCAAGCATATGTGCACTATCTCATCTATTTACCGAAGCTGCAGTTGCTCAATTTTAACGAAAAATATAAAATAATATGAACCCGCGATTACCAGCATCAAAGCGATAGAGATTTCTTAGAAGCTCTTAAGCGCGCCGTTTACATGCCTTACATGAATTTAACCCAACTTGGAAATTTGCAACCTGATTGGTATCGTTAACTACAAAATGAAGGCATTGATATCGTAGGGCAGTCCCACAGTGTTTTTCCTGTTCTTAGCTGCCAGTAAACTTGATAATTTGTGGGTAGCAAAATGTGAAGAAGCAGCAGACAATTAAAAGTAAGCCATCTGAAAAGATTTAGAAGGCTATCATACAAACAGTACCATAAGTTAGCAAACGGTATTACCTGCCTACAATAAGAACACAGAGCTCGTTTTGATCGTGCAGAGAGCTATAAATATAATTTTACATCGTGAAAATGAAAGATTCTGGACCATAGAGAGAGTCTAGGCAAATGAGAATATATTCAAGTAGGAGGAGTAGGAGTGTGAGTAACACCTCATGTTTAACGCTTTTCGTAAATTAGATGGATGGTTCACCTTAAAACTACCGTTCAAGCTTGAAGGTTCGGCATAAGCTAAATTTTTCAATCTTGAAAGAAGGCTTTAGTGTATGCCTGAAGTCAAATTGCAGTATCAGGCATTTGTAAATAAAAGTACGAATATTTTATGTAATGGGAAATAACTGACAATAGGCTAAATTTCAAGGAAAACCATCTTCGGTAAATAGTTTATTATTTTCGGGTTTACTTTGCGCCTGAGTATAGCAGAAATATATAGTTTTTTAGATGATCCAACAGTAGCATGTGGATGTGATATTTACGTTTGATGCATATGTAGAAAAGATTTCGGCTGATGGTTGCTGCGGGCAAAGTCCCGTGTCACGCTAACTTTAACTGTTCGAATACCTTATTTGAAACTTTGAGTGGCTGAAACCTTAGCAAATCATCTTCATCGTGTCGTTTTAAAGCTAGAGTTCATGTTCGGCAGAGAATTTTGTTGGGTAGACTCCGAAACGGTTTTAAATTGGTTGGTAGCTCATGTTTGATAAGCAAATAACTAACGGCTGTGAAGTTTATTGTTCGAGCAAGACTTTTTGCCAATGAACGAAAGGATATGCCAATAACCAACACCACAGTTGACTGAGATTACTGAGTATGTTCATAGATCAGGAAGATATCCGTCGCGTGGGATGTTGTAAGGATCATGTTGATTAGCCGTATGATGATAGAAATCCCATGGTGTTATCTAATAAATATTTGGGTTACATGTTTCGGTTGCAAGTGTTGTTTGCATCAAACCTAATTTGGATTCCTTCAAGACACTCAAATATACATATGTGTGCCTTGACTGACATTTGCCCCATCCTTCATATGGAGACCACTTTAAATGGGCCTGCGTAATCAACGCCAACATTTAAAAATGCATCTGCATATCTCATCCTTTCTGCTGGAAAGTAATCCGTAAGGTGTGACTCAAGATTTGGTTTTTGCTCATTTTACACAATTATGTACAATTTCTTTGACAACAAATGATTGGATTATACGTGCTATATCTCTATAGCACGTATAATCCAATATTTTCCGCGCAACAATTTTGTTAGCAACAAAATGCTAACTTCAGTATACTTATTTGATTTATGGTTGCCTCTTTAGTTTTGGCAGCTATTAAATCCGTAACGACTGTACTTCCAGTACGACAATACACAACCGCAGCATATGCATATTGACTAGCATCGCAGAACCCATGCAACTCAACTCGTTTATGAGACCCAAGTCATCGTGCTATCCTTATATGCCGCAAGCTTTTCAACTATTGACGTAAATTTCCCCAATTTTTTCGCTTGGGGACTGACAATTCATCACTCCATTCAAAAACTTGTAACCAAGTGCTTTGGAACCAAATCTTTACCTTCACAATCGTAGGTGCAAGCCATCCTAGTGGGTCAAATATCTTGCTCGATTCCGAAAGCATCGACCTGTTTGTATTAAATATTTGACTTTCAAAATTTCTTGAAAATTAATCTCATCAGTTTGAGGACTCCATTCCAAGCCCAATAATTTGGTTGATTCTGGACGCTCTGAGAATTTTAATATATTTTCCACCATTCCATGTGTCCTGCCAATTTTTCGTCGAAGTTCTTCATCATTTGATGACCATTTCCTCATATTGAATTTTGCTGATTGCAGAATTGTTACAATGTTTGTTTTTAACTAGAAAACTTCTTGCTTGGAATCTGCTTCTGTCGTCAAATCATCCACATAAATATCTAGTTTGATTGCTGTTGCTACTGCCTCATGCTTTTCACCATTTAACAAGGCTTATTTCTTTAGACATCTTGTTGATAAAAATGATGCTGATGCTGTTCCGTACATCAAAGTGTTTAATCGATAGTGTCGAATCGGTTGCTTATTATTTTCTAGCCACACAATGTTTTGTACTTTCGCACTCTCTAAATCAATGGTGCTGCAGAAACCGTAAAATTATGTCCATTAGTGACGATTGTATGACTGGACCCACATGCAAGATGTTGTTTAATAATTTGCCAGTGTTTTATTTGGTAGATGCGTCGAATACGACCCGTAGTTTATCTTTGCTGTAACAATTGCCCATTTCTTGCATGTGACCTAACTCTTCATACTCGTTCATGAAACCAACGTACATATCTCGAAAAGTAGAATGAATTGGAAAATGAAAGCTGCACGACATATGTCCATCTGAGCTTTTTGTCGTTGTAGTAGAACAGTTCCTCACACTTTTCCTCATCTTCAGACAACTGCGGTTTTTTGATACTGATCCGACTTCCCAAAAGGCTCGTAGGGATGCTTCAATGTCGAGTAGAACATTGAAGCATGCTATTGAATTTTTCTGTTGCCCATCAAATCTTCTTGCCCGCACCCAGCCTAATGATGTCTCCTGTGCAATTAAACAATTATTCAATTGTAACCTTTTACCTACAGTCACCTCATAGTAAACTTCAGTGCCAAGTAAAATATCATCCTCTACGCTTGAAATGTGGATCTGCTAATATCAACCTGTTTAGTTGATCACAGTCAAAGGGATCAAAATTACTAACTGGAATGAATGAAGCTATTTTAGGCACGATGTAAGCTTCAATGGATTAGCAATTGGCCGCACAGAAATATGCACCTGTCCTCTTAAATGCACAAGCTTTGCATCTCCGAGACCTTTCATCAGCATTCGACCGTTTATTCTTCGTAATCCTAGTTTCTGAGCACATTCTTCCGTCGATGCATTTTAGCTTTACCATCACTGTGGGTAATACAACTTTTGATGTTGTCGAAACCTGGTATAAATGCCTGAGGAAGTTGTTGGGATTCGCTCAATTTTCTTGCTTTGCAATGGGGGACTGGCGTTTGCTTCTTCATTCACATGCAGTAAAGTATGATGCTTGCGTTGACAATGTTGACATTGTCGACATTGAGGAAGAATAAGTTTGCGCAATATCAATCAAGCTTCTGTGAAAAGTTCGTGCAAACTTTATTACGAAGGAGAACAATCACACAATATTCCAATGTTCAATTTATCGTATGGGATTTTGCGGACATTAACTTTATAGTTCATCCCAAGCAATTGCCCACTAAAACGTATGTGACAATGTTTGTCTGTTTAGTAGCAAAGGCAGTTCATTTAAAAGTAGCGTATAGTTTCGATACAATGTTATTTTTAGGCTTTCAATGAACATCTATTATTAAAAGTTATGTTCTAAAGATGAATTTTAAAAGTTAAAATCAAAACTTACTCTGGTTCTGGAACAGGACGTGTAAAACAGGTTGCAAAAGCATGAGTTTCACTCACCGTCTCACCTACAGTCAAGATAAACTAATCCAAATTAAAGCTGTATATAGTTGTACCAAAAATCACCTTGAGGCAACCTATATACGACACAAATGATACTACTTATCACATTATGCATTCATGTAGAACTACCAAGTAAAGAGTGGATATCGATGAACACGTCAAAATGTCAACTATAAAATCTCACAATGATACATAATGCCGTTTAATTCGTTCCAATACCCATACTGACATTTATTTTACCAAATCTGTTCCAATTAACGTATGTATATCTAAACAGTAATCTCGACCAACGATTAAACTTTTTTTTTTTTAAATAAAACAAAAAACTTTTAAACCCGTATTTGATTCATCTTAATATCCAATATGACTTAGTTTAACTAACTTTGAAAACAAAACAAAAAATAAAAAAATTAACTAAATTATACCCAGTAATTTTTATAAATTGACCTTTCAAACCACTTAACAGGTATAATCATCTCTCATAACTGTCCATTTCTCCTAAAATAGAGTAAAAATCAATTATAACAAAAAAAAAAAGCAAAAATTAGAATATACAAAAAAAACTAAACAAAAATTCCCACAATTCGAAAATAAAATAAAAAAAATAAAATAAAATTTCTAATAAGTTTTATTTCCATCCATAACTTTTGAAGATTAAACAATTTCTTCTTGAAGACAAAAAATTACCGTAAACCGTATAAAGAGATGAATACAGCAACAACAACAAATAGCTCAAAATATTTCTCGCATGTCAAACAATAATTATTTTAGCATTTAAAACAAAACAAAACTAAATAAATTATTTCTTAATTTAAAATAAGAAATAGGAATATGTATATCGTATATTTGTTGTGGTATGCGTGGCGTTTTCTTATAATACCATCTTCAACACATATGAATTAATCTTATATCGATATACTAGTCTTTTCACAACTTTGAGTAATCCAAAACGGACTCGTATCAGATCAACAATAGGACTCGATCAACGCCGATCAAGTGCTCAAATCATCAGAATGATGATTGGTGACTACTCATAATCGTTTATGTGACCATCACTGTTGGAACGTAAGGTTTATGCATTCTTGTGATCCTCGACTTGTAAAACTGCCATCAAAGCTTTGCAGTGACCAAATTGATGATCACTCCCAACAAATTTGAAAGTCAACCGATTAGATGTAAAATTGGGGTATTGAAATTTTGAGACCGTCGTTTAGCATTTAACCAATGGTCAATTTAACTTCTTAGACGTTTTACGTCTTTTTTGCCAAGCAACAACTGAAACTATTTAACTCAACGACACCTCGACAAGTCACAAATAACTTCGTGCCTTTCCGACTCGCCTCGATTCAAACAAGTAACGGATGATCGCAGGAATCCAGCAGATTTTTCGAGAGTTCATCTTTCGATAGGAATGCATACATTTTTTAAAAATAAGTTAGGAACAGTTTTGATTGTCAACATAAAAACTTAAGCCATCATTAAGATAGAAAACCTCTTCAACTTTTATCATGGGTTCTGATTGTGTGGATCAGTTGATTTGGACTCATTATTTCATTACATTCAGATCCAGGGATATTTACTGGAAAGACCTTATATTAAAAACGAACCATTCGATAGATCACTCGGAGGACTATTGGTAGATCATTAGTGATCATGATTCGCCGAAAGGAAGTGCTAGCATTGAAAACGGGTCACAAAAATGAATCTTCTATGATTTTCACTATTTTATATTCTGTAACAGTAAACAGCCATTTCACTGTTTTCGATCTCACTGTTGACTGACTCTGTAGTAATTATATCTTTATATTTACAGTAAGGTTAGGTGTATAGTAGTATGAGTTTACAACATATTTTATTTAACTCATTTGAACGTCAACACATACACAACATTCCTCGTTCCTTAACTGAACTCATCGGCTAATCGAACAGCTGGTCTACGAACTCTTTAAGGTCGACTGATTCTTCCCTCTCCCACATTAGACTCTGAAAAACCTTTTTGGGAAGTTTTCTCAGTTGATTGACTTTCCACTGTCGCAATGCGGAGGAATTCGATAAATTTTAGGTGAGCTCTTAGCTTGTAAATCATTCGACTAAGATTTGCGACTATCTTTCCTGGCCAACACTTTCCCTTTCAGCCAAAATTCCGTACTAAAATGTAATCAATAACAAAAAATTTAGAAACCTTGCTATACTTCCGGTGTTCATCCGGAGGATTCATAAGCGATAAGTATGTTTTAGGCTGCCTCCCATGTAATATCTCGGCTGGTGATTTTCCCTCAGCACCAGGAGTGGAACGGTAAGTTGATAAGAATTTAAGTAGGGCTTCGTCAATTGAGCGACCATCCAGCACTAACTTCTTCATTGGTGTCTTGAAGGTACGCACGCATCGCTCGGCTTCCTTATTAGATGGAAGGTGGCATGAGGCTGATGTCATATGCTTAACTCCATTTCTGGTACAGAATATTTGAAATTCTTCTGAAACGAATGAAGTTCCATTATCGCTTACTATGACATCAAGCAATCCTTATGTAGCAATACATAGCTTGTAATGCCTTGATAGTGCTTCAACTATTTATTGAACTCATCCGGACAATGTACGGATAGTTAGAGAGCGCATCCACGCATATTAACCACATGGAATTTTGGAATGGCCTCACAAAATCTACATGGATTCTCTCCCATGGACGTTGTGGCGCGGGCCAACAGAAAAATGCACGAAGAGGACTCGGTGAAACCTCCTGACAGTTCTTAAAACGCTTGCAACCTTGTCAATAGCAAGATCAATGCCAGGCCACCAACAATGATGTCAATGACGGCAGAACTTCCTTCGTGAATTTGTCGAACCGCTCTACTCAACTATCGATCCCTTTTTGTCTTGCGGGGAATAGCTTCGAAGTCAATTGGAAAATCGACAATCTCGAAAAAATCTCGAAAAGTTTTACGAAAGTCTCGTAAACGAGTCTGAGTTGGAATGTTTCGCCATTGGTCGGTATCGGACAATTTAATTATAACCCATCAGCATGATAGCCCAGCGCCGTAACATCTAAATAGTCATAAATGGCAATTTCTTCTCGGAATAAAAAAGACTGACCAACAATTTATGATCAGTTAACAGTTCGAAAGAACGTCCATAGAGATACTGATGAAATCTCGTACATCCAAAAATAATTGATAATGCTAAATAATTGATATCTGTGAATATTTGCGCTGGTGTTCGTTCAGCGTCTTGGACACAAACATAATCAGTTTCTCCTCACCAGAGTCATATCGGTGAGATATTATAGCTCCTCTTCAGTAGTTTGATGCATCAGTAGTCTAGATGGCTTGGAATAAAAGTTTCCTTGACTCATTCTGGGGCCGGGGCAAATTATCAATAGCAGCTACTCCCTCATTTGAAAGTTGTATTTCCTCTTGTGAAATGATATGACCAAGATAGTTCTACTTAGTCATCAGAAATTGACATTTCTTAAGGTTGCGTTTTAAACCAGCTTCATCGAAACATTTGAATAGTAACTCTAAAGTCTTCAAATTGACTATATTGACTCACCCGATACCAATTATGTTTGGTAGACCAACCAAAAATTGATCCATGAATTTTTGAAATAAAACGGGTGAGCTTGTTATATCAAAAGGCATTCGTTGAAACTGATAAATTCCCACTGGTGTGTTTATTATTAACACTTCCTTTAATGTGTCATCAATTGGGATTGGCAGATACACTTCTGCAAAATCAATTTTGGAAAACAATTTGCCGTTTCGGAGACGACTAGTCCTTGACTACTCTTAAAAAAATTACGAGCCGCATTCTCTTTTAAAACTAACTGAGCTCTGAAACTATTACAACACCCCAGTTTATTTTCGAATATTTGCTTATAGGAACAATACATACCTGACACTAATTCGGACTCGCATATCGAACACATCGACCTAGTCTATTCCGAATATGTTTGTTTCTTCTTTACTATCCGTGATCAGTAAAGGCAATTCTCAAATTTGGTCTCGCAATTTGACAACTACATTTGAAACTCCTTTTAGCTGGGCTGGAATCACATCATACGCTGTCAACTAGGCGATCTTACTGATAACTGACTTTGTAGTAATTATATCTTTATATTTATTGTATGGTTAGATGTATAGTAGTATGAGTTTAACATACACAACAGGATCCATCAGGATTCACTTCAAATTGCCGCTTGTTTTCAACGAACGAACTTACATTGTGAAAAAACTATTTTGAATTACAAGCCCAAAGAAAATTTCATCAACAATTACCAAGCAACCACCCAACCTAGATGTCGGGTAGATAGAATATCGTCAACATTTAGCATAAATATATGACATTTAGGCGATTATACATATATAAAACTTTTGATTATTTTAAAACGATACCAGTAGTGACATCTGGCACGTCAATTGACTAACATACCATGGTAGTACTATGTGTATTTATATTATGTATACAGCTATTTTGATTCAAAGAAGATTTGTCAGTAACCGGGTGAAATCTGTCACAACTAACATTCCTTCCACTCCTTCAATTTTGTTATATATGGTGCCCGGCATTCCGGGTATTTTCGGTTCGTCCTTGGCTGTACATTCTAATCAATCAATCAATCACAGTACCAGCATAGTCCATTCCGGAATGTGTAAATGTTCTTAATGGCTGAACTCTTGTTTTGGTAGGCTTCCTATTAGTTGATGGTTCCCTGTATTGATTTTAAATCTGTGACATGTAACGTATTTTGAGATTATTTAGGCTAGGTTTGTTAAAAACAAGTGGATAAAATAAATTTTATTAATTACAAAAACTATACATCAATGTTTTTTTTTTTTGAGACACATGATGGCGGACGTAATCGATGGAAAGTATCGCATCGAAAAGTTGGACAACGATAATTACTTTAGTTGGAAGTTTGTGATGGAAATGCTGTTTGTGATGTTTGTGTGGAATAAAGCAAACTAAAGCGCAATGTCTACAATCGTTTTAAGTGTGCAAAAGAGTCAATTTGTTCACATTAGAAAATCTAAATCTGCAAAAGAGATGTGGAATGTGCTGCAGCAATATCACGAAAAGGGAGCAGGCAATAGTAGTGTGCTAATAAAGGAAATTTGCACAAAGAAGCTTACGGAGAGCGATAACCTCGAAGAACATATTCATTTGTTGTTGGACATGTTTCAACGGATTGACGATCTCGGAGAGGAAAATTTATGGGAAAAATGGCAGATTGAGCTGCTGTTTGGGAAACTACCACGCAGCTATGACACGTGACGGCACTTCAAACTCAGAAAACGGAAGACCTGAGCATGAAAATGGTTCAAAACAAAAAGTCTCGAGGACAGTTCCAACTTTGTACCTATAGAAGGCTTATAGATATTTTTTCTAATAGCTCAAAAGCTGTAGATGCATTAATGAAGCTAGAGTTGCCAAGTGGCGTGGAGGTAGAAATAAAAGTTTGAATAGCGTTACAAGTATAGCTTTTTTACACTACAAGACTGTTTCAAAATTCAAACGTAATTATAGGCCTACTTTGGCTTACTTGTTTGAACTTGTTTGAACTTGTTGTTAAAAAAAATCCTTTGATTAAAATTGATTTATTGAAGATAATACTTCAGGATTGACTATCTGACGTAATCCTTTGTGTAGGTTTTTCAATTTTGCTAGGCTGAATCAATTGTTTCGATTTCTTGTATGGATAATCCAGTAGAAGCTGCTATTGCTTTCAAGGAAACCCCTTGTTTTAAAAGAGTTTTAGCGACTTTTTGTATACCAATCTATTCCTCTTCTATTATACCTTTTTGTTTAGATTTTTTAAGCGTATTAGACTCAATCCTCAACCATTTCAAGTGGTTTTCATAGGCCTCTCTTTCTTCAGGGTTAAATCCTATGACATCCAAAACATTCAAGGCTTTCTTTATACTATTATCATTGAATACTTCAGGCAAAACTGATTGACGAGTATAAACGTTTAATTATACTCAAGTGTAACAAAAATGGTGATAGCGCAGGCAACGCTGTACTAAAGATCGACAAGCGAAAAGGAAAATGTTGGTTTTGCCACAAACCGGGACATTTTAAAGCAGAATGCCATAGGTATACTAGATGGCTTCAAAAGGATAAGGTGAAACAACCATTGGGAAAATCTGAAAAGGTGGTGGCTGTTGAGAAATCAGATGACGATATGTTGTTCATGACCGAACACATCGACAGTCAAAGTGCAGACGATTGGATCATTGATAGCGGTGCTACGTGTCACATTTGCGTGAATAAATCTAAGTTCGAGAATTTGATTTTCAACAATCAAGAAAAAGTCAGGGTGGCTGATGGACGCACATATTCGTCACGTGATAATTCGGTATCGGCCAAATTAACGAATGTTTATATATATCAGCCGTTTCATCAAACATCTTATCGGTAAAATTAATGACGGCTCGTGGATATGAGATCACGTTTGGCACGCATAAGTGTTCAGTGCAAAAGAAAGGTGGCAGGCGAATATATATATATATATTGGTGAAAATTGTGGCAGCCAATACATTCTCAAACAATCAAAGGAAGGCAGCGCACAAGAGAACTAATTTATGTATACACAAGTGTCATCGCATTTGGGTCATCGTGACATTATTGTGGTCAGGCGTCTAAACATGTGGTCAGCGACGACTGTGAAATATGTACACAAGGGAAAATGACTAGGTTGCCTTTTCCTAAAAGGTCATTGACATCAACGAATGCTGTGATGGATCTAGTTCACACTGATTTGTGTGGGCCGATGCCAACTAAGTCACATGGTGGAATGCGCTACATTCTAACGTTCATAGACGATTTTTCGCGATACAAGGTAATTTATTTGCTGAAGGAAAAATCGCAATGTTTCATGAGGCTTAAGGAATTCAGTCAAATGGCGCGAACTATATTTTCAAAGACCATAAAAGTTATTCGCTCAGACCGCGGAACAGAATATAAAAACAAACAGGTCATTGCATACTTAATGGACATCGGGACTAAATTAGAATACACTGCCGCATATTCACCGGAACAAAATGGAATAGCAGAGTGCAAGAACCGAACGCTAATCGAGATGGCTCGATCTATGATGATTGAGGCTAAATTGGACCATTCGTTCTGGGCGGAAGCAGCTACAACGGCTAATTTCATACAGACCCGTTTGCCAATAAAATGAGCTCCAAAGACATCACCAGAAATCTGGTCGAGTACATTACCAATTTTGAAAAATTTTAAAATCTTCGAGAAAAAATTTTTGCGCATATCCTTAAGGAGAAACGAAGAAAATTAGAAATAAAGGCAGTGGAGGCACGATTTTTAGGTTACGACGAAAACTCAAAGGCATATCGATGTTTCGATGTAAAGACGAACAAGTTGATTATAAGCCGCGATGTTCGTTTCATGGAAGGGGAAGATAATACCGTAACTGTCGAAATAAAACCACAAGTTGACAATACCACTATAATGAAAGTGAACAACCAGTGGAGGCACCAGACGCTGTGTCAGGTCAAGAACATATCAAGCAAAATAATGCGGGCTGCAAAGAAGGAACTGTTTTAATTCCAATTGCCAAAAACCCTTTTAGATGGTCGGAACGAGAACTAAGGGGGTCAAATCAAAACGATTAATCGAGGAAATCGAAAATATTAATTCAATAATTACTGAGCCGAAAACACTGGCAGACGTACTGAAGGCCGCATAAAAGGATCATTGGCTTGTGGCTATGCATGGTGAAATGAAATCACATGCAGAAAATGGCACCTGGGAAAAAATTGAATTACCAAGTAATCGAAAAGCAGTGGGTTGCAAATGGGTGTTTAAATTGAAAGCTAACTCAGACGGCACTGTAAAGCGGTTTAAGGCTAGACTGGTTGCCCAAGGGTTTACGCAATGGTTTCGCCAGGACTACGATGAGGTATTTGCACCAGTTGCTAGGCAAACAACTTTTAGAATGTTGTTGACGGTGGAAGGCATAGAGCAAATGCTGGTCATCCATTTGGATGCAAAAACGGCTTTCTTAAACAGAAAACTGGAGGAGGAATCCTACATGAAGCAGCCGCCATGTTTCTAAACGGATGATAAAAGCATGGTATGTCGATTAAAAAGGAACTTGTATAGACTGAAGCAGTCCGCACGCACCTGGAACATGTCATTAAACAAAGTAATCGTTGACCAATGCTTATACTATCAGCAAATAGCCAATGGGTGGTGTTATATATTAATCTACGTCGATGACATCGTGGTGGCTTGTAGTGACAGTAACTCGATCAAGCGGGTTGAGAAACTTCTGAACGTCAAATTCAAAGTTGATAGTTTGGGCCAAATAATGACATACATTGGAATAAAGGTCGACAGGGACATTTTTGATGCAAAAATATCTAAATACCCGTTGAAGCCAGAATATCAGAAGAGTTCATTGCCTGATCTGCTGCCAAATAACGCGGAATATCAATAAATGATTAGCAGCTTGCTATATGTGTCAATAAACACTCGGCCAGTTATTGCAGCAAGTGTGGCGATACTCGCACAAAAGACAAATTCTCCAAATGAAGAAGATTGGACAGAGAGTTGTACGTTATCTAAAGGGTACACACGATTTAAAATTACGCATGGGAGCTTCTAAATGCGAGAACATATTTTTTGGGTATGCAGATGCCAGCTGGGCCGAAGAACGATGCGATCGAAAATCAAACAATTCGATGTGAGTATTGTCCTACCAACGAGATGCTGGCAGTTACAATCACTTCGAAAGGACAGCGAGTTGTTTTAATTTCAATTATTATTAAAGGAAAGAGGAAGCAGTTGTTATAAAGTAGTAATTGAGGAGGAGTGTTGGATGCAACTCAAAGTCAACTCTTGGTGTAAACGCAATCATCATCAATTTGGTTTTTTTAACTTTTCGTGGCCATCTTGTTTTATCAATTTCTTACTTACTTCCGTTCCGTCATATGTAAAAGTTGTATTGCATAATTTTGTTACTAAAAATAAATATTCTAAAATCATCAAGTGTTTCAATTAATTAAAAGAGTTAGATTGATTGCACTCTAACAGTTATCCTGTCATTGTCCTGTCATATAGTGGTGGTTAGGTTCATATTTTTTATTTACAATTTAACCTGTTTTGACACACGTTTTTGTGTGTTAAACCAATTATAATGTTTAGTTTTTAGCCAATAAGGTCCTGACCACCAGATTTTATGATTGATCAATTCATCATCCATTTCGCGGCTTGCACAGTCAGCTAGACTAGAAGATTTTTAATTTCTAATACTCTGTTGGCAACGTAAATTATATATTTCTGCATATCTCTTTGTATCCAGTACTAAACCATAGTTTTAACTTGTCTTTAAACTTTAATCACTACTAAGCTATGATATCAAGATCTGGTTTATTTCACATTAGGCCCATGAGCCACATTTTCTGTCACATTATCTTTGGTGGCATTATTATTTATTCTGGCCGTCCTAAAGGATCAAATAGCATAGCAGTCGTGGAAAGGACATTTCGCTTTGTCAGTGAGCCATTGATATAATTGATAAGATTATATTAAATTCAAATGCATCTACGTGAGGCTTTCATAAAAGCTCAAGAGCTTTTTTACTTCAATAATCTTTGAAACTTTGTTATTTTTTTACTGTCAATGAATATATCGCAGCCCGTCATGAGATCTTTTTATGCTAGTCCGAAGGTGAATTTTGCCATAAAATTCGTTGAAAGTTTTTATATTTTTTGTTAATCCAAATCTGTCGAAAAATGTTCTCTTTATGTCAACTGTAATAACGTACTTATGCTTTCGCTATCTGATAACAAAATGCCAGAGATCTTGTTGTATTTTTGGACCGACACACATTTTGTCATTTAATGATTGTTCATTAGTTGTTTTGGGCTGATGCGTTCTGTTGTAGTGCTTGATGGTTTAAACACAACGTGATTGGATCGTATTTCTTCGTAAGTAACTTTTCCAATTGAAGAAATTCTACGGATGTAGGTACAACGTTTGGTTCGCTTTTGTTAAAGTTCTAAAGTATTTTCTTGTTGGATGCAGTTCCTCAATTTTCCAGAATTACTTTAGAGTTTCTTCAATTTCTTTCATTGTATTTTCCTTGGTTGTGATTACGACTGTATCAACTGTCAACTGCAAATGGTTGTTAATTTTTTAATTTTGGTAATCTGAACCAAGGAGTAAGTCTGAAACCGAATTGGTTAATATTTTTGTAGGTTTTTCCATATTCCTATTGTGCAGTAGCTATAGTGCTTGGCACTGATGACATAATGGATTTGCCCTACATTCAGCTAACTCATGGTTATTTTTGAGACAATTTCTCCATATAGTCGGCTGATTAGCTGGTAACCAGCTGCGTCTATAGTATATTTATTGTTTTGAATTTTTAACAATCCTCAAGTTGATGGTTTGGTCAAGTTGATGATGTATAGGCTTTTTTTAGATTCGTTGTCAATAGTGCAGTTCTAGTGCTAGATACTATAAGTTTCCGAAAACTCATGTTTTTTCTCATAGATCTGCCTCTAATGCCGTAAAACTTCATGAAGCTTATCTAGTGATTGGATTCCTATTGCGTTTTTTAACCATATTTCATATGACCTTAGAGAGTCGTGATCCAAATTTTTAGCCAATACGTAGATAATTATTTGTTTTAGTATTTTAGTGTGGAAGCGTCTACCGAAACTTTCGTAGCTTTGACAGTTAATTTCAAGCCAATATTATGATCTCTGGCATTTATCTCATTTAGCGTTTTCATACTTTGTCTTCGCTGATGTGATCAACCGCTAATAGACCTTTCGTTGATCTTTAAACTTCTGGTAAATCTAGCTTGTTGCCGAGTTCCTTCAGGCGTTACTATTTTGACAGGGTATACCTGTCAATCAATGTCTTTTTCAGACTGATGTACTTGTCAATTCCTGGCGGTGGCTGTATAAAATCATTAACAGATGAAAAAATATTTGTGATTAGTGATGCGTAGCAATTGTAAGAAATTTTGAAATTTCCAAAATAATTTTATGAAGTTAAAACTTCTGCTCGATAAACCTCTACATGAGGCCCTTTACAAACCAATTTTTATTTCTATTGTATATAATTGCAGGTATATAATGACAGTTATGGTACTATTGTTATTGCTACTTGTAAAGACGAAATGTTCGCTCCACAATTTAAATCCATCACAATAACGAGTCTTCTTCAAATTACTTATCCAAACAAATCATCTAACTATTTATCGAAATTAAATATCGATTAGCATCTAATCGATGCACTTACTGCGTTTACCGATGTGCATACCAAGAGGTTATCTTCATTTACACCAACTTTCATTTCAATTTTCGATACACTACCGTATTATTTGTTCTTAACAACATTTGTGTGTAACAAAATCTTGTTTAAGAACTAAACCAATTTTAGATTATCTTTAACCTCAAATCCATATTGGTATATTATATGGTACACGCATATACATATATGATCGAATGGTTCTGACCAAAAATCATTTCGACTCATTCAATATCAATTAAATTCAATAATTTACATTTCAAGAACAAAAACAACAAAACGATAAATAAATTGAGAACATTAAATCTTTATCCAACAACAACAACAACAAAACCGTTTAAATCACAAAAAAAAGTTAAACGTAAAGATGCTGGAGGGTCTTAAGTCATTTTATAAAAAAAAAAAATTTAAACGAACGAAATAAACAGAGCTGAAAGAACCCAGAAAGATCTGATTTAAAGACCTGATTGATACGAAAAATGATGGGATTTTTGGTTTTCTTTCTGATTTGCTGTTCTGATAAACTCGTATCTGTGCCCAACTCTCTGTATGTTTACATTTTTGTTTTTAAATCTGTGTGTGATTTGTATACAAAATGTACAGCAACAATACGCAACAAATTATGTTGAAACTTGATGAATTCATTTAGAATATACCAACAACATATACGATATACCAAACAAAAAATTATGTAAGATGTTAAAGGATGATAAGTGATTTATTGGTGTTTTGATTGAATTATGTTGGTAAATCAATTATCTATGTATATACATATATGTCTTATGATTACAGAAAATCCGCAATCTTTATTTTATTATTGTTATATTTAGTCTTGTTATTTGGCTTGGCCTCATGCAGTGACTGTACCGCATTCAAATTATTTTATAAAAATTATTAATTTACGTCCATGAAACATGAAAATCTAAAGACTTAACCATAAATTCCATTAATATGCATATACAGATGAATAAAATACGCGGAACAATAAAAACCGAATACGGTTACAACTTACAACGTAAAAAAAGAAAGTGGATCCAATAAATGCTCGTAAAAAGGAAATTTATACTGCGGTGACAAATGAATTGGCCAATAAATTAGACACCGTGCATATAAAAAACGAGAAAAAAACCCAACCACCCAAATCTGCACAGTAAATTAATTATATGAACCACTTTGTCCGTTCATAATTTTTAAAAGTTCAACAATAACCCAACTTATGACCATTATAAATTAAATTGTTGTTATACTACACAACGAACGATGCATCCAAGATTTCTGTTACGGATTGGACGATGCGAGACAAAAGTGAAACACAAAAAAAAACACAGAGATTAATAAAATTGGTGGAGGGGGGCAGTGGGGACTCATAAATTTTAGAGGAACACCAGTTTATTTTTTGAAATATATATTATAGCCGACAACATATTTTGTTACTCGAAATTGAGGAAGAGAAGAATATTTTCGGACATTTTTGTGTGTCGCCGTAATTGCCATAAATTTATTGGGCTGATTTAATTTTTTATAAATTTTTTTTTTTATATTTTAATTGAAACGAATTGATTACCTTATTTGAAAGAGGTATTGCATGTTTTAATTATTTAACCCAAAACCACACACATGCTGGGTATGTGACTGAAACGAGGTTGGTATATATGACAGTAATTTACAGTAGGAGGTATAGCAATTATTACTTGCATTGGTGTTTCGAAAACGGGTGGGATGGTGAAATTATAAGTTAAATGATGAATTTGACACTAGATCAAACACATCCATTACGTAACGCATTATGCGTTACGAGATTTCGTAGATGTACATGAAATTCTTACGCCTGCCTTACTAATCCGATTGATACGGTTGATTCCTATTTACAAAAAGAAAATTAATAGAGGAAGAGCCAGCCCTTAAAATGTATAAATAATTTACACTACCTTGGAAAAAAATATTTAACAAAAATATTCTACAAATTTTAAAGAAAATCTTTAAACTGCAATATTGGACAAAGTGGAATTACTGATATTTCTATCAATATCTCTCAAAATGAACATAAAACTGCAATAAATTATGTAAACTGTTAAACCAAAACATTTCACTTGTTAAATTTAAGCCAGTAATATCAATTATCAAAATACAGGAAAAACATGATGATTAGCTCCAAAATCCATCGAATTTTCCAAAATTCATCAAAACATTGGATTTTAAGCAACAAATCAAAATTTGTCATAACCCAGACATGATGGTTATCCCATAAAAACTGTAAAATCTAAGCGACAGATCGAAATTTTTAAAAGCCAGCAAATAAGCAATGGCTAGCCCATCAAAACTGTGAAATTTAAGCCCCTAATTTGAATTTCCAAAACCCGGAAAATTCATGATGGTGAACCCAACAAAACTGTAAAATTTATGACACAGATCGAAATTTTTAAAACAATCCAGCAAACACGAGATGGTCAGCCCATTAAAACTGTGAAACTATAGTCTAAGATCGAAATTTCTTAAATCCGACAAATACAAGATGGTTCCCCCACTAAAACTGTGAAATTTAAGCCCCAAATAGAAATTTCCAAAACCAAAAAATTCATGATGGTGAACCTGTCAAAACTGTAAAATTTAAGCCACAGATCAAAATTTTTAAAATCTGGCAAATACGAGATGGTTAGCCCATCAAAACTGTGAAATTAAAACACTTTATCGAATTTTCCAAAACCAGCAAAATCATGATGGTGAACCATCAAAACTATAAAATTTAAGCCACAAATCGAAATTTTGAAAATCCAGCATATACGAGATGGTTAGGCTATCAAAACTGTGAAATTTAAACCTCTAATCCAAATTTCCAAAATCCAGAAAATTCATGGTGGTGAACGCAACAAAACTGTAAAATTCAAGCCAAAGATCGACATTTTTAAAATCCAGCAAACACGAGATGGTTAGCCCATTAAAATTGTGAAATTTAGGCCACAAATCGAAATTTCCAAAACCCAAAAATTCATGATGGTGAACCCATCAAAACTGAAAAATGTAAGCAACAGATTGAAATTTTGAAAATCCAGCAAATACGAGATGGTTAGACCATCAAAACTGTGAAATTTAAGCCCCTAATCGAAATTTTCAAAACCCAGAAGATTCATAATGGTGAACTCATCAAAACTGTAAAATTTAAGCCACAGGTCGACATTTTTAAAAACCAGGAAATACGAGATGGTTAGGCCATCAATCGAATTTTCCAAAATCCAGAAAATTACTGAAGGTTAGGCTATCAAAACTGTAAAATTTAAGCCAACAATCGAAATTTGCAAAATCTAGCAAATACGACATGGTGAGCCCATCAAAATTGTGAAATTTACGCCCCTAATCGACATTTCCAAAACCCAGAAAATTCATGATGGTGAATCCAACAAAACTGTAAAATTTAAGCCCCTAATCGAAGCTTTAAAATCCAGAAAATTCATGATGGTGAACCTGTCAAAACTGTAAAATTTAAGCCACAGATCAAAATTTTTAAAATCTGGCAAATACGAGATGGTTAGCCCATCAAAACTGTGAAATTAAAACACTTTATCGAATTTTCCAAAACCAGCAAAATCATGATGGTGAACCATCAAAACTATAAAATTTAAGCCACAAATCGAAATTTTGAAAATCCAGCATATACGAGATGGTTAGGCTATCAAAACTGTGAAATTTAAACCTCTAATCCAAATTTCCAAAATCCAGAAAATTCATGGTGGTGAACGCAACAAAACTGTAAAATTCAAGCCAAAGATCGACATTTTTAAAATCCAGCAAACACGAGATGGTTAGCCCATTAAAATTGTGAAATTTAGGCCACAAATCGAAATTTCCAAAACCCAAAAATTCATGATGGTGAACCCATCAAAACTGAAAAATGTAAGCAACAGATTGAAATTTTGAAAATCCAGCAAATACGAGATGGTTAGACCATCAAAACTGTGAAATTTAAGCCCCTAATCGAAATTTTCAAAACCCAGAAGATTCATAATGGTGAACTCATCAAAACTGTAAAATTTAAGCCACAGGTCGACATTTTTAAAAACCAGGAAATACGAGATGGTTAGGCCATCAATCGAATTTTCCAAAATCCAGAAAATTACTGAAGGTTAGGCTATCAAAACTGTAAAATTTAAGCCAACAATCGAAATTTGCAAAATCTAGCAAATACGACATGGTGAGCCCATCAAAATTGTGAAATTTACGCCCCTAATCGACATTTCCAAAACCCAGAAAATTCATGATGGTGAATCCAACAAAACTGTAAAATTTAAGCCCCTAATCGAAGCTTTAAAATCCAGAAAATTCATGATGGTGAACCTGTCAAAACTGTAAAATTTAAGCCACAGATCGAAATTTTTAAAATCTGGCAAATACGAGATGGTTAGCCCATCAAATCTGTGAAATTTAAGCCCTTTATCGAAATTTCCAAACCCGCAGAAAAGACATAATGATTAGCGAATCAAAACTAATAACTTTAAGCCACTAACCGATATAAAGTCTAATGCCAAATCGCCAAAATAAAAATGGCGCCATTATTGAAACATAATATACTAAAAAATAATTACTAAAGTGATTTATAGTTATTAATATTCAATCCGCGACCGATTTACAAGTCAATATGTCATGTGTTAATACATATACATCTACGTATTATGAAAAACCATCAATAATTTCCCCTCTCGCCCTTATATTTTTTTAAAATAATTTGATCGGATTCCAATGGAATTAAAAATTAAATCACTTCAACTAAGTTGTATGCGTATATACAATATAAACAGTCTGATCTATAGAGCAGGCAACGAACCAAATGTAGATATCTTCATTTAAAATCATTTAAAGTAGGAAGTTTAATTATCCGCTTAGTTATGACTTTATCGTTATCCTCATCTAGAACAGCTAGATCAGCTCTATCATCAAAATACATTGCATGTATTTCCAAGACTATATAAAATTTAAACCACACATCATTGAAAACAAGTACAAGATTTTGGCCAAAATCAATACAAATGGTATTTCTTTATTGATCCTAATATAATCTTACAGCATCGATACATCATCGCTCTCTTAAAGTCCCTATTCCAAACAGTTTGTCATTAATGAAATTCTATGTTTCCTAAAATTCAGAATAAAAAAAAACGTAATCGTATATAGTTACCTCATAAAAATTTAAGCTACAATCTGTGACCCTCATTTAAACGTTATGCTTTTCTTCCTTTTCGTACAGAAGATCAGCATAATTTCCGTTCACTGTTCCACTATCGGCTAACTCATTGATGATTACCAATCTTAAATTACTGTGACGATTTATATATTGATTTCTTCCACCTATACTCTTTAAGAATTGCTACTATACGCAACTGACACATCATTTGCAAATTTAAATTTCTCTTGATTAGTTGGAATGACCGGGTGCTGTTTTATGGATCAAATTTGGTAAATGGGTCTCCGAGGACCATCCTCTTAGTTTCGAAATGTACATTGTTTCTATATTGCAATTAAAGACCTCTAATTCCACATAGGGTAACCATATAATGCGTACAATGCTTTGCATTAGGTTGCGTTATATTAGGTTGGTGGTGAAAGGCTGAGTGTCAAGTCTCATATCAAAATAGAGTTTCGGAAAAAAGTAAACCAAGTTTTTTCCAAATCAAAATCGATTATGAGTATTAAAACCGGACACTCTTAGGTTAAAATATTTATAATAGTAATAGAATTACAAAAATATGTTTGGTCACCACCAACATCGTGATCTTACTTTCAAACATTTAGGAAGGGTCAGAAAAAATGTTACAGTTTAGTACACCACTCACACAAATCTTAATGCAACTGACAGCTTATATTATATTATTATATTATTATATTATTATATTATTATATTATTATATTATTATATTATTATATTATTATATTATTATATTATTATATTATTATATTATTATATTATTATATTATTATATTATTATATTATTATATTATTATATTATTATATTATTATATTATTATATTATTATATTATTATATTATTATATTATTATATTATTATATTATTATATTATTATATTATTATATTATTATATTATTATATTATTATATTATTATATTATTATATTATTATATTATTATATTATTATATTATTATATTATTATATTATTATATTATTATATTATTATATTATTATATTATTATATTATTATATTATTATATTATTATATTATTATATTATTATATTATTATATTATTATATTATTATATTATTATATTATTATATTATTATATTATTATATTATTATATTATTATATTATTATATTATTATATTATTATATTATTATATTATTATATTATTATATTATTATATTATTATATTATTATATTATTATATTATTATATTATTATATTATTATATTATTATATTATTATATTATTATATTATTATATTATTATATTATTATATTATTATATTATTATATTATTATATTATTATATTATTATATTATTATATTATTATATTATTATATTATTATATTATTATATTATTATATTATTATATTATTATATTATTATATTATTATATTATTATATTATTATATTATTATATTATTATATTATTATATTATTATATTATTATATTATTATATTATTATATTATTATATTATTATATTATTATATTATTATATTATTATATTATTATATTATTATATTATTATATTATTATATTATTATATTATTATATTATTATATTATTATATTATTATATTATTATATTATTATATTATTATATTATTATATTATTATATTATTATATTATTATATTATTATATTATTATATTATTATATTATTATATTATTATATTATTATATTATTATATTATTATATTATTATATTATTATATTATTATATTATTATATTATTATATTATTATATTATTATATTATTATATTATTATATTATTATATTATTATATTATTATATTATTATATTATTATATTATTATATTATTATATTATTATATTATTATATTATTATATTATTATATTATTATATTATTATATTATTATATTATTATATTATTATATTATTATATTATTATATTATTATATTATTATATTATTATATTATTATATTATTATATTATTATATTATTATATTATTATATTATTATATTATTATATTATTATATTATTATATTATTATATTATTATATTATTATATTATTATATTATTATATTATTATATTATTATATTATTATATTATTATATTATTATATTATTATATTATTATATTATTATATTATTATATTATTATATTATTATATTATTATATTATTATATTATTATATTATTATATTATTATATTATTATATTATTATATTATTATATTATTATATTATTATATTATTATATTATTATATTATTATATTATTATATTATTATATTATTATATTATTATATTATTATATTATTATATTATTATATTATTATATTATTATATTATTATATTATTATATTATTATATTATTATATTATTATATTATTATATTATTATATTATTATATTATTATATTATTATATTATTATATTATTATATTATTATATTATTATATTATTATATTATTATATTATTATATTATTATATTATTATATTATTATATTATTATATTATTATATTATTATATTATTATATTATTATATTATTATATTATTATATTATTATATTATTATATTATTATATTATTATATTATTATATTATTATATTATTATATTATTATATTATTATATTATTATATTATTATATTATTATATTATTATATTATTATATTATTATATTATTATATTATTATATTATTATATTATTATATTATTATATTATTATATTATTATATTATTATATTATTATATTATTATATTATTATATTATTATATTATTATATTATTATATTATTATATTATTATATTATTATATTATTATATTATTATATTATTATATTATTATATTATTATATTATTATATTATTATATTATTATATTATTATATTATTATATTATTATATTATTATATTATTATATTATTATATTATTATATTATTATATTATTATATTATTATATTATTATATTATTATATTATTATATTATTATATTATTATATTATTATATTATTATATTATTATATTATTATATTATTATATTATTATATTATTATATTATTATATTATTATATTATTATATTATTATATTATTATATTATTATATTATTATATTATTATATTATTATATTATTATATTATTATATTATTATATTATTATATTATTATATTATTATATTATTATATTATTATATTATTATATTATTATATTATTATATTATTATATTATTATATTATTATATTATTATATTATTATATTATTATATTATTATATTATTATATTATTATATTATTATATTATTATATTATTATATTATTATATTATTATATTATTATATTATTATATTATTATATTATTATATTATTATATTATTATATTATTATATTATTATATTATTATATTATTATATTATTATATTATTATATTATTATATTATTATATTATTATATTATTATATTATTATATTATTATATTATTATATTATTATATTATTATATTATTATATTATTATATTATTATATTATTATATTATTATATTATTATATTATTATATTATTATATTATTATATTATTATATTATTATATTATTATATTATTATATTATTATATTATTATATTATTATATTATTATATTATTATATTATTATATTATTATATTATTATATTATTATATTATTATATTATTATATTATTATATTATTATATTATTATATTATTATATTATTATATTATTATATTATTATATTATTATATTATTATATTATTATATTATTATATTATTATATTATTATATTATTATATTATTATATTATTATATTATTATATTATTATATTATTATATTATTATATTATTATATTATTATATTATTATATTATTATATTATTATATTATTATATTATTATATTATTATATTATTATATTATTATATTATTATATTATTATATTATTATATTATTATATTATTATATTATTATATTATTATATTATTATATTATTATATTATTATATTATTATATTATTATATTATTATATTATTATATTATTATATTATTATATTATTATATTATTATATTATTATATTATTATATTATTATATTATTATATTATTATATTATTATATTATTATATTATTATATTATTATATTATTATATTATTATATTATTATATTATTATATTATTATATTATTATATTATTATATTATTATATTATTATATTATTATATTATTATATTATTATATTATTATATTATTATATTATTATATTATTATATTATTATATTATTATATTATTATATTATTATATTATTATATTATTATATTATTATATTATTATATTATTATATTATTATATTATTATAAATCATTTTCTAGTATATCTAGTTTCGTTTGATTAATTTTTTCATTTGATGATTGATGTTTATTCTGGAGCAAAAGAGCATTTAGGATCACTCCCATATTATTACTTCAGAAAGATATAGGAAAGATAAACAAAAGCAACTTATATATGGGTAACCAATTCCAAATTTCTAAGGAAAACCAGAATCGATCAAACAATATCGAACTTTTACAACACAATAATATTTGATTGTAAAGTGTTCTGTGGATCATACTGTATACCTATATAAATTATTAATTCAATTATTAATTAAATATTTTTTTTACATACACTCGTGTATGTTTGGTTTTAATTTTTTATTTTTTATTTTTCAATAAATTTTTTTGTTTAGTTTTGGCCAAAACTATAAACAGCGAAATAAATAAATCGAATTAAATAAATAAATAAAAAATCCATATAATTAATTTTAATCGCATATAAATCGGATTTTATACGTTTTATAGGTCGAAATATTAAAAAAAAAATAAAAATATAAATTTTTTTGTATATGTTCGATTATGCTTACGTACAGTGGAGGACAAATACATATAATACATAATATACTGCACACACAATAGGTCGGTCGGGATTAGTTGAGAATTTACATAAATCAAAGCACCTTGAAGGATTATTAAAATTGAACACAGTGTTGAGGGGTTAAAGTTCGTTTGCGAGGTTCAGCATCAATAGGCACGACCAACTAGTTTTACTGTACTCTATAAATTTTTGACTGGATTAAATTTTTTGTCATTTAACATTCTGGTAACGATTGGGTTAATTTCAATTTTATTTTTATTTTTTTCGATGCTTTCGATTTCAATTGCAAATGTTTGTTGTTAGTTTTTTTTTTTTTTTTTGTATCGACGAGTGACATACTGTCTCGGTATATTATGGTAAACTATATTTGGTTTTAACTTTTTTTTTAACATTTGATTACAACATAGTTGCACATTATGTAACATTTCGCGGTAAAGCGCACATGCGGTACATTATATCATGGTAAAACGATGGTGGTGTGGTGACCAAAGGTCTTTAAAATTTAAACATATTTTAGTGTAATGATTTTTAATTAAATTAACTCGAAAACAATCAACACTATAAAATTAAATCCATCAATCAACGACCGACGAAAAATTAAAATTACGTCGAAATAATTCGCGCAGACTTAATCTTCTTAATTTAAAACTATTTTGACCATGTTAGCTTAATATACATTTACAAAGGTTATAGCCGTTTTGTAAACAATTTAAATCCTACCCAATTTTAGTATACCGTCCAAAATATTAAAACTTTTATTAATTTAAAATTATTTAATTACAAATTATTATTAAAGTCATAAATTTATGGTGTCTGACATGAATTTGTAAATGATTCAAAGTGGCATTTCTTAATTATTTCTATATACGAGTATTATATACGCGCATGTAAGTGGTTCAACGTTAAATTAATTTATTAGTTATTTTATATAATTTAAATTGATTGATTAATTATTACAGTTGTTATTATAATAATTTGTAGTTTTGATGATTAAGACGTTTTTGTTTTGTTAAATACAATTTGATGGTTTGAAGGACACCAACGTTACGATTGAGCATCTTGATTATATATTTCGACTATATATGTGATGGGGTCATTTAGAATGATATAACGTTGCAATTTAATTTATTTTTTGTTGGAAACGAGTTCACCAGTTCAAAACTATATAAATTTAATAATTTAAGAATGGTTAAATCTGCAGGTTGAAATTAATTTTTTTTTTCTAAAAGTAACAACTTAATAGATTTTAAAATTTATATACATTTGGAAAGATCGTTGATGCCTTAGATCAGGGTCGAAATATTAAAGTTGGTATAAGAATTTCTGGGTACTAGTATATGTAAACTGCTGAAGAATTATCTACTCTGTTGGTTTACAAAGTATTTTCACTACGTTATACATGGAATCTCGTATGAAAAAATAATATCACGGTCATAGCGTTGTTTTCAGGCATGAAAATAAGAATTTGTGAGTAATTTGAAGTTAGAAGTTCAATTTTACGCTTCGACTGTCTGGGCAATCGCTCAATAAAGTAGGATTTAATTTTTTTTTTTACTTAAAATGTTGACTTTAAATCGAAACCCTTTACTAGGAATCAAGTCAGAAAGACCGATATACCAATCGAAAGCTTTCATTATATTTACAAATACAGCTATAAATATTTTGTTCATTTTTAAAAAAATTTTAAAACCCAAAAAGGGAATAGAAAAAAAGGGAATATATTTACAGGAATAGAGCCTCTTCTGCGAATAGGATGAACCCTGAACGGCCCACAAAAGTTAACTCCTACTGCACCGAATGCCACCATATAGCTCACTCTATTCTCAGGCAATTGTCCCATTATTTGGTTCATCATCTTTGGACTTTGTTTCAAACATTTGGTACATTTTCGAAAAATGTTCTTTGCCACATCCTTGCCTCTTAATATCTAGAAATTTTGACGAGCTAAGCTCATTAATAAATGTGGTCCTGGATGTTGATTCTGAACGTGAACATCATATGTAATTGATGTTGCAATTGGCGATTTTGATGATACGATAACCGGATGCACTGTGTTGTACGGCAACATTGATTTTTTCAGCCTGCCTCCAACTCTCATGATTCTTTCGGGGTCAAGAAATGGATTAAGTTGTTTCAATTTACTTTTGACGAGTATTGGCTTGTTCCTATGGAGACAGCGGTATTCTTCCGTAAAATCGACGGTTTGTCAATATATAACTATGGTAGCGTTAGCCGCCTCAAGCTCCGTTGACGCTAGTATACCAATTTGCTTCATTGTCTGATATTTGTTGGCCTTGGAATTGTTGATAAATCTGTTTACGTATGACAAGACCCTCTTCAATCTATAACAGCTCGAGTATTTTTTACTTAAAACCATGATGTCATCATGTTCTCGTAGCTGGTTGGTATTCGATTCAACTGTCATAACATTATGTACTTCTATTTGTATCTCCTCTTTGGTCTGTGGTATCTGGGGATGATCTTGCCAATATTGCTCTTCCCTTGCCAACCATGCTGGCCCATTCCACCAAAGTTTGTTTTGAAGAATTTGTTCAGCTGTTTTACCCCGCGTTGCATAATCGGCTGGATTATATCTGGATGGAAAGTGTCACCATACATCTCGCTTATATACGTTTATGATTTCGGACGTACGATTTGCGACAAAGGTGGTCCAATGTCATGGCTGACTAGAAAGCCAATCGAGAACAATTTTTGAATTGGTCCACATTGTCACCGAAGATATATAGTGATTGACAAAGTGTCCATTAATTGTTGTACAAGTCGGCTCAGGAGTACAGCACCCATCAACTCAAAACCTTGGTATGCTGACTTGCTTTAATGGAGCCACTTTAGTTTTGGCACATATCAAGTGTGTTACATATTCGTCCTTGACTTGTGATCTGACATAAACCGCAGCCGCATAAGCCCACTTACTTGCGTCACAAAAGCCGTGTATTGTTATAGTGGAGCATGCTGAAATGCATCTAGGAATCTTAAATTCTGGTGTTTGGCAAAGGTTATTTCTGAGATCAACCCATGCTACTTTTGATTCCGGAGATAACTGCCCATCTCATCCAATTTTTAGCAACCATGAACTTTGAAATAGAATTTTTATTCTTATTGTGATTGGAGATAGGAGTCCCAAAATATCCAAAATTATGCTCGCTTCCAAAAGAAAGCTTCGCTTTGTATGTACGTTCGTGTCTTGTAGATTCACTTGAAAGATGAAGTTATCCCCGGGCGTTGGCATCCCCGGCTATTCCCATTAATTTTACCAGCTTTGTATCTTCTGAAATGATTTTTATATTTGCAGGGTTAGGATTAGTCAACAGGTTTCTCATATGCAAATTGTTGGATGACATTTTCCTCAGATTAAAGCCACCACTACGTAAAATTTCTATCATATCATTTTGAATGGCTTTGCTTGCTTCTGGATATTTTTCTTCATGCAAATGTGCTAATTCTTTTAGACAGACATTTGGTGGCCATAAATGAAGCAGAAGCCATGCCATAGGTCACCGTAGTTAAAGCGTATGATTGAATTCTTTTCTGTTCATCTCGTCACAGGATTAATTGATGGTTAGTGTCCTCTCTGTCTACCCAAACTTGACGAAACATTTTTTCTATGTCACCCACTAAGACGTATGGATGCTGTCGGAATCGCATAATTATTTGAAATAAGGTAGATTAAACGTTTGGTCCAATCATCAAATTCTGATTCAAATATACACTTGTGGCTGACTTCGCAGACGCGTCAAGAACCACGTGTAACTTTGTTGTGCTGCTGCTACTTTTCATAACCCCATGATGCGGCATAAATTTAGTTCTGTTCAATACTAAATGCGATTGGTTCAATTTGATTCTATTATCTTCAAACAGTTCGAATACAATATCTGCGCCAAGTAGTACATCAATTGACCCGGGTTTGTAGAATTCAGGATCAGCCAAATTAAGGCCCGCTAATTCTGTCATGTTAGCGATATTAAATTTAAAACCGGGTAGAGAAGACGTAATCTTTGGAATTATGAGCGCTTTCAAAGATGCTAATTGAGTCGTATCAAATCTTGATCTCAATCATAGGATTGTACTTCCATGTGTTGCGCTGTTTATTTGCCCGATCCCTGCAATTAAGCTTCTGCAATTCTGACGTGATAAACCCAATTTTTGGACTAGCGATTCGGTAATGAATGATGCCTGTAAAGCCGTGTCTAGTAAGGCACGGCATGAACTTGGTGTGCCGAACTTATCCAGTACATGAATTATTGCCGTGGGTAGAATAGTTTGTAATGTGCATTTTAATGAAATATTAACAGTTCGACTCTCGTTTAAGCATGTGTGAAGGGTTGACGATGCATTTTATTTAATGTTATTACTAGGATCATTTTTGTTAGAAGTTACTGCATTTACCTTTGTGTCCAAATGTAGGCGGCCGTGGTGCTTCCGACAACATTGACGACATCTACCTCGTATTCTGCAATCGTATACATTATGTCCTGTGTTAAGACAATTAAAACATCTATGGTTACTACCGATTAACGTTCTTCGTGCTCCAACAGAAACCGCCCTAAATTGATGGTGGTAGTAAAACTATTTTTTAATTTACTCGGTGCATTTGGTTTTAATGATCGATTTGAATATGCTCGTATTGACTCAAGTGCGAAGAATCTTCGGAAATTCATTACTAGTGGTCTCATTACTAGTGCCCATAAACTGCGGCTTTCGTCGCCTAACTTTTGTTTCAATAGGTATATGAGCCACGGATCTCTTGTTTCTGCTTGATCGCCAAGTGCTTTCAGCTCACGCACTACCTTGTCAGAGGTTTCTAAAAGCTTTGTTATGTTTGTGGCACTCGCTTCATGCACGGTGGGTTGTTCTACGAAAATGCGTTGATTGAATGTCTTTTGCGATCGTATCTCTGTTGCAGTTTTCTCAGCACTTCGATATAATTCGTTTCGGCAACCTTAAAATGTTTTACTAGCGAATATGCATCTCCTCTAAGTAGGAGCATCAAATATTGAAACTTCTGCACTGAACTGATCGTTTCTTTAGTTTGTATACTAGAATGAAACAGATCGAAAAAGCTTTGCCATTCCGTGTAATCACAATTAAATATACAAAGGCTATAGCCCTTAGAAACTAAGGCATGGTCAATTTCAACACGTAGATGTTTTTATGAGACAAGAATGTACTATACAAAATGAGATCATATGCGATCATCAGTTTTCAAATCTAAATGTTTTTTTTTTATCGGTGGCCTAAAAGGAAAATACTAGTAAAAATACGATAGAGATTACCTGGTTTCTAGACCGATAAATCAATAGAAAAAATAAACTCTATATGCTTACCTTTTGTTGATTTTGTATGCTCAAATAATGATTATTGCAAATTTACGAAAGACGGTATTAGTCACCACGATCGAAGAACTATTCCTTGTTTTATTCCACCAGCATTTAATCCCTTCATATCGTCGAAGCAGTTCGTCAATTCTGAATTACCTACAAACATCGGCAAAATGATCGTGCATGAACTGTCCAAAACAATATTAAGTCTAATTGAATTAAATCGCGTAATTTAAAAGGTGTAAAAATTTAACTTTATATGATATTATACATGTGATCTTTTCAAAAAAAATAATCTTTTCAAAATTATTTCAATAAAAAACTTTTTATTATATCGTAAATTTATCCTTATTCTTGAAAGATTTTTTTTTGTAACATAAAAATTACAGAAATATTGAATTATATTTTAGGTTTTATGATCAATTTATTCGCATACAAGAAATGCATCGTAAATGCTAATTTACATATTCACGTGAAAATACAAAAAAAAAAAAAAAAAAAAAAATTAAGTAAAAATTAATTTTTATGAATTTTATGTAAGAAAAATACCAATTAAATTTCGGTTGGGTTGAATCGCACTGTGCACAAAATGTGCCAAAAAAGAATTAAATTTTGTTGCATTTTCGCGGTTCTCTTAATTTTTTTTTTCATTTTGGTTTGTTGCGGTTTAATTGCGATCGTTAAATTTTTTTTACCTTTTATATTTTATTGTAATGATTTTAATTTTATTTAAATGTCTTTTTAACAAAAAAAAACGGAACACGTATAAAAGAAATTAAGAGCTTAATGGTAATTTTTATTTTATTTCTTGGAGATGATCTTAAGTCATTTTTTTTTTTTTAAATTGAAATTGTGTTGAAATTTTAAATGATCTGTGGAATAATTGAATAATTCAAATAAAATCTAGTTGCCCAAATGTTTTCTATTTAAAAATTTTTATTTTACTATTATAAAATAGATGTCACCCACGCCACTTAAAATATTGAATACAGTTTAACCGCACGATCGATATCACATTACAGTTTATTTTGTAGATCATTATCTATATGTGGAATTTTCTCTTTTATCCAATTTTCGACTTGTCTTAACTGATCGGTTTTTAATTCGTGCATCATATTTTTAAACGGCACAAATTTTCCCTTTACTCCCATTTCTGTTAAATTTTCAAAAGTTTCTTGTCCCCATACCATTGGTACAAGATCGTCGCGTCCGCCATGAAACATAAGTAATTCGGGTAAATTGTCTTTTGCCGTTTGGGTTTTTAATTGTTCGTAAACGATCGATTGACGATTTAGAAACGATGACATGGCAAAAACTCCACCAATTTTTCGATTCAAATGATAGGCGGTGTGTAAAGCTAATGCACCGCCCATCGAAAATCCACCAACTACGATACGTTCAATTGGTATTCCACTGTCGATCTCTTCTTTTATCAGATCGTTGACATGTTGATAGATTTGTGCTAACGATTTACGAGATTCTTGTGCTTCGATTGTGACTGCTTTACGATCAAACCACACATTGCTTTTGAATCCGCCATTCGGTGTGTAGGGTTGAAGCGGGGCGGTTGGATAAATAATTCGTATGTGTGGAAATTCCATGTTTCGTCCTAGTAGAAAACGAACCCATTCTTTTAGATTGTCACCCGTGTCACCTAAAATAAAATAAAAATTCATTTTTAACACTTCGATGAAGACAAGAATCGATAATATTAACTGCCGCTATAAACTGAACAGATATTCAATGTGGCGACCAAAACTAAATAGCTTGAGAATCACTGCGTTCATACAAATTTTGGCTATTTCAACTCGATTTATTACACATTCCATTCAATAACACACAAAGGTCTCTTGTAAATACACTTTGGAGTTTTGGACCTTCCTTGACCTTTTCTCACACAGTCGTTATTCAAAACTTGAGATACAAACATTTTACTTTGAAATTACCAACAATTATTCTACACTTCCAATTGGCAGGCATGCGCACTATCTAGCATTACACAAAACACATTTCACCCCAATTTCAATTTTCATAATGAAAAACCAAAAAAAAATTACATTTCTACTAACCTGAACCATGGAAAAATATAACTGTACCGGTGTGCGGTTTTTTAACCGTTGGTGGCGTAATACAACGCTGTAACATTTTTCTTACAAAATTTGTAAAGCTTGACTTAAAAACACAACCTATTTTAACCATTAACTAACTTGTATGTTGACAGCAAATATTTATCGAAAAGTCGAAATGTCAAAAACATATGTTATGCAAAATAAAATGTAAGAACAGGACAGAAGGTTCAAAAATGTTGTGTAAGTAAAAAAGACAACTAGATTTTTGTTTGATACTGCGCTATTTGATCACATGGATTATATATTTGTGTTTAACGAATCGTCATTTAGGCGCATTGATAATATCTACGATCGTTTTAGTTTTTATTAGTTTTGTTACCGAATTTTTCTTAAATGATCTACTATTGGACCAAAGAACGGTTAAAGTTTAATCACATCATAATTTTTTTGTAAATATTTTAAAGCTGACGAACTTTTTGACAGAATTGAAAATTTTTTTTCAAAATGTAACTAGATATTTGTCAAAAAAGAACACGAGTGGAAGTGTCAGTTAAATGCACCTTTGTAAATTCATACTCCGGGATATTGGAAAATTTATGTTACTTCACACTCACAGTTTAAATGGATTAATGATCATGTATTATCTTGATTTTGAAAACTCATGTTTTTGAATTCACTTTTATGGGCCCCGCGAAATCGACACGAACCGTGGTGAATGGTCTAGAAGTTGTTATCAACTGCCGACAAGTTACCCATTTTTTGTTGTGATGTGCTTAAACGATGACGGCTGCATAGGCAACACAGGAATGAGCAATTTGTTTGACGAGGTTTGTGGCACCAACTTTAAAATAATGTTGCTTGATAATGGCGAGTGGTCGTTGTTAAGTAAGATGGAAACCTTCACGATAGTCTTGGTGCACGGATAATGAGAGTCGAGAATAACTAAACGTTTGGTGTTATATGAACCGTAAATAGTCTAACCAATCCGCCCGTCAACTGTCAGAGTTTATGATAATGATTTTAGTCTGCGTGCGAGTTGTAAGTCGATACTTTTTGTGATTCGACTGATATCTTCTGGAATACTCTCAGTGTTCCAGAAGATATAAAGAGATCACTTTACGACTAAATATGAATTAGTTTGAATAAGATGCAATTTTAACGTACTTTTCCCCATTCTACCTCCATCTCTTCGAGCAAAGGATTGTTCCAGTCGAGTTTACGGAGCCAGAGATTTGACATCATATTTTAGCGATGATTCTACAAGGAAAGAGAATTCCTAATGGATCGAAGATGCAACCTGTGATCGATAAGAGTTTGCGCTTTTCCTCCATGACGCTCGTACAACCCGAATGCAAGTCGACGAGTCGGCTAAATCTGGAAACAATAATCGTCCGCGATTTGATTGAGAGTTCAAAAAAATTCCATAGCAAAATGCCACCGAACTGTCATAGGTAATGAGCCTCTATAATCGGGAGAGTTTGATTTAAGTGGTATTTACCTGATTCCTGGTACTTTAATGTATTTCCTTATTCTCGCACCTGCCTTTGGATAATATCATGAACGTTCACATAGCCGTTTAACATCAATTTTCAGCGAAGCTTTATCGGAGATAACATAACCGAAACATGTGTTTTTTGCAAAAAGAGCATCATCGAGATGATATTTTTCTAGAAGTACAAGTTTCAAAAAATTTCCGCTCCAGGATGTATATTGACGGGACTCGGTTGGTGGAAATTTTAATCAGCAAGTTCTAGAGACCGTACATTTAGATATTGTGTTTACTGTGATCGGAGGATGATCAGAAGTTAACTTTCTCACTATGAAAGTTGGGTGATAGAATATCCAATTACGCACTGATCCATTAGTCCTACCAGCGCTAATAGAACCTAATCCCTTTGATATTCACTCATGCATTATTACGCGGCAAATTTAAAGATTCAACAAATCTTTCCATGATTAAGGACGATGGAAGCAAGTTCAGAGAAAGGTTTTAAACTCCACAAACACAGACTCAGGTGGATTTGAATTATTTAAGTTGATTGTAAAGTGGAAAAGCTGCATTGGTTGAAGCAAACTCAGACCTTATTAACTGGTTGCTTGAATTAAAAATTGTGTTTGGAATAGGTTTGAGTTAGCATGTTTTCCTTAAGACCTTCAAAAAACTGATGTTGCTGAACGCATTAATTGTATAACGTTTTATTGAGCGTCAATTCTCGGTGGTTAAAGAGTCTGGACTTCTTAACTTTGTCAAATTATGTCGCTTGAACAACTAAAGTTTAGTTTTAATGGACTTACAATCCCGTTTATTCCGCCAATTCTATGTTGAATAGAGCATTAATGACATTTTTTCTTACTAGGCGAACCGCAATTAAATATAATGGTCGATAATGTCCACAGAAGAAGCAGTAATAGATCCAGTTCAGAGCACATCGTACACTCTGCCCCAAAAAAACTATCGTTGCATTTGCTAATCCATTTGTGGTAAATGTAATAGTGAAATTAAAAATATCAATCAAGCAGAGCCGCATGAGATTTTGGGAATATATCGAATTATGAAAGGATGTTACAGGAAGCGTCAAAGGAACTAATGCGCTCTTGTGAGATTTTTAGAAATCCAGTACAAAAAGCCTCTTCAAAAGTGGTCTTGAAAAAATCAATCAGCTGATCCAGGCCTACATTGAAAAAGGATATATACGACAACTAAAGCCTCACGAAACAGTTACAGGGCAAAGTACGGTTGGTATGGGATTTGGCCATATTAAAGTAGATGGAATATCCTTTAACTCTAGATTAATAAAATGACCACTTCTCGAACTTTAAATAGAACGCTCAGCAACAACGTCCTTACTTCACAAGCAATAGTCAGGATTTGTTTCATTTAATTATTTATAAGAAAAAAGATTCAGATTCTCAAAGGAGAAATGTAAACACTACGCAGAAACGCCATATACGGATGTCATGAGTATAATGAAGTTTGGTGCAACATGCTTTGCAGTAATCACTCATAAACCGTTAAGAATTATAATGCAGAACCGTTTAAGCAACTGTCATTTAGAAGTTACATTTTCCTTCTAAATTTTGGCACACCAAATAACAAATACCTGATCTCCATCCTTATTAAATCCATCAGTATTAAAAATGATAAACCGGGAGAAGATAATCCACGCGCACTCAGAGTTGAGCGTATTGATATTTCAATCGGAATTTATCATTTTTGGTCACTTTTGTCTGAGAGTCCACCAAATTGTAAACTCCGATGGATAATGGCCGGCATATTTACTTCTAATAAAGTTACATCAGTTATCTCCCAGAGTTGTGTAACAAATTTTAAGAAAGCATTACTCAAATTCTGAGAGGGTGCGAAAAAATCGACTATGACGAGAAATTTGTGCATAACCGATGTGAGGAACATTTTGTTCATAATAATTATTCAAGTACAAGCACAACATTTTGAAGGCCTCTAGGAAGTCTGAGTGAGTGAAGTCTTGCTTGTCAGGTGCGATAACTCGCTCTTCTTGCTCTAACCAAGAAGGATCGGTAGTCCCATTCACCGACTGTGAGAAGTTTTCGAGTGGATCCAGCCTTACTTCAGGCGTATCACAAATATTTTCCGAAAAAACTGGCTTGAGACGATCAATAGAAATTCTGGTTTGTTTACCGTTAATGTATACATCGAAAAAATTTTCGTGTTTTTTAATTACGAGATAAGGACCGGTGTACGGTGGTTGTTATGACTTCCTCACCGCGTCTGTTCTCAAAAAAACATGTGTACATTGGTCTAAATGTTGGGTCAAAAACATTTTGTCCTGAGCATGTCGCGTAGTCGCTGCTGGTCTTAATTTGCTAACATGTTCTTTCAATGTTCTGACCAATTCGGTCTGCGGTATCAAACTCTTCTGTGTTTCCAATAATTGGCCTGGTAATTGTAGTGTACTACCGTATACAAGTTTAGCCGACAAAGCTTGTAATTCGTCACGAAATTGACGAATTACAAGCTTTGTAATTCGCAATACCCATAGAACTATTGGTAAAATAGTTACCCAGTCCGCCCTGTCGTGGCAAATTATTGCAGCCTTCAAAGAACGGTGCTACCTTTCCATCATCCCGTTACATTGCGGGTGAACTCCTAAAAAAGTTGAGATTCGAACTGTTTTATAAGTTATAAATGATGGAACGCCGAAACGTGGGATCATGAAGAATACACCGCAAAAGTCACTGTGGTCGATGTTATGTCTGGCACTGGGACTGCCTCGGCCCACCGTGTATACCGGTCAATCAAAGTTACGCAATAGCGTTGACCATTCAAAATCGGGAGTAGACCGATAATGTTAGCATGTTGGCTTATAAACTCCTGTAGGTGACTTGGTGTGCCTATATTTATCTTAGATTTTTGGCCCGCTATGTATACCCGGGCCAATAATTTCACGTCCCTTTTAATTGATGGCCATATTATCTTGTCTGTCAACAATTTAACCGTCACCTTAATACAAAGATGAGCCAAATTGTGAAAAGCCTCAAAAACTTGTTTACGATATGCGACCGGGGTGAATGGCTTAGGGTTGCCTGTAGAAATATCACAATATAACCTTTTTTTTAATTGAAAGATACAGGAAAAGGATCGAACTTTAACGCTGTTTTAGCATCCTTGATTAATTTAAATAATTCCTCGTCTGTGGTCTGTGTTTCAGCGATTGCTGAATAATCAATACTCTCGTGAATTGTAAGTCAGTGGTGAATTGCCCAACGTAATCCAAATGCCTTCGCTGACGAGGTGACGCCTTGTCGAGATTTTGATAGAAAGCGAAAACCAACGGCTTATGATCTGTAAACAAGGTAATTGCGACCTTTAGATAAAAACGAAAATGTTTTATTCCAAGGTAAGCCGCCAACAGCTCCCTATCGTATGCACTGTATCTCTTTTGTTTTTCTGTAAGGCGCACGGAATACAACCCGAGTGGTTGCCATGTATTATCCACGAATTGCTGAACCACCGACCATAATGGATAAATGCGCTGAAACTATAGGATGTGCCCGTTGCTTCGCATAGTTGTGTCTTACATGCCTCAAAAGAGAGTATATATAGCCCCACGACCATTCGATAAGAATTTTGCTGCTTTTTCGGTATCCTTTTAAAAAAATGTTCAACACTGCCTGATCTCGTGCAGCTGCTGGAAGAAACTACCGGTAAAAAATAATCATTCCCAAAAAACGTTTTAAGTGTTGTACCGTTGTTGGACGTTTGAAATGTTCAATGACTTGAACTTCTGGTTTGGCGAATACGCACTTGTCGATATTAATAATTAGTCCATATTCTGACAACCTTTTAATAACGACATCTAAATGCTGCAGATGTTCTTCCCAAGAACTAGAAGCTATCAACACATCATCCAAATATACGAAACAGAATGACAATCCATATAATACAGCATGCATCAATCGCTGGAATGATTGTGCCGCGTTGCGAAGACCGAAAGTCATTTGAAAAAACTCGAAGAGACCAAATGGTGTTGCTATTGCTTTTTTTAAGATATCCTCTGGCTCTATGGGTACCTGATGATACGCTGGTACAGTAACTTTGTTTAAAGCCCTATAATCGCCGCAAGGCCTTCATTCACCATTTTTTTTAGACTTAAGTGTAACGGGCTGGACCATGACTTTACTGGGCCGACAAATAACCCGTGCCATCATGTTTTCAAAATGAGCCTTAGCTATTAATAATTTATCAGGTGCCAAACGACATGTTCTACTTAACACTGGAAGTCCACGTGTCACCAAACAGTGGGTAACATTATTTTTAATGGCTCTTGGGTTCAATGTATCTTTATTAATTTCCTCGTTAGATAATAATTCGACGACTACCGAATGGACAGCCGATTTGTCCAATACCGAAAATGATGGTATTTGTACCACTGCCAGTGAGCTGATAGTGAATAATAACGTTAAATGATCAATGATCCGTCTTTTTTGAATGTCCACTAATATCTCGGTGCTCTTCAAAAAATAGGCGCCAATTATGTGCATGGATACTTCAGCTATAATAAAAATTCCTTCGAAGTCCAAATTGAATAATAATAAATTGAATTTGGGAGTTCCACCTGAACCATTGTAGAAAATTGGAGGAATGACTGTGTCTATCAGACATTTTCGGTTAGACTTGCGTTCAATAATTAAAAGACGACAAGAATTCGCACTATCAAAACACGTCGTTGAATGCTGACGTTCCCCTGAAATAAGAACAATTTCGACCCCGTCATTTGGACCTGCTGCGCTAATCGCTGCATCCACAATTGTCTAATGGAGTCATCATTTAATTTTGATCCGGCATTGAGTCTGATTTGTTCAAGCAGCTGGAATGGTTTCCTGTCACCTAACGACAATCCGTGCAGCATATTGTGCAGTTTTGTTCGTTCATAATCGCCAAGTCCTCTAATCACCTCTTGTTTGAAAATTGAGTAAGGTTCGTTGCCCTTGTCTCGTGTGATTAACGTCGCGAATTGGTCGTGCAACTGTGAATCCAGTGCGCTAACTGCGTTAGCGTATTTGGTTAGTTCCTATTTGATCTTGGAACAGTTGTTCTAAAATCTCAAACCAAACTTCGGGATTTTACCCAAATAACGGCTGAGGTGATTTAAATGCAACATATGCGATTTTTTGACCTGATACCTGAGTAGACAATTTTGGTGTTTCCCGCTGGGGCGCCTTCACTTTCGATTCTATCTTAGCCTTGTCTGAAGCAACGGCGGATGTTGTTATCTCTATCTTTATCCCTAAACACAAGGTGGATGATAATATTTAATTTCGGTGTAGTTTGGCGCTGCTCTGTGTTGTAAGATATTACACGACATCAAATTAAACACTTAATAAAACTCCACTTACATTTTTTATTTAATTTACTACGTTGCGTTTTACGACTTGTCTGTACCAACTTTCGTTCTACATTAACATTAACTACAAAAAATGGCATATCTCTCTTTTTCTATAGCACTACATATCCACCTGCATTCCGGTGTTCGTACTAAAGAAATAAAGAGATGTACACCTATACATTAGATAGTTCATTCAAAAATATGCCAATTCAACTCAATCGATTGTTAAACAAAAATAAAAAATTCTAATTGAAAATGGATGGCCACAAAGCTAAAAAATTAAAAACAACAGATATCTTCACATATTTGTGGTGTAAAAATGGTCAAATCTACTTAAGAAAATCGGCAGATTTGGATGCTCATCGCATACATTCATTTAACGATATTTTTCGTCTGCAACGTCTTCATCAAACAATTGGGAGCAGCCGATCACAGTGCCGATTCTGTAAAGAAAAAGCGAAAGCTACATGGAAAATACTCGACGATGTGTCGATAGAGGTGTTAAATCACAAGATGTCGGAGGTTAATTGTGATTACCTCTTCGAGAAATAACACGGTCAGGAAACTTTTCTTGTAAAAATGCGATTGTTTCATTGCTTGTGTGGCAAATCGCGCCATCTTGCTGAACATAAACGTCGTCCACATTAATATCTGCCAATTTCGGTAGTGCAATCCATGCTCTGTAATTGTTGTATCAGCCTCATTTTCGAAAAAGTAAAGTCCAATCACACCGCCAGCCCAAAAACCGCACCAAACAGTAACACGTTGAGGATGAAGAGACTTTTCAACAATCATTCTTAGATTTTCTGAGCCCCAAATGCAATAATTCTGCTTATTAAAGAGCCTCCGAGGTGAAAATCAGGATCATTTTGATGCATTTGAAGGACCCAATCAGCGAAAATACGACGTTTATGGTGATCGACCGGCTTGAGTTCTTATGTTAACTGAGATTTAAAAGCCTTAAGACCTAAGAACAATAAAATGCAAACTACATGTTTGTGGAATGTCTAATTTCACAGATCGACGAGGAATCGACAAACCTGGATTTTCTTCAACACTATACGGGCTACAGCAGCAATATTTTCAGTTGCACACGATTTCGATTCTTCACATCACTAATTTTTCCCAACAGCTCAAATTTTTCCACCAGTTTCACTATTGCTGGTCTAGATGGTGCTTCATGACGATGAAAAAGTGCTTTAGTTTTGCGAAATGTGACTGCAAGATTTTCACCATTTTTTAGTGAATTTTAACAATTTCAATGCGTTGTTGAAGCGTATCGTACCATTTTTAGTAATGGCGTAGTTTTTACTTGTCAAATGTCAAAAGATGACAACTTCAAAATTGACAGCTGCCAAATAGCAGGCTATTCCAAATGAAACTTTTTATTGGGTAACCTATAGTTTATGTTTGAATAGAAATAAAGAAATAAAAATAATAAAAATAAAACAACAGCATTATAGGACAATGTTGACCCTTTGTACTATAACATCTTTTACAAGATATGTCATACCATATTTTTTTTACAGTTGGTGATCATTGTAGGTGGTCAGCCCAACACGATTTTACACACAATTGGTCATGGCGTTGAGGTCAGCATTGAGTGTGAATCGAGCTCACGACCGTGGTGTGCCAACTCCTTAACCGTCACTATCCGACCGATGACAATGGACATCTATCAATAAATTTTTTTTATCCTTTATGCCAAAACTAAGTTTAATGAAAAAAAAAACACATATACACATACACTATCCGCAATAAGCACAGAAACCCTGAACGAGCACTTTATCGGAAGCCAATGCCAATTATTAAGTTGATTTTTCAAAGGAAGCTGCCCTTCAAAATTAAAGTAAAATCTAGAATCATCCACAATCGATTTAAACATTCAGGGTTACCACCACTTCCTGGCAATCTATATTTTTACTTGTTTCAGCAGTTTTGGTTACTGTGATGTGTTGCATATTCAGACAGTTAAATCTTTCTAAAACTGAAGCTCAACCGCCAGCCCCTCTAAATACGTCAAAGGCGTTGGCCTTATAATCCACATGTTGACCCGAATAATATGTTACCATTTCAAGTTATTCTGAGACTTCTGAGTAACGATTTTATAAAATGTAACGTTTTATGATAGCACTGATATTATGCAAAGAGTGCTACCATCCGGTTCCTCCCAAGGACCACTTTACTCATCGACCACCAAATGTTTAATTTAATCGAATTTTAACGATATCATATAATTAATCGTGTGATTTCTCTCTAACCTCAGGGGCTACCAATGTAGATAATTACATCAAATTTTATCGGTTAAATTTCACCTCTTTGTAATTTATTTAAACTTATTTTTGACTTAATTTTTCCACGAATATTTTATAATAAAATATAATTAAATTCAATAAATTTATGTTGTCTTAAATACGTGCGTCCATTATTTGGTTCATATACGACAAAAAATTTAATATTCAAAAATCATCATCTCATCATTCAAATTCAATTATTTCGAAAATAAATTTTCGAAATTTTTTCATTTTATCATTATAATCGCCGCAACACATCATCTCGCCGCTGCATCTCGTCCATAATACGCGTACACATTTTTTTTTTTTGTTGAAGATGCAACAAATAAGATGAATCGATTTTTGAATCTTATTAAAATTCAAAACACTTTGCACGTCTTTTGTCGTTTAACTCTTTCTTGTACACCTTAAGTTATACATTTTTTGACGAACGCATCAAAAAAAAAAAAAAAGAATTATGCAACTATAATTAATCTTGTAATGTTACAGTTAATTTATTTTCATCTTCTTGTTTTTTGGTGTTTATGTGATGTGTTTTCTTCGAGATGGAAAAAGTGTCATCGACGATGAAATGAAATTCCACTTAAATTTAAATTTGTACCTGTTTAAGATAATCAACGATAATTTTTTTGTTGTTTTGTTTTTTTTTTGCTTTTGTTTTTAGTTGTTATCTTAAATTGGACACACGTCCAATGGCACATATTGGAATGAAGTGCAAATAATTCGGCAAAAAACATAACCTTTAATATAAGCATGCGATTGAGATGACTTATCAAAAGCTTTCAAAATATGTCAAACTACTACCATAAATTTTCAAAAAAAAATTTATCCAATGGCCTTTGTTAATTTTTGTTTCAAATTGCAAAAAATTGTTGACTCAAAACCGTAACAAGCGTGGACAAAAAAAACGGTTTTAGCGCCAAAAAAATGAATGTGTCGAAGCCCGACCACTATACATGAAACCTTTCAGATACCGAACTTGTTCTTCGTATTGTTCTATAGACAACCCTAGAAGTTTTCGTTTGTTGTTAGCCATGTCATGGGTGATCTGAAAACCAAGCGACTGCGATCGTAGAATCGGCCCATATATAGCAAGATTGGAATACTCTTTAACTCATATGCAGCTATAACATCTTTTGCATTAATTTTACCAAAAGATGCGCTTCACATAGAGCTCTAATCTCTGCAAGCATATATGGTCGATGAAGGAGACTTAAGATGTTGCCGTGATTAACCTTGTCACATATTGATCACCGATTCTAGATAGATTTCTCCGATTTCCGTAGTAAAAGCCCAGCTTTTGCCAAAACCAGGGAAATTTCCTCTTTTAGTATTTTTGCTTTAATTTATTATTCGCCCTAGTCAATAAGTTGTCAACAAAGAAGTGAATTTTAATCACATTAGACACTTCTGGATGATCGGCTCTGCAATCTTCTGCTAACTGGCGTAATACTTTTATGGCTAGAAAACGGGCGGCTGATGTTCCATATATCACGGTTTGGAACTCATATTTTTTCACTGCCTCAGTAACTGACCGGCGTCACAAAATCGTTTGGTGAGATGCCTGACTTCGGTCGACTAGAATTTGCCGATACATCTTTGACATCTTTGGCCCCTTGACCTTGAAACAACGAAAGCGTAATAAAATAGTCCATAGCGTATCTCGTATCGTTGACCCGACCATTAGCTAATTATTCAGTGAGAATTTGGTTGATGTTACCGCAGAACCATCAAAAACTACTCTTAATTTGGTATAGTGGAGCTGCTCGCTTTTACAACGCCATGGTAAGGAAGGAATTTGATTTCACCATCAATTTTATTTAGTTTGATTTCAGGAATCTTTTGCATGTGACCTAGTGAAATATACTCATCCATGAATTTGCCATACAATTCCATAAATTCTGGGTTCCAATGAAACACTATAACCATTGTGGTCACAGCGGATGTTGCAAGACCTTCAACCCTTAATTGACCTTGGTAACTATGCATTCCCAATTGATTTTGGAATATTTTCAAAATAAACGAAATTTGTGATCCTGAACAACACGTTACTTATGTAACTATATCTGGCAACTATATATTTAGTATGCTGCAATGCATGATGGTTTCGATCACATTTAAGGCAGCTTAATTAACTTAAGCATTCCTGGGTTCTATGTTCTGGCGGCAGATAGTTAAAGTTATGATTCGCCTTGCACAATACACATTCTTCGAAAGTCAACGCTGTAAGTTGATGTGGTTTAGTAACTTGCATTTTTGATAAGATTTGTTTGGATGAGTCACAAGATTCTAATGCGTTGCACCGATCACTAAAATATCTCAAAAAAATTTCAAAATGATGGACACTCTTTACTGACTGTCTTATGGGTCGCAGGCTTTTTGTGTCTCTGAATCGGTCTATCCTTAGATGAAAATTACATTTTGGGTTGTGTAATATTTAAAAATGTGACTCCATAATTGCGGACTTTTCGCATAATGATGAAGTTATTAAAAACAACATCATTTGAATAGAAATGCATGTCTTGTTTTGAGTAAAACTATGGACGCTTGGCACCGGCTATATTCAAAAATTTAATTCTTAACTCTTAATTCTTAATTCTTAATTCTTAATTCTTAATTCTTAATTTTTAATTCTTAATTCTTAATTCTTAATTCTTAATTCTTAATTCTTAATTCTTAATTCTTAATTCTTAATTCTTAATTCTTAATTCTTAATTCTTAATTCTTAATTCTTAATTCTTAATTCTTAATTCTTAATTCTTAATTCTTAATTCTTAATTCTTAATTCTTAATTCTTAATTCTTAATTCTTAATTCTTAATTCTTAATTCTTAATTCTTAATTCTTAATTCTTAATTCTTAATTCTTAATTCTTAATTCTTAATTCTTAATTCTTAATTCTTAATTCTTAATTCTTAATTCTTAATTCTTAATTCTTAATTCTTAATTCTTAATTCTTAATTCTTAATTCTTAATTCTTAATTCTTAATTCTTAATTCTTAATTCTTAATTCTTAATTCTTAATTCTTAATTCTTAATTCTTAATTCTTAATTCTTAATTCTTAATTCTTAATTCTTAATTCTTAATTCTTAATTCTTAATTCTTAATTCTTAATTCTTAATTCTTAATTCTTAATTCTTAATTCTTAATTCTTAATTCTTAATTCTTAATTCTTAATTCTTAATTCTTAATTCTTAATTCTTAATTCTTAATTCTTAATTCTTAATTCTTAATTCTTAATTCTTAATTCTTAATTCTTAATTCTTAATTCTTAATTCTTAATTCTTAATTCTTAATTCTTAATTCTTAATTCTTAATTCTTAATTCTTAATTCTTAATTCTTAATTCTTAATTCTTAATTCTTAATTCTTAATTCTTAATTCTTAATTCTTAATTCTTAATTCTTAATTCTTAATTCTTAATTCTTAATTCTTAATTCTTAATTCTTAATTCTTAATTCTTAATTCTTAATTCTTAATTCTTAATTCTTAATTCTTAATTCTTAATTCTTAATTCTTAATTCTTAATTCTTAATTCTTAATTCTTAATTCTTAATTCTTAATTCTTAATTCTTAATTCTTAATTCTTAATTCTTAATTCTTAATTCTTAATTCTTAATTCTTAATTCTTAATTCTTAATTCTTAATTCTTAATTCTTAATTCTTAATTCTTAATTCTTAATTCTTAATTCTTAATTCTTAATTCTTAATTCTTAATTTTTTTTTTTTTTTTTTTTTTTTTTTTTTTTTTTTTTTTTTATTCATTCTTATACTGAGATAAGTAAGGCCAAAGGCCTTTTCAAAGTATATCTCAGCATTAATATAATTTTTTACATATACATAGTTTATTACAATACGATAAAAAAAAAAAAAAAAAATTAATATTAAAATTAAAATAAAATTAAAATTAACACCATTATAGGTGTGTTCCACTACAGTTAAATAATTAAAATAAAATTAAAATTAACACCATTATAGGTGTGTTCCACTACAGTTAAATAAATAAAAATAAAAGTTCAAAATAATAAAATTCAAAACACACATTATGCATATATATACATACATACACACATATTTATATATATATACATATATATATATATATATATATATATATATATACACATATATACATATATATATACACACATACAAATACATACATACAACATATATCTACATATACATACACACATACATACACATATATACACATATACATACATATATACATATATATACATATACACACATACATACATATATACATATATCTACATATACATACATACACATATATTTACATACACACACACATATATATATATATATATACATATATATATATATATATATATACATATATACATATATTTACATACACACACATACATATATATATATATATATATATATATATATATATATATATATATATATATACATATATACATATACATACATACATACATATACACATACACATGCACATACACATACATATACACACACATACATACATATACATATACATACACACATACATACATACATACTCAAATGCATATAAATTCAAATTATCGAAACAAGTATGAACAAGTTCTATAAACAAGTTAAGTTGAAATGACATCATCTTGAATTATGCTTAAAAAAGTCTGTGCATGCTTTTTTGAACCGATCAACGGATTTACTTCTGAATTCTTAATTCTTAATTCTTAATTCTTAATTCTTAATTCTTAATTCTTAATTCTTAATTCTTAATTCTTAATTCTTAATTCTTAATTCTTAATTCTTAATTCTTAATTCTTAATTCTTAATTCTTAATTCTTAATTCTTAATTCTTAATTCTTAATTCTTAATTCTTAATTCTTAATTCTTAATTCTTAATTCTTAATGCTTAATGCTTAATTCTTAATTCTTAATTCTTAATTCTTAATTCTTAATTCTTAATGCTTAATTCTTAATTCTTAATTCTTAATTCTTAATTCTTAATTCTTAATTCTTAATTCTTAATTCTTAATTCTTAATTCTTAATTCTTAATTCTTAATTCTTAATTCTTAATTCTTAATTCTTAATTCTTAATTCTTAATTCTTAATGCTTAATTCTTAATTCTTAATTCTTAATTCTTAATTCTTAATTCTTAATTCTTAATTCTTAATTCTTAATTCTTAATTCTTAATTCTTAATTCTTAATTCTTAATTCTTAATTCTTAATTCTTAATTCTTAATTCTTAATTCTTAATTCTTAATTCTTAATTCTTAATTCTTAATTCTTAATTCTTAATTCTTAATTCTTAATTCTTAATTCTTAATTCTTAATTCTTAATTCTTAATTCTTAATTCTTAATTCTTAATTCTTAATTCTTAATTCTTAATTCTTAATTCTTAATTCTTAATTCCTTAATTCCTTAATTCTTAATTCTTAATTCCTTAATTCTTAATTCTTAATTCTTAATTCCTTAATTCCTTAATTCCTTAATTCTTAATTCTTAATTCTTAATTCTTAATTCTTAATTCTTAATTCTTAATTCTTAATTCTTAATTCTTAATTCTTAATTCTTAATTCTTAATTCTTAATTCTTAATTCTTAATTCTTAATTCTTAATTCTTAATTCTTAATTCTTAATTCTTAATTCTTAATTCTTAATTCTTAATTCTTAATTCTTAATTCTTAATTCTTAATTCTTAATTCTTAATTCTTAATTCTTAATTCTTAATTCTTAATTCTTAATTCTTAATTCTTAATTCTTAATTCTTAATTCTTAATTCTTAATTCTTAATTCTTAATTCTTAATTCTTAATTCTTAATTCTTAATTCTTAATTCTTAATTCTTAATTCTTAATTCTTAATTCTTAATTCTTAATTCTTAATTCTTAATTCTTAATTCTTAATTCTTAATTCTTAATTCTTAATTCTTAATTCTTAATTCTTAATTCTTAATTCTTAATTCTTAATTCTTAATTCTTAATTCTTAATTCTTAATTCTTAATTCTTAATTCTTAATTCTTAATTCTTAATTCTTAATTCTTAATTCTTAATTCTTAATTCTTAATTCTTAATTCTTAATTCTTAATTCTTAATTCTTAATTCTTAATTCTTAATTCTTAATTCTTAATTCTTAATTCTTAATTCTTAATTCTTAATTCTTAATTCTTAATTCTTAATTCTTAATTCTTAATTCTTAATTCTTAATTCTTAATTCTTAATTCTTAATTCTTAATTCTTAATTCTTAATTCTTAATTCTTAATTCTTAATTCTTAATTCTTAATTCTTAATTCTTAATTCTTAATTCTTAATTCTTAATTCTTAATTCTTAATTCTTAATTCTTAATTCTTAATTCTTAATTCTTAATTCTTAATTCTTAATTCTTAATTCTTAATTCTTAATTCTTAATTCTTAATTCTTAATTCTTAATTCTTAATTCTTAATTCTTAATTCTTAATTCTTAATTCTTAATTCTTAATTCTTAATTCTTAATTCTTAATTCTTAATTCTTAATTCTTAATTCTTAATTCTTAATTCTTAATTCTTAATTCTTAATTCTTAATTCTTAATTCTTAATTCTTAATTCTTAATTCTTAATTCTTAATTCTTAATTCTTAATTCTTAATTCTTAATTCTTAATTCTTAATTCTTAATTCTTAATTCTTAATTCTTAATTCTTAATTCTTAATTCTTAATTCTTAATTCTTAATTCTTAATTCTTAATTCTTAATTCTTAATTCTTAATTCTTAATTCTTAATTCTTAATTCTTAATTCTTAATTCTTAATTCTTAATTCTTAATTCTTAATTCTTAATTCTTAATTCTTAATTCTTAATTCTTAATTCTTAATTCTTAATTCTTAATTCTTAATTCTTAATTCTTAATTCTTAATTCTTAATTCTTAATTCTTAATTCTTAATTCTTAATTCTTAATTCTTAATTCTTAATTCTTAATTCTTAATTCTTAATTCTTAATTCTTAATTCTTAATTCTTAATTCTTAATTCTTAATTCTTAATTCTTAATTCTTAATTCTTAATTCTTAATTCTTAATTCTTAATTCTTAATTCTTAATTCTTAATTCTTAATTCTTAATTCTTAATTCTTAATTCTTAATTCTTAATTCTTAATTCTTAATTCTTAATTCTTAATTCTTAATTCTTAATTCTTAATTCTTAATTCTTAATTCTTAATTCTTAATTCTTAATTCTTAATTCTTAATTCTTAATTCTTAATTCTTAATTCTTAATTCTTAATTCTTAATTCTTAATTCTTAATTCTTAATTCTTAATTCTTAATTCTTAATTCTTAATTCTTAATTCTTAATTCTTAATTCTTAATTCTTAATTCTTAATTCTTAATTCTTAATTCTTAATTCTTAATTCTTAATTCTTAATTCTTAATTCTTAATTCTTAATTCTTAATTCTTAATTCTTAATTCTTAATTCTTAATTCTTAATTCTTAATTCTTAATTCTTAATTCTTAATTCTTAATTCTTAATTCTTAATTCTTAATTCTTAATTCTTAATTCTTAATTCTTAATTCTTAATTCTTAATTCTTAATTCTTAATTCTTAATTCTTAATTCTTAATTCTTAATTCTTAATTCTTAATTCTTAATTCTTAATTCTTAATTCTTAATTCTTAATTCTTAATTCTTAATTCTTAATTCTTAATTCTTAATTCTTAATTCTTAATTCTTAATTCTTAATTCTTAATTCTTAATTCTTAATTCTTAATTCTTAATTCTTAATTCTTAATTCTTAATTCTTAATTCTTAATTCTTAATTCTTAATTCTTAATTCTTAATTCTTAATTCTTAATTCTTAATTCTTAATTCTTAATTCTTAATTCTTAATTCTTAATTCTTAATTCTTAATTCTTAATTCTTAATTCTTAATTCTTAATTCTTAATTCTTAATTCTTAATTCTTAATTCTTAATTCTTAATTCTTAATTCTTAATTCTTAATTCTTAATTCTTAATTCTTAATTCTTAATTCTTAATTCTTAATTCTTAATTCTTAATTCTTAATTCTTAATTCTTAATTCTTAATTCTTAATTCTTAATTCTTAATTCTTAATTCTTAATTCTTAATTCTTAATTCTTAATTCTTAATTCTTAATTCTTAATTCTTAATTCTTAATTCTTAATTCTTAATTCTTAATTCTTAATTCTTAATTCTTAATTCTTAATTCTTAATTCTTAATTCTTAATTCTTAATTCTTAATTCTTAATTCTTAATTCTTAATTCTTAATTCTTAATTCTTAATTCTTAATTCTTAATTCTTAATTCTTAATTCTTAATTCTTAATTCTTAATTCTTAATTCTTAATTCTTAATTCTTAATTCTTAATTCTTAATTCTTAATTCTTAATTCTTAATTCTTAATTCTTAATTCTTAATTCTTAATTCTTAATTCTTAATTCTTAATTCTTAATTCTTAATTCTTAATTCTTAATTCTTAATTCTTAATTCTTAATTCTTAATTCTTAATTCTTAATTCTTAATTCTTAATTCTTAATTCTTAATTCTTAATTCTTAATTCTTAATTCTTAATTCTTAATTCTTAATTCTTAATTCTTAATTCTTAATTCTTAATTCTTAATTCTTAATTCTTAATTCTTAATTCTTAATTCTTAATTCTTAATTCTTAATTCTTAATTCTTAATTCTTAATTCTTAATTCTTAATTCTTAATTCTTAATTCTTAATTCTTAATTCTTAATTCTTAATTCTTAATTCTTAATTCTTAATTCTTAATTCTTAATTCTTAATTCTTAATTCTTAATTCTTAATTCTTAATTCTTAATTCTTAATTCTTAATTCTTAATTCTTAATTCTTAATTCTTAATTCTTAATTCTTAATTCTTAATTCTTAATTCTTAATTCTTAATTCTTAATTCTTAATTCTTAATTCTTAATTCTTAATTCTTAATTCTTAATTCTTAATTCTTAATTCTTAATTCTTAATTCTTAATTCTTAATTCTTAATTCTTAATTCTTAATTCTTAATTCTTAATTCTTAATTCTTAATTCTTAATTCTTAATTCTTAATTCTTAATTCTTAATTCTTAATTCTTAATTCTTAATTCTTAATTCTTAATTCTTAATTCTTAATTCTTAATTCTTAATTCTTAATTCTTAATTCTTAATTCTTAATTCTTAATTCTTAATTCTTAATTCTTAATTCTTAATTCTTAATTCTTAATTCTTAATTCTTAATTCTTAATTCTTAATTCTTAATTCTTAATTCTTAATTCTTAATTCTTAATTCTTAATTCTTAATTCTTAATTCTTAATTCTTAATTCTTAATTCTTAATTCTTAATTCTTAATTCTTAATTCTTAATTCTTAATTCTTAATTCTTAATTCTTAATTCTTAATTCTTAATTCTTAATTCTTAATTCTTAATTCTTAATTCTTAATTCTTAATTCTTAATTCTTAATTCTTAATTCTTAATTCTTAATTCTTAATTCTTAATTCTTAATTCTTAATTCTTAATTCTTAATTCTTAATTCTTAATTCTTAATTCTTAATTCTTAATTCTTAATTCTTAATTCTTAATTCTTAATTCTTAATTCTTAATTCTTAATTCTTAATTCTTAATTCTTAATTCTTAATTCTTAATTCTTAATTCTTAATTCTTAATTCTTAATTCTTAATTCTTAATTCTTAATTCTTAATTCTTAATTCTTAATTCTTAATTCTTAATTCTTAATTCTTAATTCTTAATTCTTAATTCTTAATTCTTAATTCTTAATTCTTAATTCTTAATTCTTAATTCTTAATTCTTAATTCTTAATTCTTAATTCTTAATTCTTAATTCTTAATTCTTAATTCTTAATTCTTAATTCTTAATTCTTAATTCTTAATTCTTAATTCTTAATTCTTAATTCTTAATTCTTAATTCTTAATTCTTAATTCTTAATTCTTAATTCTTAATTCTTAATTCTTAATTCTTAATTCTTAATTCTTAATTCTTAATTCTTAATTCTTAATTCTTAATTCTTAATTCTTAATTCTTAATTCTTAATTCTTAATTCTTAATTCTTAATTCTTAATTCTTAATTCTTAATTCTTAATTCTTAATTCTTAATTCTTAATTCTTAATTCTTAATTCTTAATTCTTAATTCTTAATTCTTAATTCTTAATTCTTAATTCTTAATTCTTAATTCTTAATTCTTAATTCTTAATTCTTAATTCTTAATTCTTAATTCTTAATTCTTAATTCTTAATTCTTAATTCTTAATTCTTAATTCTTAATTCTTAATTCTTAATTCTTAATTCTTAATTCTTAATTCTTAATTCTTAATTCTTAATTCTTAATTCTTAATTCTTAATTCTTAATTCTTAATTCTTAATTCTTAATTCTTAATTCTTAATTCTTAATTCTTAATTCTTAATTCTTAATTCTTAATTCTTAATTCTTAATTCTTAATTCTTAATTCTTAATTCTTAATTCTTAATTCTTAATTCTTAATTCTTAATTCTTAATTCTTAATTCTTAATTCTTAATTCTTAATTCTTAATTCTTAATTCTTAATTCTTAATTCTTAATTCTTAATTCTTAATTCTTAATTCTTAATTCTTAATTCTTAATTCTTAATTCTTAATTCTTAATTCTTAATTCTTAATTCTTAATTCTTAATTCTTAATTCTTAATTCTTAATTCTTAATTCTTAATTCTTAATTCTTAATTCTTAATTCTTAATTCTTAATTCTTAATTCTTAATTCTTAATTCTTAATTCTTAATTCTTAATTCTTAATTCTTAATTCTTAATTCTTAATTCTTAATTCTTAATTCTTAATTCTTAATTCTTAATTCTTAATTCTTAATTCTTAATTCTTAATTCTTAATTCTTAATTCTTAATTCTTAATTCTTAATTCTTAATTCTTAATTCTTAATTCTTAATTCTTAATTCTTAATTCTTAATTCTTAATTCTTAATTCTTAATTCTTAATTCTTAATTCTTAATTCTTAATTCTTAATTCTTAATTCTTAATTCTTAATTCTTAATTCTTAATTCTTAATTCTTAATTCTTAATTCTTAATTCTTAATTCTTAATTCTTAATTCTTAATTCTTAATTCTTAATTCTTAATTCTTAATTCTTAATTCTTAATTCTTAATTCTTAATTCTTAATTCTTAATTCTTAATTCTTAATTCTTAATTCTTAATTCTTAATTCTTAATTCTTAATTCTTAATTCTTAATTCTTAATTCTTAATTCTTAATTCTTAATTCTTAATTCTTAATTCTTAATTCTTAATTCTTAATTCTTAATTCTTAATTCTTAATTCTTAATTCTTAATTCTTAATTCTTAATTCTTAATTCTTAATTCTTAATTCTTAATTCTTAATTCTTAATTCTTAATTCTTAATTCTTAATTCTTAATTCTTAATTCTTAATTCTTAATTCTTAATTCTTAATTCTTAATTCTTAATTCTTAATTCTTAATTCTTAATTCTTAATTCTTAATTCTTAATTCTTAATTCTTAATTCTTAATTCTTAATTCTTAATTCTTAATTCTTAATTCTTAATTCTTAATTCTTAATTCTTAATTCTTAATTCTTAATTCTTAATTCTTAATTCTTAATTCTTAATTCTTAATTCTTAATTCTTAATTCTTAATTCTTAATTCTTAATTCTTAATTCTTAATTCTTAATTCTTAATTCTTAATTCTTAATTCTTAATTCTTAATTCTTAATTCTTAATTCTTAATTCTTAATTCTTAATTCTTAATTCTTAATTCTTAATTCTTAATTCTTAATTCTTAATTCTTAATTCTTAATTCTTAATTCTTAATTCTTAATTCTTAATTCTTAATTCTTAATTCTTAATTCTTAATTCTTAATTCTTAATTCTTAATTCTTAATTCTTAATTCTTAATTCTTAATTCTTAATTCTTAATTCTTAATTCTTAATTCTTAATTCTTAATTCTTAATTCTTAATTCTTAATTCTTAATTCTTAATTCTTAATTCTTAATTCTTAATTCTTAATTCTTAATTCTTAATTCTTAATTCTTAATTCTTAATTCTTAATTCTTAATTCTTAATTCTTAATTCTTAATTCTTAATTCTTAATTCTTAATTCTTAATTCTTAATTCTTAATTCTTAATTCTTAATTCTTAATTCTTAATTCTTAATTCTTAATTCTTAATTCTTAATTCTTAATTCTTAATTCTTAATTCTTAATTCTTAATTCTTAATTCTTAATTCTTAATTCTTAATTCTTAATTCTTAATTCTTAATTCTTAATTCTTAATTCTTAATTCTTAATTCTTAATTCTTAATTCTTAATTCTTAATTCTTAATTCTTAATTCTTAATTCTTAATTCTTAATTCTTAATTCTTAATTCTTAATTCTTAATTCTTAATTCTTAATTCTTAATTCTTAATTCTTAATTCTTAATTCTTAATTCTTAATTCTTAATTCTTAATTCTTAATTCTTAATTCTTAATTCTTAATTCTTAATTCTTAATTCTTAATTCTTAATTCTTAATTCTTAATTCTTAATTCTTAATTCTTAATTCTTAATTCTTAATTCTTAATTCTTAATTCTTAATTCTTAATTCTTAATTCTTAATTCTTAATTCTTAATTCTTAATTCTTAATTCTTAATTCTTAATTCTTAATTCTTAATTCTTAATTCTTAATTCTTAATTCTTAATTCTTAATTCTTAATTCTTAATTCTTAATTCTTAATTCTTAATTCTTAATTCTTAATTCTTAATTCTTAATTCTTAATTCTTAATTCTTAATTCTTAATTCTTAATTCTTAATTCTTAATTCTTAATTCTTAATTCTTAATTCTTAATTCTTAATTCTTAATTCTTAATTCTTAATTCTTAATTCTTAATTCTTAATTCTTAATTCTTAATTCTTAATTCTTAATTCTTAATTCTTAATTCTTAATTCTTAATTCTTAATTCTTAATTCTTAATTCTTAATTCTTAATTCTTAATTCTTAATTCTTAATTCTTAATTCTTAATTCTTAATTCTTAATTCTTAATTCTTAATTCTTAATTCTTAATTCTTAATTCTTAATTCTTAATTCTTAATTCTTAATTCTTAATTCTTAATTCTTAATTCTTAATTCTTAATTCTTAATTCTTAATTCTTAATTCTTAATTCTTAATTCTTAATTCTTAATTCTTAATTCTTAATTCTTAATTCTTAATTCTTAATTCTTAATTCTTAATTCTTAATTCTTAATTCTTAATTCTTAATTCTTAATTCTTAATTCTTAATTCTTAATTCTTAATTCTTAATTCTTAATTCTTAATTCTTAATTCTTAATTCTTAATTCTTAATTCTTAATTCTTAATTCTTAATTCTTAATTCTTAATTCTTAATTCTTAATTCTTAATTCTTAATTCTTAATTCTTAATTCTTAATTCTTAATTCTTAATTCTTAATTCTTAATTCTTAATTCTTAATTCTTAATTCTTAATTCTTAATTCTTAATTCTTAATTCTTAATTCTTAATTCTTAATTCTTAATTCTTAATTCTTAATTCTTAATTCTTAATTCTTAATTCTTAATTCTTAATTCTTAATTCTTAATTCTTAATTCTTAATTCTTAATTCTTAATTCTTAATTCTTAATTCTTAATTCTTAATTCTTAATTCTTAATTCTTAATTCTTAATTCTTAATTCTTGAGGAACACGTACTGGAACACATAGAGATTGAAAAATTATTAGATAACAAAATCAAATTTCTTGGATATTATTCTGCATTAATTGCTCAATGCATTTTACTTGTTCCCGATAGAGTCCTATAGAAATGATGATGGGCCTTTAACAGTTTATCATCTGAAACAATTCTTAATTATGATTAATTTGTACAGACGTTCAATTCCAAATGCTGTTTGTGAACAAATCTTGCTTAACAACTTCTTGAAAGGTTACATAAAAGCTTTTGATAGTTTTAAGAAAATATTACATATCTCCTCTCGGTTCGTATAAATTCACTTAGACATCATTGGTCCATTGCCGATTTCTGATAATCAGCGCTACTGCGTAATATCGATTAACCGATATACGAAATAGGCTGAGGCAGATGAAAATCAATTTTAATCAAATTTACTTGTTGAATTGTCTTCTTTATTGGGCTTTCATCGAATCAGAACAACTAATTACATAATCCGTTACGGTAAAATACGTTATGGTAAAGTAACGGATGGCCAAAGTTGTCTTATTATCGGGAAATCAAAACTTAATTCAAACGTATTTACATACAATTTTGCAGATTTCAAGTTCTGGATCCATAAAATTCAAAGCATACGCTTGCTTTGACTGGAAATGCCATAGAATACGGTTCGTTTCAGCTCTCTAAACAGAAAATAAAAAATAGAATTAATGAAATCAAAATAATTCAAAAAAATGTTCCACCCTCCTTTCGATTTTACAAGAAAATTATTTTCCAAATAAAACAAAAAATGAAAATACATTTTCTTTTTTTGTTTCTTAAAAAACTTTCTTGGAAAACATATTTCACCAAAGTTTTTATTTATTTTTAAGAGATAATGAAAATTAATTTTATCATTATTTTGAAAAATAAAGTAAAAAATACATTTTCATTCGATTCCGCCCAACTAACCCCATGAATATTATACCATGATCGTATATCAAGCATTTTGCCACACTCGATTGAGATAAGTTTTTTAATGATATGGAAATGGGGTAAACCAAAAAATATTTTCGGGTTTTTGTACTTGTAAATTTTTAAAATATCAAAAAATTTGAATTAGTACTTTAGTAATATTTAGGGGAGCATTTTATTAGGGTGTTGAGGTTTTTTTTATTTTACTATAGAATTTGGTTAAATGGGTTGTGATTTTATTGTGATAGTAATATAAATATTTTTAAAATCGATAAAATTAAAGACAATTAAAAATTTCAAATAAATTGACATTGATGCTACATAAACGTCTAGCGTTTGCAAGGTTCATAGTGTCAAAGGATTAGAGTTGTCGGAAACCAATTACCCCTGCAATCGTAAGTGGTTCCGGAGTGTTGGGACTTGAAATTAACACAACGATTCGTAAATTTTCAAATACTAACCACTTAGCTAATTTTTTGGCATACTAATTATTTGTTGAAATATCTTTAAATTTTATTAAAAAAATAATTCTGAAGACCAGACCTTTTGATTAAGAAAATCGTTCTTTAAAAATAAAAGTAAACAACTTGGAGAAGACTTGATTCTATGGAACAAAAATCTTTGATTAATTCAGTTGAGTTAATTGATGTACTCTATCAAAATCAAGAAAATATTAAAAGTGTTATCTTGTCCGTTATTTAAATGGGCTGGGTATGACCTTGGTACCAGAAGATATTCAAAACTGTTATCGAGTCAAGAAGAATCGATCGCCGCCATGTAAATCAGAGAAAATAATTTTAGTATTGAAATCGTCATCGGTTTCGAAAAGGAAATTTTGGAGAAAGTAAGAAAGTCAAACACGGATTCTTTTTTTTTATAAATGAATGTTTAACTTACTTTAAACTTAGTTTGTTTAAAACTTCTAAAGAAATTAAAAGATAAAAAAATTATAAATATCTATGGCTAATGGTAATGCTAATATTATGATGAGAAAAACAGACGGAGATACAATTAAATACATTCGCACTATGTATGACCTTGATGTTTTGGAATAAGTATCATTAATATATATATATATATATATATATATATATATATATATATATATATATATATATATATATAATTATATATATATTTTGAAATAAAACTTCTTTAGGCGCGATATGACAAGTAACTCAAATCTTTTTCGGACGTAAGTAACGAACGGAAATGACGTTCAGTATAAAAATGTATAGTTTGTTTACGGCAGTATAATTTTCAGTCATACATTACTATGATTACTAGATATTATTATGGTTACTATATATTGTACCTTGAAAAATTCGAATAAAATAAAGGAACAATGAAAAAATAATATTGTTCAAAAAAATTCATCGTGTACGTCACCGGCCTTAACAAAAAAATATAAAGCAAGCTAAAGAACAGAAACATAATTTTTTTCACGTGTCAAATTTGCATACAATAATCATAAAATAGTAACATTATATTATGCTCTATGGATATTTAACAGATTAATTAGTGAATATGTTATATAACGATGAAATTGAAGACAATTCTTTCAATTTGTATAAAAACAAAAAAAAAAATTTATTTGATGGTGAGAAAGTGTTTTTGATTGTGTAAATTTTTATTTATCTTAACAACATTTAAAATTTAATTAATAAAATTGATTAATTTATATTATAATTAATAATTAATAAAAATATTTTCCAAAAGTATATTTTCCAAACATATGAGATTATACCGCCAGCGTCTACAAGAAGAAAAGCTTGATGATTCAAATAGCGGCACAAGTTCTTTAATGATACGTAAGTGTTTGGTTGTAGATTACACTAAATAATCATGAATCAACATATTCATATTTCTACAGTACAGTAATCCCTCGATTTACGTAAGGAATCGGTACCTGAAAACCCATACGTAAATCGAAATTACGTAAATCGAGGTTTTTTTTTCATATAAATCCATATGAATATATGAATATATTTCTCAATGTAAACATTTCCGCTCTAACCAAAGGATTTTCAGATTAAAAACTCTTATTTAACTCATTATGTACATATGCACATATTTTTTAATTACTAAACACGTTATAAAATTTATTTATTCAGTTTTACTAACCTAACTTTCAAACAAAATTTAAAAAAATATCACATATCAAATTCACATGAAATTCATTGGACTAACTAAAAATAAAAGTTCAGACATATTGGAAAATTAGTTCAAATTCAATAGGTATTAACAACAACCGGTGATAAGTGTAATTTATATATACTCCGTTGGTTTTTCTACCGATTTATTTTTAAAAAAATGTTCAATCCGAAGCTGTTTCCGCTCTCTGGATTTAGCATCATAAAGCTCTTTGTAGCAGTTTATAGCATGATTAACTCCTCGTGACACTTTACTGCTACGTTCTGCATCCGGATCATTTAAAGTTAATATTTTCAATCCTGACTCAATATGCTCTAGTGCTTCGTTTAACATTTTGCTAAACAGTTGAACTTCCACAGCTTCTTCAATTTCGTCTTCACTACTGCTAATGCTGTTTCCTTCTAACTCAATTAAATCGTCGTTTGTTAATTCAGGTTCTTGAGATTCCAGAAGCTCGATCAGATCAGCATTTGTAACTTCCTCAAAACCTAGTTGTTAAGCGCACTTGATAATTTCATTCTGAACGATTGCTAAATTATCCGGGTTATTATCTTCTACACATTCCGGCCAAAGCTTTCTCCAAACTTTATTCATCGTCTCTGGTTTTACTTCTTCCCATGAAGAAATAATGTTTTCCAGAGCATTTTTAATGTTATACTGCTTTCAAAATTCCTGAACTGAAACATCCTGATCTGGTTGATCTACTTTTTGGACCAGTTCACGAAAAGTCCGCCTCAGATAATAGGCTTTGAAAGCGGCTATAACTCCCTGATCCATAGGCTGGATCAGTGCTGTTGTATTTTTGGGCTAGTATTGAACTGTGACAGCCCCTGATGGATCGTTTAAATTCTGTGGATGAGATGGCGCGTTATCAAGAAGTAACAGTATTTTGTTGGCTATATTTTTCTTTTGACAGTATTCTTTGACAGCCGGGCAAAAATGATTTTGAAACCAATCTTGAAAAAGCTTGGCGGTCATCCATGATTTAGAATTAGATCGCCAAATTACACCTAAACTGGATCTTGCCGTGTTTTTTAAGGCCCTTGGATTTTCTGATCGATAAATCAATAAAGGTTTGATCTTGAAATCTCCAGATGCATTGCCTCCAAGTAAAAGAGTTAGGCGTTCTTTTGACACTTTGTATCCTGGCGCTGTCTTTTCTCTCTGTGCAATGAAGGTCCTTTCAGGCATTCTTTTCCAGAATAACCCCGTTTCATCAACATTAAATACTTGTTGTGGGGTGTAGTCGCCTTCTTCTATAAGTTTTTTCAAAGTGCTTCGAAATTCGTTAGCTCCAGCGAGATCTGAAGTAGCTGCTTCTCCACTAACCTTAATGTTATGTAGTTCGTATCTTTTTTTAAATTTTTCCAGCCACCCTTTACTTGCTGTAAAGGTTTCCTCGTTTGAGCTTTCCCCATTTTTTTTTTAAATCTTCGTGTAAACTTACAGCTTTTCCACGTACAACTAAGCTACTTAATGGCATGTTTCTTCCAGTCTTGTCTTCGATCCAAATCATCAGCAATTTCTCCATACGTTCCATCAACGGACTCCGTATTTTGGTAATATTTATAGCACTTGAACTTGACGCTGCTTGAGATTGCAAGGTAATTTTCTCGGAATTAGAAATTATAGTTTGTATTGTTGATACAGCTCAAGCTCATGTGCAATTTCACTTAAGGTCGCTCCATTTTTGAAATGCTTGATTATTTCTGTTGTTTGTTTCAAAGAAATAACTTGCCGTTTTTTTTTTATTAGTTTTAACTTAGCAGTTGATGACATTTTGATAACAAAAAAGTAAACTAACAAAAAAATTCAATCTGAATCAAACTAAACGAACTTTAACTATGTACTACTCCCAAACAAAATCAACATCTATTCACTAAACAGGTATATTTAAACTAATTGTGTAAATCCCCGTGCTATATGTACAATACTGTTTGTATTCGTAACAAAACTAAAAATGTTAACAGATGTCAAATTTGATGCATTTCACCTTAGTTTCGTTTTTATATGTTGTTAGGACGTTTCCTCTTTTTTACGTAAATCGAAATTTTTACGTAATTGGAATTTGAAAAAACACAATTTGGGTTTTACGTAAAATCGAATTTACGTAATTCGATGTTACGTAAATCGAGGGTTACTGTATTTAAAAAAATATTTTAAAAAATAATAGGTCAAAGAGCTCTCACAAGTACGGAAAGGTCAAAATTACATTATCTAAGAAATCAACAATCAAAGGAAAATTCGTCATTATCTACTATACAATATAGTGTGTTTCAAAATAACAATTTCAATACTAATGCAGATACTGTGTTGACAGGTAATTTTTTTTTAAATTAATTAGTCTTTTATTAGCGTTACAAAAATTTTAGAATTATTTTTTTGTTGCCCATAATTTTCCCTATTGAGATTAATAATACGGTTAATTTATTACCATGTAATATCGACAATGATCATTGCATTAATGTTCATACAAAAAAAAATTGATTCATAAATCAAGTTATCTCTAGGGCTTGATAAACAAAATAAATATAAAGGCTTGACTTCAATATCTAGTTACAACTCCTTTATATCAAATGTACGATGTAAACATAGATGAATCGTTTTTTATTGGGCAAGTCAGTAATATTAATGATGCACAACGTGATCAAATTAGTGAAGGTATTCCAATCGAAGAATCTCATGCGGAAGAGTTATCCTTTCCAACAATATACGTCGGTGAATTCCGAAAATTTAAAGAAGGTCTACGTATTACACGATTTATGATGGCTACGAGTGAATTAAGATGGTCCGATCGCAGGGCAGTCACTCATCAACATCTTCTTTACTTGGTGATGCAAATTATGTGATTAAGAGTACGAGACAGCTTAACTGTTGCATTTATGCACATCGGACATGAGACTAAAATTAAAAAGGAACAAATCGAGTCAGAAGATTATGTTAATAGCTGCATAGAAAATAACTTAGCTTTTCTCCGATGTATTTCAATTTCAGTTTGGTATTGGTCTCAACGCAAAAAAGATCTTTTTGTCATGATTTGTCAATTAGGTAAACCTACAATATTTTTGACTATGAGAGCAAATGAAATTGGTTGGACGTCTCTACTGCAGATTCTTTATAAATTGAAAAACAACGGAGCATGTATATCTGAAGAAGACATTAATTTACTTGATTTAGTTCAAAAAACTATACTTGCCAATGAAGATGCTGTTACATGTGCTATTTATTTTAATAAATTAGTTAATGTCTTGATAAAAATACTAGAGTCCAAAAAATCTAGTCCCTTTGGAAAGCATTACGTTGATCACTATTTCAAAAGAATAGAATTTCAGCATTGACGAAGTCCACATGCACATATTCTACTGTGGCTGGCTGAAGCACTTAAAGATCCATTGGGAACCGACATGCAAGCAACTATCTCGTTGATAGTTCATTTAATCAATGTTTCAACTGTAAATGCATCTGGAAAAATCAAACTGCAAACACATAAACACAGCTTTACTTGTTATAAAAGTACAAGGTCCAGATCTGCTCAAAAATGCCGTTTTGAATATCCATTTATGCCAAGTCATTCAACAATAATATTAACACCTATGCAAAATACAGAACCTGGATTCACTGAATATCGGCGTATCTACAAAAGTACAAAATTGAATTTAGAAAAAATATATAATGGCATAACTTCTAATGATATGTATTGCAACATTTAAAGAGCTGGAATAAATCGACCAAGAGTGTTTCTAAAACGAGAGCTTAATGAAAAATGGCACAATAACTTTAATCCGTTTATTTTTAATCTTTTGCAATCGAACATGCACATTCAGTTTATCACAGAAGAATATTCTTGTGCTACTTACGTGGCTGAATATGTAAACAAGACTAATAGAGGCATCAGTAATTGTAAACAAGACTAATAGAGGAATCAGTAATTAGTGCTTTGTAACAACAAAGCACTAATATTATGAATAACAATACATTCCAACAATTTGGCCGTTCGAACGACAACGTATTAGAAAAACTCATAAAGAATTGGAAGAATTAGAGATAAATATGAAAAAAGGCCTCATAACTTAAAAACTACTTCACTTGCTGAATTTATAGCTCATTACACTAACAAAAACGGGGATTGTTGTAAACGTCAAAAACCGTGAATCATTAGATACAGGAATTATGATATGACCAATGATCTTACAGAATATAAAAGAGAAATGGTTACTCTTTATTTCCCATTTCGGGATGAAGAAAATGATATTCTCGCTGAAATGAAATTGATCAAAACGTACGATGACAATGAAGAACTGCTCTATAAACGAAAAACATTTGATTTAATTTTCAACATTCAGAAGACAATTGACATATGTAAGGAACTATGCCGTGTTGATGAAGCCGACGATAATGCTGCTGACGATAATAATAGTGTTACACGGGTATCTGAAGCAGATCCGTTTCTAAAATTATATCGTGAAAATGGAAAAATGAATGATGACCTCGTTTTAGCTACTCTCAATGCATTAGGATCTATCGTTAAAAAAAAAGAAAATATAAACAGAAAGCATTATTGATACACGCCATTTAAATTCTCTTATTAACTGACAGAAATCCTCTTAAAATATTTTTAACTGGACCAGCAGGCTGTGGAAAGACTTTTGTAATGAAACTATTGATGGATATTTATAACAGATTTTCTGCTACTGACAATTTCTGTAATGCTTATATTACTTGTGCATCTACTGGTAAAGCAGCTGTGGCTATCAACGGAACAACGATACATGCAACATTGAAAATTCGTCTCACATCGTTCAAACCGCTTCACTCTGAAATTCTCCAACAATACAATTGTCTTTTCAAATTTGTTAAAGTTATATTTATTGATGAAATCAGCATGATCGGCGCTGAATTGCTATCAAAAATTGATGCTCGATTAAAACAAATTACAGGAAATAATGCATATTTTGGTGGAATAGATATTTTTTTTATCGACGATTTACGACAACTTCCACCAGTACCAGTAAACCCTATTTACAAACAGCTTAAAAGAGGACTTGCAGGGCCCACTTTGTGGCGCAGTTTACTATTTTATGAACTAGATCAATTTATGCGTCAAAACAATGCCACTTTTGCAAATATATTCACGTTTTGTTACGAAACATGAGGCTGCTGAGTCATGTCCACATGGAATAAGATTTTTATTAGAGAATAAATCTGTTATGGAATATAATCAATCCATTTTGAGTTTTGACGAGATCAAAGTAGTATCTACAGCTACAGATATGTATGTAGGTTGTCACTCAGTAGAGCAAGAGATATACGTTCGTCAACAATTGCACAAAATGCCAGTTATTGACACAGGAGGAATCCCATATGATTTAATATTGGTTCTTCAAAAAATTTACATTATTACAACTAACATTGACGTATTTGATGGCCAACGGTTGTGTTGGCAAATTGGTATATACAGAACGTGACGACAATAATGAGCTCATCTGGCTTCAATTTTCTGGTAAAATAGGGGAAAAATTAGTAGGACAGCAGTGCCGATTTTACGATGGTCGTCATCTATACCAATGAATATAAATAAAACCATATTCGCAAAAAGTTATCATTTTCCACTGCCTATGCACTCACAATACATAAGTCCCAAGGCGGTACTTTCGACAAAATAGTTTATGAATATAATAAATGTCATAATCAACAGCTTTTATGCTTTTATGTAGCGTTGACACGTGTTACTAATATCAATGGACTATTTATAGTCACTAAAATTAATGACAAAAATTTTTAACATGGAAGAAAACGACCAGTTGGAATAATAGACTTGCAAACTGAATTTCAAAGACTTCAAAACTCTCGACTTATAACCGTTCAGGATAAATTGTGCAATCTTGCAAATATAAATGATGTTACACTGTTCACATTTAATTGTCAAAGTTTAAGAGCTCATTTTGCTGATCTATAGACGATAAAGTATTGAAGAGTTCTACAATTTTGCTATTTTCCGAAACTTGGATGAAAAATGAAGAGCAAATCGATTATCCGGATTTTTATTGCGTTACTCAATACAAGCGACCAAACTCAACATATTCTAGTCTACATATTTTGTAGACATACTTTATAATGTAACTAGAATACAAAATATATCGTCAACTATACTCATGCAACTTTTCGATGAGCTTTCACAAATAGGTGACATTGTTGTAGTAAAGTGGGTCAATATGCAAGATCAACCACTGATAATCGTTACTCTTATCATTTCTCCGAATAAAACTTTATCAAACATTATAAAACTTATTCATCAGCAATAACTTAACTTTACAATTGATGGTTCGGACCTTTTAAATAGTAATTACCATGAGTTACCAATGATTCTTGTCGGAGGTTTCAATGTTAATTTCCGTTCGGAAGAATTTCAACCATTGATTGATTTTTTAAAAGAAAAATTAAATTTAAAGATGAATACATGTCCACATAATTCAACAACCCGATTTGGTACAACAATTGATGCGGATTTTTCAAGAAATTTAGCAAATTTGCAGAGTGAAGTTTATATTTATCACTTTAGTTATCATAAACATATCATTTCATATTTCAATTATGATAATAATTTATTCTTTGAAAAAATATCTCTATGTAATGGCATAAGGCTCGTAAAAACTTTTAGTAGGTTTTAATATAAGTTTTAGTAGGGAATATTATTTTGGCCAAAATTAGTCCATCAAAAAGCAGTTAAACCTTTTTAATGGAAGCGATTAAACTTTACCTGATTCACAAATTTGGAAAGTCTATTAGATCGAATCCGGTGGATGGAAGGTTGTTGGTTTTTTATTATGTATATAGTACACACAAAACATGGTAAAACATTTTTTTGTTCGAGCATCAAACCAATAACGGATTCAAACAATTTATAAACTGATTCCACAATATCAGTCCACAAATACACTGCCACAACATCTGTAAATTATTGATACTCCTTCTGCTCCGCCATACACTTTAGCAAAGTTTTCGTTAACTAAATAATCGTTTATTGTTTTTGACTCCCCCCCTCCTTATTTATAATCAGATTATTTATAATTATTTTAAGCTTCCGGTAAAACAATAATGAAAAACTTTATCGTATTTAATTTAGGTTCACACTTTCATCCAGCCACTTCTCATACCCCGCCCCACCCACTATCCTGTTGTGTTATAATTTTCAATATTTAACCACAATAAATCAATTTTCATGTGAAAAGTTGGAAAATATTTTAACACTTTGCCGTAAGGTTTTAGGTAAATACATAAATTGTTAAATTTTTTAATTTTTTTTATTTTATTTACTGAGTGTTTGTGTGTGTGTGACAACTATTTAACTACATAAAACAACAACAAATTTCTTTAAAACTATGTATATAATTTAAATGGGTGCATGAAAAATTAGTGAAATGCTTTTGTGTGGACTATTTATGCGCGTAAACATTTTTTTACCATGCATAGTTGTAACCAAGTCCACTTGTGTATGACATATGTGCAACAGCTGGAGCCGCTGAATAGGCAACACCTAAAAGACCAGCTGGAGCAATTGTTTTAGCAATACCACCGTATCCGGCATAGGCTGGTGCTGCATATGCTGGTGCCGCATAACCATGTCCAATAGCTAATCCAGGATTGCTGACACGTACATCAGCTTTGCGAACCGACGAGAATGGTGTATCAATTGTTTTCGAATAGGTCGAAACTTGTCCCAAATTTCCATATGATCGTAAAATATTTTGATTTTGTGTTGTAATAGCAGGTGCAACAACATGTCCCCCATAGCCACCGTATCCCGCATAAGCTGGTGCCGCCGAATAAATGGCTTGCGATGCGGCCACAATTGACAGTAGAACAAATAATTTAAACATTTTTACGAACAATTTTATTTTCAGATTGTAATTTGTGTTACAAATTTCTAAGACAATATGAATTGATTTGTGTTGCGCACCCTTTATATACCGATTCCGCAACTATGCGTTACTCTACCCATATGATTTCGATCATTATCAAAACAACAACAACAACAAGTATAACGAAAAGTTGTCGTAATGGACTAGAAATGTTTTTTTTTTTAATATTTTCTTAAAAGTGATAGTATTTATGGTCTTATAGTACAATCGAATATTACAGCAATGTATAATAAGAAATTATTATCGTGTCGCGACTTTTTCATTTATAAGTCATTGTGGGTTATAGATTTTTACTAAAATTATTGCAAAAATTTTCATTGACTTTTTTTATGGCCTACAATAAATTTACAGTATGATCTGTACAGCATTGATAAGATGATGAAAGTCACATTATCGAGAAAACGTGATCGATAGTGTGTTGAAAATCCTCCCAAAAAGGCATCATATATTCAAGAGCAATGCCAATTGCATGTATTTTCCCCAACCACTCTCCATCCTATTCCAGCCCGGAAAAATGACAAAGCCATTACTTTCCAAAAACCTAACAAAAGCAATAGGCCAATCTGCCTTTTTACAGGTTCAAGAAACAATTTGGAACAGACTTCTTTGACCAGCACTCACTCCCACGCGAAATATCCTTAAATTCCGGAACCATCAGTTCGTGCTCCGTTTAACAAGCTTTGCCTGATTATCTTGGAAACAAATAATGCATCTTAAAATTTTTATTTGGAGTTAATATTTTAACAAAGCATTATAACCTTGGCTTGTCGAATTTTTTTCGAGCGTTTTGCTTTTGTTGATCGATCTTTGACACTAGTTGGGTTGGTTATTTCTCATTCGTAAGTACTTATGATGCAGCATCGGCGATCTGTTTGTCCAAATGCCACCTTTTTTCAACATTTCTTGCTACTTATTGCCTAGTTTCATTTTTATTTTCTTGACCTTCTATTGGAGTGCTTGTACTAGAACGGCATCAACTATAGATAAATTATCAAAAACCAGCTGCAAATTAAACTAGCCACGTAAGTATGGGTTGTTGCCTAACCATCTGCCTAAAACTGTTTTGACCCATTTTCGTGTTCAAATTTTAGTATTATTTAACTTCTGATGAATTGCATGTGATGCACGACTTCCTTGTATAATTGTAAGAACACACACCTTCAACCTTTGACAGCAAAGAAAGATCAAGGAAATATGATCGTGCCCTGAAAATATAACCCTATCCTGGAAATATGATCTATTCAATATCGAAAAGCCGTGACAGATTTAATTAGCACTTACAAAAGCATAAAAACGGCCATCGGACACTAAGAGTTCTCAAAAAATAGTTCAATGACTAAGTAGTATTGCCATCGTAGCGTCGAAAATAAGAAAAAACTTATTGAATTCCGGCAATTAAAGAAACTCAATTTTATAAGCAACAGTATCGAAAACTGTTGAGTTATTAAGTGTGAGAGAGCCTTTATTTTGTTTTGTTTTTAATACTAGTCGCTTGTGGCGTTCTATTACCTTCTTGTACTTATTCTCTAAATAAATACCTCGTGTATGGACGCTAGTCTTTTTTATTCGGATTATATTTCTTTTTATTTAAGTACATAATCACATCAGGTTATGGGCCCAGACCCATTTAAATAATAAAAAAAAGAAGTTCAAATTGTTAAATTTCGTGGTCAACGAGTTTAGCGTAATTACTTTTTTTTGTGTAAAAAATTAATAAAAAAAAAAAAATTAAAATGGCGGCAACGTTTGCGTCCATAGAGAAATTGCGTGGAGATAACTATGAGACATGAAAATTTGCTGCACAAGCATATCTTCAAAGTGATCCAGAAAAAAATTGAAGATTCAAAAGCCAAGGCATCGATTGTTTTATTAGTGGACTATGTACATTTTTCACATATTCAAAAAGCAAAAATTTCGGCTGACTTAATAAAAACCAAACTACTTCAAGAAATTCGTTGGGATGATAGAGTTGAGGGCTCTGTCTCTGCATCCGCCATGTACGTGAAGCCAGCAAAGTCAAACAATTATAAGAAGAAGTAATAAGTAAAGGACGGGAAATAATTTGGATGTGGCGTAGTTGGTCACTTCAAAAATAAATGTCCGAATACGAAGATGGCTAATCATTCTTCAGTTTTTTCGTGTTTGACGGCATGCAATATTAAATCAAATGAGTGGTATATAGACTCTGGTGCCGCTGCACACATGTGAACAACTTTGAATGGAAAACTCAAACCAGTGCCAGAATTAGCAGAAGCCACAATTGCAAATCAATCAAAATTGAAGGCCGAATTGATTGGCAATGTTTTATTCCATCTTACGGGTGAATAAATGTTTAGTAAATACTAGAGTTCATGATGTTCTGTACGTGCCAGGACTTTGCACAATCTTATTGTATTGTCAGTTAGTCAGTTAGTAGGCAAAGGTTTAATTGTCAAGTTTAGTGCAAATGATTGCAAAGTTTTTGACAAAAACCAGAAATTACTGATTGAGGCAAAAGTAAATGCCGAGATGTTCAAAGTGACACACACGAGTGAAACATGTTTGAGGGTCAAAGTTGAGAATGAATGGAGATTATGGCATCGACGTCTAGGACATGTGAGTCACGATAACTTGATAAGATTACGAAATGGATTTGTAATCTCAACAGGACAAGTGTGAAACTTGTATAAAGGGGAAACAGACTCGCCTTCCGTTCAAGGACAGCAAATTTCGGGCTTATAGAGTACTAGAACTTGTGCACACTGACCTGTGTAGTCCAATACCAGAACAGCAAGTTCAAAAGGCGTATCTAGATCTCAAAAAACTGAGGATCTAATAGCTGAAGATTCAATTGAAGTTTTGTGTAGTAATGAACCGTCAAATGAGAAAGATAACTATGTTTCGTTAGAACCGCATCGTTCATCGAGAGAGCACAAGTCGACGAAAAGCAATGACTTCGTTTATATTGTATCTCGTGTTCAATTGGATGATCTAATGTTAGTGAAGAAGGCTATGAGCAGCTCAAATGAGTCTCAATGGAAAAAAGCTATGGAAGAAGAGTATCGTTCGTTAATCGAAAACGGGAAGTGGTCGCTTACAGATTTGCCACTTGATCGTAGAGCAATTCAAAGCAAAGAGGTTTTCAAGACCCAATACAACGGAAAAGGAGTGGTAGATCGGTACAAGGCTCATTTGGAAGTAAAGGGCTGTGTTCAGCGTAAGGGCATTGACTATGAGGAGACCCTCTCGCCCGTAGTTTGCTTCTCGTCGATAAGTTTTATGATTGCGGTAGCTGTGAGACACGATTTAGAGATCGATCAGTTGGATGCGATTACAGCGTTTCTTCATGGCGATTTGAGTGAGAAAATCTATATGATTCAACCTGTTTGGACACTGCCTTGAAGATTTTTGGCATGAAATGCTCAAATTACGATGCATGCATTTACTATATAATAGATGGTAGTTACATATGTTGATTGTGGCAGTATATGTTGACGACTTGCTCATTTTTCCCAACGAAAAAGTTTTGAAAGCTGACTTGAAGTTGTGTCTTCAAAAGCAATTTAAAATGGAGGACATTGGTGTAGCCAAATTTGTGTTGGGCATGCAGATTACGCGAGACCGCAAGACGGGAACGATTTCAATAAATCAAAGCCAGTATATTCAAAATATACTAGAACGTTTATTTCTAGTATATTCAAAATATACTAGAAATGGCCGATTGTAATATTGTATTTGTTCCAGCTGATCCAAAAAAGAAACTTTCAGATATGTCGCCGAAGAATGGGTCAGATCGTGAATCCATGAAGGATGTGCCATATCAAAAAGCAGTAAGGAGCTTGTTGTTTGCTGCCCAGGTATCACGACCAGATATACAGTTCGCAGAAGGAGCTGTCATAAGCCTGGATTGTTATTAAATATTGATTTAATAACATTCCAGGCGTTGCTCATTGGTTGGCAGTAAAACGGATCATGCGATATTTGAAAGGGACAATCGAGATGACTCTGAAATATTCAAAAAATGGAAATGAAGTAGTGCAAGGTTATTGCAATTCAGATTGGGCAAGTGATTCAGTAGATCGACGTTCGACAACAGGCTTTGTATTCAAACGGCAAGGTGGAGCAATTTCACGGGGGTCAACCAACTTCCTTTGTCTAAAACAGAGTCCGAGTATATGGCAATGTCTTTGGCAACCCAAGAGGCTATTTGGTAGCGGGGTATATGTCAAAAGTTGCTGGGTGAAAATAAATGTTCAACCATCATACACTGCGACAACAAAAGAGCGATCCAACTAACGGAAAAGACTGCTTTTTCACCCAGAACAAAGCATATAGATGTACGTCATCATTTTCTGCGCTAGAAGGTTAATGACAAGGAGGTTATATTTGTTTACGTCAACACAAACAATATGTTAGCACACAGCCTTACCAAACCGGTGATAGCATAAAAACACAGGTTCTGTTCAATGGGAGTAAATCTTGTAAAGAGTTGAGTGCTGGAAAATAAGGTTCTAGTGGAGATGTTGAGTTATTAAATGTGACAGAACCTTTATTTTGTTTTGTTTTTAATACTAGCCGCTTGTGGCGTTCTATTTCTTTCTTTTACTTATTCTCTACATAAATACCTCGTGCACGGACGCTTGTCTTTTTTATTCACAGCACTTTACATGGTTGCTACATAAAAATAGAGAACCTTCAAAATTTGGGTCAAAAACTAATTTCATTAACAGTCTAAGCCGCTGAACAAATCAACGCTACTTTAATGTTTCTACAGATCTTACTGTAACTTTATGCACGAGACATTGTACGATTATTGCAATTTCTTTTCTTTTGCTTGCATTTTATTAATAAAAAAAATGTCTTGAATAATTACTGTTGAGAGTTGATTGATTTCAAAAATTTTATAACAGAAAAAACCTTGAAACAGATATGTAAGTCGCGCACGTAAACACACGAGTTAATTGTGATATGTAATTATGCGAGGGTGGAGACCATAATTTATGCGTATATTATGTTGACAGACATTTGGTCCGCTATCATTAAATAATAATGTGTGAGCGACCCATTTCAACTGTATTAAGTTCATATCTAATAGTTTTTTATCTACTACAAAACTATATGTACACAATAGAAACTTTACCTTATCGTCTTCTTCCAGTTTTACCAAAAAAAAAAAAAAAAAAATCATAAAACAATGGAAAGAATATCAAAAGCTTTATTAATTTATTTTTCTTTTCAGTAAATTAAAACACAGTACAAATTTGAAATTGTATATGGCAGACCTTTTAGGTTCCAGTAAAATGAGACTGCCTCCTTGGCATAGAAAGTTGTTCAACAACAAGTAGACCGCAATGGTTAGACCATCTGAACTAAGAAGTCAATTAGTGATTGTCAAGATCAACGATAATAGCCATAGAATAAGCATCTATAATCGAGATGGAGCTTTACAAATAAGCAGAAGCCAGAGTTTTTTCCACTTTGGATCTAAAAAATCTATTGTTTCACGTACCTGTGGAAGAACATTCAAAAAAATATACCAAGCCACTTGTATGATACCCAAGCCACTTGTAGACTTGCTTCGACAGGATGCTACTTTTCGTTTTGACCTGGAGCAAAAATCATTATTTAAAAGAAATGTTGACGCATGCTCCCGACCTTTAAATTGTTAGACCGAGCGTTTCAACTGAGTTATATACACAAAAAGAAGTCGGAAGAATTTTGGTGCTATAATTTCATGCAGAAAGCGGATGATAAATCCCGTGGCATGAGCCATGGGAAATTGCAACGCTATATTCCGTAGAAGTGAAGGCCGTTTTCATAGCATTAATACATTTTTATTTTATTTACTAGGTATTCGTTTTAAGCTAGTGGCAGACTAACAAGCTTTAATAAGCACTATGAAGAAAAATGACTTTTTAGCTGCAGTGGCCAGATTGGTATTATATTTTTAAAAGTACGATTTAAAGGTGGAACATAAGAAATTAATCGAATACGTCACGTTGATCTATAAACCATTTCCAGCATTCAGATGAAGAAGCAATCAGAGAAATTCTGAAAACTCGAAATTATAGTTACAATAATTTCGTAACAAAATATTTGATATCGTATACAAGTAGCAAGATGGGAGGACATTAGTTGGGCCCCCAAAAAAATCAAATAATTCTAAATAAACTGAAGTTCTTTTTGGAGTCGATAAAACAGGTTATGCAACAGAAAATTTGATAAAAATGAAGGTTTCCTAATTCACATTTAAAAAATTGACAAACCATTGCAAACCTTTTGTGTAGATCACATATAGGACCAATGGATCTTATATGTTTGCTAGTATCTCTCCAAAAATCTCTCTTATCATAAACCAAGGCCGTATGCAAGTTATCAGGTCAGCAAGTAGGCTGTGGAAACCTTATCTGCATAGTTTAGATTATGGAATAGCATTCATCAGAGCATTTACAAGGGTTTATCTCTTCATATTGTGAAGAGATTTTATCCAAAATGTATTATTTATTATCAGTGTCAGGAGTTTACTCAGGCAACAACGGTTTTTAGCTGGTGATTTAAAAAAAAAACTCCATGCGAGGTCATGTTTATTAGCAAATTAGCAAATTTGGATAGACTTGTTGAAGATCGAGACCAAATACGTTTCAAAGCAAAGCAACAAATCCTGAAAATTCAGAAGGAAAACATAAATACAAGAGGCTAAAGAAACAATTAGAGAGGTGGAAGAGGAAAACAAGCAAAGTTTGCGTACCAAGTGGAAGTTATCGTTGAGATAAGAAGGCTTAATCCGCAGGAATATCAAAATATCAAGAAAACTTTTTGAGGCAATAGAAAGTTAAAACGGTAAATTTAAGCCACAAATATGAAGTACCCAAGTTAAGGCAATTTTGTTGCCCAACAATGGATTGTTGCTTGTTGATTTTAAATCAAGAGCAAGAAAACTGACATTGCCTATGGTGAAAATATTAGTTCACACTCACGACACTAACTAGCAAAAACAAATAACGTAGTCTATAGTAATGATTAAGTAGGATGGTAGGTGCGGCTCAATAGGGAACGTGTCAACTTGTTTCGGCGTGCCTCCATTGTTGCAACTTTGTTAGAGTCCGCCAATTGTGTCTAATGTATCTCCACGTGGTCAACGACTTCGATCGGCCAAATATTAAATGCGAGTTTAGCACTATAAAATAAGGGCCATATTAAGGTATTAGGGGACCCGTACTGATAATCAACCTGGCTGGGAGACCTTTTCTAATAGCTCAATCTCAAAGAGAGTCTCTGGATACCTGGCAACCTCCTGTCGATGTATTTAGCCTTATCCTTGTATTGTGGATCTCTGCAAGGACGAAACTTCTTGCTCCGCTAAACGTGGAACGAAATATGGATACATTAAATTGACATATTAAATCAACAACAAACAAAGCGGCTGGTACTCGCTTAAAACCGGTTAACATAGAAAAGGAGAAGGGGGTATTTAGGCCATGTCTCAAGAATGAGGGGAGGGTGGACATATAAGGAAATTATGCAGGTCCCTCCAAACCTTTCTATAATGCAAGGAAGAAAGCATGGCGAGCCTTAAAAAGCTAGAGGCAATTCCATCGGCTAGTAGAACTGGCACAGACATTGCCACACTGGAGTAGGCTAAATGGCTACAGGTTCTTTGCAGCCTATGCCGAGAGGTTCTACTGAGAGCTCCATGACTAAACAACAGATATCTCAGGAAGAATCTCCTAAGGACGTTAAAAGATCTAAATTGCAGGCAACTACAATTAGACCTTTAAGCGAGGTTTTGAAGGACCCGTTTGTCGTAGCTATTACTGATGCTGCAAAGAAAGATGGCAGTTTTGCTCCCGCTGATTAGAGGAAGGTGGAAAGGGTTTTATCAGCTTTCTTCCTCGGTATTATGCGGGAGAACCCTGGGGTTGCCCCTTCTTGCCGCGATAGTGGTTGGTACAGGAACCATATCAAGTTGACAGCCTAAGCCAACCAGAGGTCTCTTGACTTATATAAAAAAGCAATTATAAGCCAAGAGGAAGTCGAGGCTGGAGCCAGTCTGGAAATTACTGCTGTGGAAAACATACCAAGCAGGCCGAGGACTCGTGACTAGTTTCCAGCTGAGCCTTGTAATCCCACAGAGATTGTGGAACAGATAAGGATTGACAACCCGGAGCTACTTTTCCATAATTGAAAGATTGTCCAGGTGGAGGAGGTTAAGAACGACTTTAGATCGGTTGTAATCATTGTCAATAAAGAATCGCTGGAGATGACGTAGAGGTCATCTTGATTCAAGATTTATTGCTCAATAAAGATCGGGTTCTTGGGCTAAGAGCTACTAACTATAATCTGTTGTTTGTGCAAGGTAAAGACAGGATTTGTTCGTGCATTCTTGCAAAGAACAAGCTTAAGAATTTTCTGCTTTCCGGTTAGAGCGATGCAGATGTGTTAGCAGTTAGCATTGAGGTCAATAGCAAAAACCTCTGGCTTGTATCAGCATACTTACCGCATGATGGAGAAATCGTTGCTCCAGCTAACATGCGCGACTTAATAGCAGTTGCTCAAGAACGTAGAGTTTGAATCATCCTTGGATGTGATGCAAACTCACACCATACGATCTGGGGAAGCACCGACACAAATGAAAGAGGTGAGTTACTGTTAGATTATATTCTTGGTACTAATTTATGTATCTGTAACATAGGCAACATTTGTTAGTAATAAAAGTAGGCCTACAACTTTTATTACTACCAATAGACAGGAAGTTTTGGACATCACCCTTGAGTCAAACTTCTAGTCATTGCGATGAAAACTAAACATAACGCGGACAAGGACTCCTATAGGGAAGTCTTTAAACCTTATAAATATAAATTAAAGAAAGACAAAATCAAATCCTGGGGGCAATGCTGTGAAAATATACAGGGGCCTTCTGAGGCAGCTAGGCCGCGTAAGGTTTTATCAACTTGTCCTGCCGTTCCAAGTTATCTTCAATGGCCGAATGGCATGTGAACTACAACGGGAGCAGAATCTTTGGATCTTCTACTAGAAGCTCACTTTCCGGGCTGTTCCGAGTTTTCACTTGTTCTGCCAAAGGCAAACACGGCTTTTGGGCTCGCTGGGAAGATTGTCAGCAGGATGAACAGCCTGTGGTCAGCAAACAATTTTAAGCCGTTTAATTCAGCAGGTCCGGATGGCATTATTCCAGCCGACATACAACAGACCTCTGATTTTACAGTTCCCTGACTGGAGGTGATCTTCAAAAGTAGCCTGGAACTATGTCACATTACAAAAAAACGGACGGAAGTAAATGTTATTTTCATACTAAGGTGGGAAAACGCTCTCACCGCGATCCGAAAGACCTTAGGCCAATTAGCTTATCTCCTTTTTTAGTAAAAGTTCCGGAGAGACTAATAGAAGGCCCGAATGAGCTGATTAAGTTATCTGCACCTCAGCATGCACACGGTAAAGTGAAATCAATAGAATCGGCACTACACTCCCTCATATATTTCCCTGTATAGACCTGCAATAATAGTGCTGGCTGTGGAGTTTTCTGCGAGTAATTAAATCTAAACCTCTCTTTTCGCCTTCCTGATCACTATAGTGTTTTTCAGCAGCCTTCATTTAATGTCCTACAATTAGGCATTTTTAAGTAGAAAGCCTTGCACTGTCTCTCATCTCTTAACGAGATGGCTGAACAGTTCAACATCCATCTTACGTGGATGCCAGGACATTTCAACATAACGGGGAATATATCGAAGCCGATGGTCTCGCTAGATTGGGAACCACTTATAGCATATATTACCTATAGTAAGGCTGACATATTACCTATAGTAATGCTTCGTCAGGAGCTTGAATTGGTTTCAGTAACGAGAGGTGGAGAATAAAATTCGTTGTGGTAGGGCTACGGACCTTTTTTGTGTCTATGCCACGTCCCTGAGTGACGGCTAACTAAACCTAACCTAACCTAATGATTAAGTAATGCAGTCATGTATGAATTTATCTTGGCCATAGAAAATTTTTTTCATCACATTATCCATATAGTACCATTACACCTATACACAAGATCTTCCGAAGTTAAATTTTGCTTTCAAAGACCAAGTTCGAGTATTCCAGAATGTTCTTATGCACAAATGACAAATCCGAAGGTAGTGATCATTAATTGAACTTATGGGAGTAAAGATCAATACATTATTTTGATTAAATCAACTTATGCACAATTTATAAGCGACCTTAATGCTAACGAGTCCAATGTAAGACCGGATACTAAATGTGTGTTGAGGTTATGGTAACAAATTAATTGATTTTACCTATGCTATGATTTTCCAATTCAATTGGATAATTTAATTCAATTACATTTTATTAAACGTTATAATGATAGATCAATTAAATCAGCATGTATTTTGTATGTACAGAATGTAAATTACACCACTGAACTTTGTAATTATCTTGTCAATAAAATATAATTATGATAGTTTTTTTGGACCTTTAAAAATGTTTCAGTTTTTATAGAGTTATATTTGGTTACTGTGAATGTAAATTATGGAGTATATTTATTGTGAAGTTTTATTAGGGGCAGTAACCCAACAAATTAGCCAAATTTACGGTTACAAACTTAAATTTTAGTCTTTAAAAAATTAATGGTAAGACAGCCCCTCAAAACTGTTCAATTAACGGCAAGTTTAACATTAAAGAAGTATTTTTTGTTTTTTTTCAGACTTTTTTCAATAAACGGATTTCCCTATTTGCCCCAACGACCACCCTACTATTACGTCCGTTAGTTCAAGCATCATGTTAGTTCTTCGAGCATTGAATATTTTGCGCAAGAATATTGGCTCTTTCATGAATATTTTTTACTGACGTCACATAATCATTACCACTTTCAATATTTAAGAATTGTATACGAAATGGAACCACTCTGCATTCCTTCTGGTATCTGAAAATTCATCAAAACCCTTTTCTAACTTTAAAGCTGGTTTGCCTTTGTTTCAACAGTCAATAGTTTAATCATTTTACAATAAACTCGATTTATTCCTGATGTCATGGATCTGGCGGTTGCTGGGAAGTGTGGTCAAACACATACGACCAGTTTAGCGTGCAAGCTGCACGCTAAACTGAAATGAAAGACAGTATTAAACACGTTAAATTCCATAATTTTAAGGTCCATAATATTTAGGTTTAAAGTCCTTGAAAGAAACCCTAAGCCTACCGTCCTAATAATATTAGCTGCATATCTGGAAAGATCTGTGGATTTCAATAAAAAAGCTAAAGCTGAAGTAAGCGAGTTCAAAGTAGGTAAGAGACTCATGCGGCTGGTAGCCGGAAAACAAATTCTAATAATAGGCAAAACACATGCGTCTGGCTACACACCGAGTCGAAATGGACAGAGAATATTCTTAGCATCATTAGAACCAGCCATCCAATCCTCTAACCGGGAATTAAAAGATCGTTAAGCAGGAGCAGCCCAAGAGAAGTTTTTTACTATTAATTATGGTAGTCAAAATTCAGTCCATTACTCTTCGTGATTATTGACTTCGGTTTTGGTTAGGCGAACATCGGAGCTGAATATGATTTGGAAAAAAATTTCTCAAACAATGAAAAGCTCGACCTGGATAGACTATTTAACCAAGGCTCCAATGAGTATGATTTATCGGGCTTATTGGATGAGCAGGCAAATACATTAAAGAGTTAAGAAAATCTCAACGAAGAAGGTCAGAAAATCATTTAGTTCCATGTAGAGAGATTAGAGTGGTTTAACGGAAAACTGTTAAGATTAAATTTCAGATTAAACTGCTAGACTATGCAACGGCTGCTTTGGTAACTATTCTCCTCAGACTGGCTAAATCAGGTGAGGATGCAATTCTTTTCCGGGAACCTTGGAAAATTAAAAACTGGATCTGTGGCTTCAGATGAAAAGGTTATATTTTAACTCCAATTAGTATAATAAAATCAAATCCTGACTTCGTTGGAAAAGTAACCAGAATATTTTTCTGTTTTATCAATACAGCAATGATGATATAACTGTGGTTAGCTTAAAGATCGGCAATAACAGATTTGTCTGGTTGCAGTTTATATAGACAAGAAAACGGAGGTTCCACTTGATAATCCTGGGTGAAGAAATCATCAAGGTGGAATAGAGAAAGATTGGTGTACTACTTGGATGTGATGTTAACGCTAAGATCGGACCTTTATGTTTGTAATAATAGACAATACACCACATTTATCAGTGAAAGAGAACACTTTTTCCAAACATATTACCTCAATATTTGCCCTGCTACCCAGCAACTTTCAGGAATCTTAAAAAACAAACTGGACCACATAAAGTGTTAGGGAAACTGTTCCAGCAACAGTTGAAGATCAACAGAATCGATCCATTAATCCTGCTTGCTCTTCGATTAAACTTAATGGAAAGCTATAACTCTTTGATGATCCAAAGAGTTAGACACCTAACAGAAGGCGTATTAGACCGTCTTTATGAGGCTAAGCGAACCAAGCAGTCTCAGGACCGGGTCTTATATAAGGAGAACCTGAGACTGTTCAAAGGATATAAGGGAGAGTACCGAGGAATTTTTAGAGTCCCCCGACGAGTTGTTAGAGCCCCTTACGTGAGAAAATGGTGGAGGTCTGAGAGGTTTCTCGCTTTTGGAAGATTATTTTCTCCAATTCCACTATTGTAAGTCATTTATATGAACCTGCTGATTCGTAAAGGGCTTCTAGCATGGAATATTTTAAAATTCTAATAAAAATTTACTCCCCAGAGAATTTTGACGAATCGGTAGAAGTTAGAATTCCAGGGTGGAGAGTTTCACATGCATTATGTAAGCAGATATTACAAGTAAAAAACGATCGGAACAGATCGGATTATACCAACAGATTCAAAAAACAGGGATTATCCTGTCAAGGCTGGAGGTGATATTTAAGGATATTTAGAAGCTGGTATTAAAAGCTCTGTATTCCTAGAAAATGGATGGAGATCACGGTAGTCTCGAAATAGAGAAAATGCTCGCATGGCTACTCAAAGAACCGTAGACCTTTAAGGTAAAAGATATTTGAAGTAAATATTCAAATTACTTTAAAATCTAGTAACTATGTAGGCAGTATCACAACATGGGAATCTATGGACATAGCTCTGAACGCTTTTGTATGTACAATTGATAGGTCAATTCAATATCAAAAGTTCCGTGTGCATAAAGGCACCTTTAATAATGTTAAATCTAAGTGGCAACCACTAGCTGGAAGCCAGAAACATAGTAAAAAGAGGTAATATAAAGCTACTATATGCTAAAGCAATGTACTAATGCAAATCTCGCTAAATACTGCAGTAGCGCTTACTACTAAAAACCTTTCGTTTTTAGTAGTAAGCACCGTGCAATAGTAAGGCCCGTTCTTTACGTACGGAGTGAACTGAGTGATAGGTGTAAATAATGGCGATTATGCTCAGAAGCGGGAGCTGAGGAGAACACCTACGCATGTTTTAAAGGTTATATGTTCCATTTTCTTCTGGAAATGTATAGGGAAAGGTCACTTGACAAGTATAAGTTTACTGAATGAGTAACGGTGAGCCTTGATTATACTACACAAGTATTTTGTCTAAAAAAAGGTTTAGAAATCTCCCTTCAAGAAGGTCTTGGAAACTGGAGCTATGCAGTTCTTCACAGATAAATTTAAGCTTGACGATAAAGTAAGATCTAGAGCATTCTATGATACTTCGAATATGAATGTCTCCCTGAGTACTGTAGAGTGTACCAACCTGTAGTTATATCGATTCAACTGAAATGGGACTGGGCAGTCGCAGGAAGGTTATGGAGCTTAAACTGGCACTTAAGAAACGGGCAAAAACCCTGGAATAGGAGTGGTAGGCCCAGATCAGACAAACCATTTGTATTACAATTGGTAATCGTTTTAGATGGTCTGCCAATCAGCTGTAGGAATAATAAAATTGTTCTGTCCTTAATTACAAGAGGAAATCAGAAAATCACACCTACTTTAAAATCATATTTTCCGACCATTCCAATACTTGCCTAAAAAGGTGTCATATTGTAGTAAAATATGTTTTGGAAGAGAGGTATGAGGTTTTTTATTTTTTTTTAATATGAAAAAAAACGAGAGCTTTTTTCTGTTGTTCATAATAAAAACATAAATATTTTACAAAAGTGTGAAAAATTATAAATAAAACAATAGAAAGTATTTTAATTTAATTTAAAAAAAAATGTTAAAATTTCGTTTGTTTTTCTTAAACTTTAATAATTCCGATCCATAAAGAGAAAATTTGAAAGCGCACTGTTGTGAGCTTTTTGTTATTGTTTTATATTTTTATAAAAACAAAAATTCTTTTGTTTTGTTTATTTTCCAAAAACAATATTGTATTTACATTAGTTTTTGACTTAAAAAATGTACAAAAACAAATGAAAGAAAAGTTTTACGTTTTTCTCAATTTTTCCATACCGAATATGTTTGTATATGGGTATATAATATGGTGGAAAACCAACAGACAGACGTTTATTGTTATACTTTTAGTTTCGTAAACGTAAATTTTTTATTTTCAATTTTTTTCGTACCAAAGTAAAAGTTTAAAAATTTGATGGTTGAATTTCAATGTTGAAATGGTTTGTGCTGTTCAATTGTTTTAAAATAAAAAAAAAATTATGTTGAGTTGTCTTAAGTATCGTGTTGATACACAAGTAAAGTGAAAAGTTGTCACTCAACGCCATTTCATTTCAGTATCACATTTAAATATTCACACATATACACAAACTTTATGGTCCTGAAGTATACATGCAAGTTGAACCCTAACATAATTTTCTCGACAATTTTTCATCAATTCAATGATCCAGTAGGAAATTTGTAAAATATAAATTTTTTTCACTTTAATGCCCAATTTGAATTTTTTTCTGTATACATATACGACGAAATATTATAGATTTTAAGGGGGTGGTGTGGTAGTGACATATGGTTATTGTTGTGTTGTAATGTTTACCTCATTACATCGGTATGTGTGCTTTCAACAAAAAAACGTTTAATTTTTCCCAAAGCAAATCATACATATTATAATACAATAGGGTGAATCAATTGGAGGTATATAAAAGTCCTAGTAATGTTGAACAAGAAAATAATGACCAAAACACATGCCAAACATTTTAAATGTTAAGGTTTTAGCAGCAACGTTTTAATGGGACATTTTTTAGCCGCTTTCGGGTTTTATCATATATTTATTTATGGTACAGGTGGTAAATGCAACTAGTGGAAATTGTGTTTGCTTCGTTTTGCAGCTGATTGTTGGTTCCCTACAAAATATTTTTCTTTATTTCTGACGACTTACCAATTTTTTAGGCACAACTTGTTACTAATAGTGGGTGCTTGCCTGACTATAAGGTACGTGGTTGTATTTTTATCACATTAATTACAGTTGTGCTTGTTACTTTGGCGTGGTAAGCCGTTTGGTTAATACATAATTTTACAGTGATGTACACTGATGTACTCTTTAAATTATTGTTTCAAAGTGTATACGTTATAAAATTAAGTTGAAACATAGTCATAGACAAGATTGGATGTGTTGTGTGAAACCAAGTTAATTGAATTGCGTGTAGGTGCTTAAAACTTTTCCAGTTTTAAAATGAATTAAAAAATTTTGAAATTTATTCATCTGTTGACCCATTGGGACTGAATCCTAAAACACGACACACGTCCTCTTGTTACCATCCATACTACATCCTTGCCACGTAAAAGCCAGTACTTCTGTCTTAACAATCCAAGAAGTAATTGTGGACCAGCATGGCGAAATTTTTAATGGTAGTCTTCTACTAAACGTTTAGCTAATATATTTCTTGTTAGAACGATGATTGGATGTTTAACACTTTCTGGCACATTGGCACCCCCCCACTCGTACATCCCCTTGGTTGCTAATAAATGAATTAAGAAATTTCAAATTTGATTTTATTGGTTCTAATCGTCTCAAACTCTTGATGTCTTCTTTTAATAAACGATTCTGCACGTACTTCCAACAAACTAATTCGGTCTTAGTCATTTCATCGTGTGTTAAAGGACCTGATTTTGGACTATCTTTGTTGTTTGACCTTGCATTAAGAAATAAACGGATTAATCGTGCTACTACCTTTATTATTGTGTGGAATGATGAAACTCGCGAAGCCAAATCTTCCAACCAATCGACTCTTTACGAGCACATAAAAATACTGATGCTTTAATTCTCCACTGATTTTTTTTGGGTCAATCTTCTTTATCTTTAAGCCATGATGGTCCGTTCCACCACACAGTGGATGATTTATTAAATCTATCGGCATTACTTCTCGTGAAGCACAGTTGGCGGCATTCTGACTGGATGGAACATAGTACCAACTATCTCTACGGGTCTCATGTAATATCTTCGAAGTTCTATCCCCTACGAAAACTTCCCACCAACTTGGCACAACTGACAGCCAGTCCAAAACAATACTAGAATCTGCCCAGTAGATTTTATTGCTTATGGTTGTAGACAATGCACCTTCAACCGATTTCATTAATTGAACGAGCAACAAAGCAGCACATAATTCCAAACTTGCAATTGATATTGTCTTTATTGGAGTGACCTTAGATTTTGCTGCAAGTAATATAGTACAATATTTACCCTGTACGTTTTTGTGACTTGCGTAGACTAAGGCAGCGTAGGCGCGCTTGCTTGCATCGCAAAACCCATGCAATTCAGTTTCATTTAAAGTTTGAAGCCATCTGGATATTCTTATTGCTTTTAAATCTTGTATTTTAGTATGAATTGCAATCCAATCTGATTCAATCGTTTCGAGTAATGGATCATCCTACTCAACTGGTTTCAGCCAAAGCTCTTGAAATAATATTTTAATGCCAATTATCACTGGAGTTAACCATCCTAGTGGATCGAATATTCGACTGCTTTCAGATAATAAACCTTTTTTCGTAGGCACATATGTACCCAATTTGATTTTATAACTAAACACGACATTTATTGGGTGCAATTGCAGCCCCAATACCTTTGTTGTACCTGAATCATCATCGGCAAATTCCTTTTTTAAACCATCTCTATCACCTTCAGGAATCATATGTAATATTTTCATCGAATTTGATACCTACTTTCTCAACCTCATACTTCCAATAGCCAACACTCTAACCAAGTCAAGCCTTTTCTTTAAGGCTTCATCCGATGTACTTCCGCCAAACATGACATCATCAATATATGTATGATTTCGTAGCGCGCTTGATACTGCAGGCTACTCATCTTCAGTCAAACGTGCTAGTTTCTCTAACACTCGCGTTGCAAGATAAGGTGCAGATTTCATACCGTACGTTAAAGTGGTTAATTCATAAAATTGCAATTGTTCATTATTGTTCTTTCTCCATACAATCTGTTGTAGCCGGCGATCACTGAAGTGTAATAATATTTAGCGGTACATTTTTTCGATGTCACATATACCATAGCAAATTTGAACTCTCTGAACCGTAGTATTATCTCGTATAACAAAGCTTGTTTTATTGCACACGCCATTAATGTTTTGTTTAATGAAAATCCACTTGAAGTTTTGACGGAAGCATCAAACACAATACGGAGTATAGTAGTAGTGCTTGACTCTTTTATTACACCGTGATATGGTAAATAGTTTTTTGACGTATGCCCGCTACTTTGAATCATATGACCTAAAGAAACATATTCTTCCATAAACTTCGTATATATGATAGAACGAATGATTCATCCCGATCAAATTTCTTCTCTTTTGGACGCCTGCCTACTGCGCGCCAAATCCAACGATACTCCCAAATCAGTTATATTGGGTTTGACAGGTAATTTGACTATGAGTTTTCCATTGGCGGTCCTTTGTATAGTTTCCTTGAATATCGCTTCACACTCATTTTCTTCGTCGGTCAATCCCTTGAATTCTGGCCAATTTTCTAGCTGCAAGAATTTTTGAAGAAGTTCATCCGTTGCGGTTGATTTATCATAAACTTCACAAGCATACACCTGAGTGTCTCCTATTCCAGTTACCTTCCACTCAGCAGTGAATCGAAAACCGATCGTACTCCTAGTATAATATCGATTTTCCTTAGTTTTCACCAAAACTTAGATCAGTCAAAAATATTGAACAGTCTATTTTATTCATCTGAATCGAGTGGCCTGATAATTGTGCGCAGAGATTCGACAAGACCAACGCAACTACTGGAATTTCTTGTGCTAAGTCGTATAACGATTTTAATTTTATGTACACTTCACCGGAAGACACTTGTGATGTAAAACCAACTTCAGTAACAATGGTTCGATTATGTATTCGTGTTAGCCCTAATTGATTACAGAATTTTTCACTAATCAAAGTTGCCATGGAACCGGAATCTAACAACACTCTGCACCGATGTTCCACACTATAACTATCCATTATTTTCACTATTGCAGTTGGCAAAATACTAGGTGTCGAAGTGTTCACTGCTGAATAAGATAATTTCTCCCTTTCTTCGGTGGGCAAAACCATAACAGCAGATATTTTGGTTGACTCGCTACATTATTCGTCTGGTTATTTGATGAAGCATTTGGGTAGGATTTTGGAAACTCTTTATCTGGATGTAATAACGTGCTATGTTTTCTGTGGCAAATTGCACACCTAACCTAAGCTTTACACGTAAATACGGCATGACTTAATTTTAAACAATTGAAACAAGGTCCCTTCGCTTTAACACAATCCCGACGTTCACGTGTTGACATTTCCTTAAATTTATCACAATTTGGTAGATAATGTTGAACAAAACATAGCCAACATTTTATGTAAAGATGAGACACAATATAATGATGGATGTAACGATGAGTTATAGTTTTGAATTTCTTAAATTGTAATGAGCTCATAGCCCTTTCCAATTTAGTGGTGTCCGGGGTTGTTAAAAGAATCCACCTCGACTTGGTGTCCCAGTGCTGACTGTAATGCTCCGGGGTCAACACATCTATAGTGACTCGAGATACTTCATTAGTGAGCAGAGTGGTATAGAGTTGATGCAGGCCTTAATCTGGGTGAGTAGAGTGGTCAGCTCCTCGAATGTTAGTTTGGTGTCTTCTATGCAGTTTCTTAGGTGAGTTTTTATGGATTTTAAGCTTATTTTCTATAACCCGTCAAAATGTGGGAAAGACGGTGAGATGAAATGCCAATTTATTAAATGGAATGCTTTATTAGCCTCTACAAAATCATCGTCTACCATTATAGCTGTACATATGAATTAACGGAAAGCGCTTATAAAAGCATCAGTTGACAATTTGGGTGCTAAGGCATTGCCGCCGTGTAACGTTTCTCGATAATCCCAATCCAATATCATTTTTGTGAGAATCTACTTGTAAGGTTCAATCATAGGATGTCACTCTTTGTAGGATAATTGAGAACTTTTTAGCCGACCTATTTATAAGACTACTTGGATGATGTTGCGATGATCTGAGAAAGAATGTAATAACCGTAACTGGTTGTTTTTTCGGACGGCCTTTGTTTTGCCCAATTTGGTTTGTTCTTCTTTAAATGCCAAATTATGTACTGCTCGAATTAAGACTGACAGTGCATGGTGCCATTTGTCTAATTGCACGCCCCCTATGATTTGTTGCTTAACTCTTATCTTGATTTGGTTCAAAATTATGTATTCAACAGGGCCCGTTCTACCGGTTATCTATTGTTGCTAATATTTTAATCTGCTGGATGATCTTCAATTCGAATGTACTTTCATGAGTCCCTATTAGTGTTGGCCAATGAAGTGTGATGGTGAAATCGGACCACAATTTCGCTTATGATTACCTCCAATGCCTTACCTCCAATGATTTGTAAGGTTTGTCAGCTTAAGAATAAAGCACCATTTAATTCTAACTTCAGGATTGCCAACTTCCTCTTGGTGGATGTAACCTTTGATTTCGCTGTCAGGAACCAAACCGCCATTTTTCCGTGAGTGATGGTTTTGTTATACTTTAAGGTGGCGTATGCCTGCTTATGTTTCGCGGAATTGGCATGAGCTGAGTAGTTCTCAGTTCTGTTTTGAGTCCCATCTGTTGAAAATCTTAGATGCTAAATTATCATTCCAGCCTAAGTTTAGGCTCCATAAACTCTGTTACATAGTTTTGATTGGCGTACGGTTTATTCCACGATCCAGAATAGCCCTACTAATCTTAGGCAATAAATTTGCTTCCGCTTTTAATCGGTATAATGATACAGAGATGATAGACAAAGAATGCATGTTTGGCACAGCTTTAACCCTAAACGTTGGGCTGCTTCTTCCGTAAATAAGGCAACCAGTGGCCCGTGATCCATCAATGTTCTCAAGATAGTAGGTTGTCTAGTGACAGTAATCACTCTGACTACTGCTGTTGTCTGACATGATTGCTTAAAAGAGTTTTAGCCGCACTCTGGCTTCAGAAAGCTGCATTATTGGCATGCGCCAATATGTGGTTACACATATTTTTTTGATAGACAACGTTTTTAAAGGTTGGATGGGCTTTTTAATCTTGCCCTGGCTAATGTCGTAGTTTTTCTGAATTGCTCGCACTGTTCTAAATGATGACGTTCTCTATACAATGTGTAGCGACCATCGCTACGCACACAATTGAAATTATTCAGATATTTCGTGCAAATCCATATAATTCGCTAACGCTACATGTACCCTGTACATAAATATATAAAGAGCGTAAAGTAGCTATTACACATAGCACTCGGTTGCCATGGCCTGATGAGATGACAAATAATTTTTCAGATCGAAACTGAGCTTTGCTTCGCACAACATCTATACATCTAAATAATTAAAATAATGACGTCAACCGCCGTCATTATAAATGTATACAAAACAAAACTGAGCTGACTATGATGACATTAATACTCCTCAGTTGTGTCATGTTTGAGGCGTAGATCAGTGCTCTTGGCGCAGTTTCTTTGATGCTTGCCATTAATTGCCTTTTACGATTGGACCTCAACAGGATTTGCTCAAATTGTGTCATATATAGCCTAATGGTTTATTGGTCCAGTTTCTGTATTATAGAAACGTTATCAAAAATTCGAACGGGAAGCTCATCTGCAGCTTTTAACCATCAGCATTTATTGGACAACATTTTATGGTTCAGTAAAATAAAATAACAATTCTGGGATTTCTAGTTTCAAAAACAGTTAATTGCGCTTACTGCTTTTTCCCTTTATCAACTTAACCTTGAAGCCTCACATGTAAGTGGACTAATCCAAGGCTCTTGGACCATGTAAGCGCACATGGTGATAAATATAATCGCTATTAAAGCGCAAAGAGTTTCCAACCTTTGACAAAAAATGAAGCACCTTAAAAAAATATTGACTTTCAAACGGTTTTGTAACTCTGTTTTAAGCAACTGATGGTTATGTAAAAAACCAATTAAATCACCCTTTTTTATAAATATGTGAGTAACTATAAAATTTTTCCATTTTCATATATAGCCACATCTCTCGTGCATGACATTAGAAACGTTCATATATACAATCATAAAAAAGGAAATATATGTGTGAAAATTTGTGGAAATTATTTGCCAACATAAACCAACCAAGAGAGTTACACACAGTACTTAGATGGAAAATTTAAATTTTTTACCATTTTTTTTTTTGTGCAAATCGTTGTTGTGTATTTTGTCATAAAAATTTATTTTCCTAAGAAAAAGGAAAATGAGACCCTTCATGGAATAAATCTTGGGAAAAAATAAATTTTCACTGTATTAAAGTATTTCAATGTTTTATTTTATATTTTACAGTTACAAAATAAAAACTGCTTTTGTTTTTGTTCTATTGTTTTTCTCTGTTTTTCCAACCATTGTTTTTTGTTTGTGCTGTTGTTCTGGTTGTTGTTGTTGTTGGAGTAAAAATTTAATGAACCAATTTAATAGAGCGGAATGGAATTTTAATCAAAATTTTTAATCAACTTTCTTATATACTGTGTCGTGTTGGATTTTTTTCCATCTTTCGAGTTGGTGTTGTTGTTGTTGGTCCTTATGTGTGAGCTTTTGTTTGGGTGGTGTGGTTTGTAAGTAGTTTTGGTGGTGTATTTTAATGTGTTGTCGAATTTTCGTGAAAATTTTTAATCTTTCCTTTGTTGTGTTAATTTTTGTTTTGTTATGGAGAATTGATAGGTATGCCACGGTGAATTTTCAATTAAACAGGTTTATATTATACGAGTGTATTTTTGTGGTTTAAATCTGAAATAAAATGAAAAATAACAATTTGCAGCTCAATAAAAAGTGTGATAGGTAGAGAAATTGATTTGATTAATTTTTAGAATTTTAATGAATGTATATAGGCATTCGTTAGTGTTGATATGAAGTGCCAGTAGAGCAGTCTTGGTTTTTGCTTCCTATGATCAACAAGACATCGGTAGTCTCCATGTTTTGGTGACATTCCTTAAAAAACACTTATTACATTGTTTTACTGTAACAATTATTACAAGACCATCTTGCAAGGGCATTTAATATTATCTTTTCAAGAATGTAGTTAATTTTTTATTAGAACTTTCTACCAATGCATTCGTTTTTGGAGCCGTGATAAATACTCTGAGCCTTTTTTCTGAAATAGTTGAGTTAATTTGGTAAGTAAATGTCATCAATTGAACTGCTGATTATAAAGTGACATGAAGTTAATGTGGATTGATTTTTAATCAAAATCCAAGTATTTCCTTTGTGGAGAAAAAGTTCTTGTTTTAAATGCGCTTTAATTTATATAATCGAAAGCTCTTGAAAAATTATTGTATATGACCTTTAAAAATCTTTCTCATATGTTGTTTCGTCGATTTCACACCGGCTTTCTTTTCGTTTACGTTTATTGCCTTAATTCCATGCTTTTCATAATCGAAGGCGATCCAATATTTATCATGACAAGCCTCTCGTTTGCTCAAAATACTGCCCTCCATAAAATTAGAGTAAATCCTTTATACGGCAGAGAAAATTGTAGGTATATAAAAAGGATTACATCCGAAACGGTCAGTCACTATTTAAGTTTCATCAATGAGGATGATTATTTAATGGTTTGCTTTGCGATGTCTGGAAATACAAACTTCGGGAGCCACTAGCGTATTATTTGCTAGCTCGGAAATTGTAGGAATTGACTCCTTCTTATTTACTTCGACGTTGCAGAGAGTTGGTAGTGTACTGAATTTTGTGATGGATCTTTTAAGAGTATTCCGGTCTGAGTTTTTATAATAATTTATCTTGTCCTGGAAATGTGTATATTTTTATCCCTTATGATATCTTTCTGGTTCTTTTTTATATTTGGCTGTTGATTTGTACATTTTGCGCGACGAAGCATATTCTGTAGATATTCCTTGCTCCAAATTTTTACAAAAATAATTCTTCATCCTGTCCACTAGTTGCCTCCTAGTTAATATTTGTGGTTTCAATTAAAGTGTCTGGTCGTTAAGTAGGTTAGTCATTTAATCTCATTTGGATCATCTGCTAAAGGGGCTATTATGGATCAGTTCTCCAAACCATTCTTTGTAGATTTTATTGTCTTTCGGTCACAACGGACTGTCTGTATATCTTTTTCGATGTCTACCATAAACACCTATTTCTATTCCCTCCACCTTATTATCATTGAAAATAGATTCTTTTGGAGTTTAGTGTGGTAGATAGCATCTTCTGTTCTGGCATGTAAGATCTTCTGGAGTTATCGGAACTATATATCCTACGAAAGTTGTGATATTACGAAAGTTGTGTTAATAAATAACGATAAAAACGATATATAACGATAAAGAACATTAAATAACGATAAGTAACGAAATACCCTTATTTATAAATAACGAAACAAATAACTATAAATAACGAAATAACGATAAATAATAAAATATTTAACGTTAACTAACGATGAATAACGGTAAATAAATACCGAAATAAATAAGTTGGAAAAAGTGGAATATACAAAGAATGGAACATATACTCTCGAAATAACGTACTAAATAACGATAAATTATGAAACGAAATAAATAACTTTAAAAAAAACGATAAATAATGAAATAAATAACGTTAAATAACGGTAAATAAAGAACGATAGATAACGGTATGTAACGAAATAAATAACGTTAAATAAGTTGGAAAAATAAGTTGGAATACATAAAAAATGGAACATACACTCTCAAAATAACGAAATAAATTACGATAAATAACGATAAATAAATAGCGGTAAATAACGATAAATAACGATAAATAACGCTAAATAAATAAGAGTAAATAACAAAATAAATAACGTTAAAAATTTATTTAACGTAGAAAAAAGTGGATAAAAAATGGAAATAACGTAATAAATAACGATAAATATCGGAACAAAATAAATAACGTTAAATAACGTCAATGAAATAAATAACAAAATAACGTTTTTTATGAATAAATAAAGATAAATAATGAAATAACTAAATAAAACGAAATAAATAACTATAAATAACTCTAAAAATAATGATAAATAACGTAAATAACGTTAAATAAGTTGGAAAAAGTGACAAAAATAAAAAATGGACACATACACTCTTAAAATAACGATAAAGAACGATAAATAAGGTAAGTAATAAATAGCGACAAATAAATATAAATAACCCTATATAAATAACGATAAATTAAATAACTAAAAAACGATAAATAACGTTAAGTAACAAAATATAACGCTAAATAACGATTAATAACAATGATAACGATAAATGACGATAAACAACGATAAATAACGATAAATAACGATAAATAACAATAAATAACGATAAATAACGATAAATAACGATAAATAACGGTAAATAATTAATGTTAAGTAACGAAATAAATAACGTTAAACAAGTTGAAAAAAGGGAACATATTAAAAATTGAACATATACTCTCGAAATAACGTAATAATTAACGATAAATAACGGAACGAAATAAATAATGTTAAATAAAGATAAAAACGTAAATAATGAAATAAATAACAAAATAACGTTATTTATAAATATCAAAATAAATAACGGTAAGACTAAATAAGACTATAACTAACGTTAAATAATTTAAAATAATTAATTAATTTTTTTTAAATTATTTTTAATTTTGGAGTAATGATCTTAGTTCTCGTTTTCAAGAGGATTTGTAATTGACGTTATTCATAAATAACGGTAAATAACAATTTACCCCTAGAAACAAAAATACAAATTTTTGTTGCAGCGCCCTTTGTATAGCTTCCAACTGAAGCATCGTAGTCTACTTTGTGATGATGACATTGTATCTCCTCAGTTGTTGGAAAGCTTTTAAATAATAATTAATAATAATAATTATTATTATTATTTTTTAAATCTTAATAATTACGAAAACCCAAACCAAACCCTTTTGAAGTGACTATAAAATGGTTATAATCCTCATATATACCGATTTTTCGAGTAAATTGCATTTCAAACATTTTTGTCATAATGCATAACGCATTAAATACTTATGCTCACAATAAAAAACGTCAGTTATCATTAGAATTTTATTGTTCGTTAAAATTCTATTAACCGAACAAAAACAAAAAAAAAAAAATACAACGATTTCGTATACATTAAACTAAAGTCACCCTCATTCGAATCGAATCGAAATAAAATCACGACCCGAAAATGTTTACGAGATCATAAAAGTTAATTCGCAGAGCAATTAAGTTATTAAAACTTCTGTCGAGACACACTCACAGTTCACACACACACGCACGCACACAGCACAGCAAAATATACTTCCAATTCCGTATCTCCCATTCATGAATTTATGTAACATGCTTCATTTCACCATAAATTCTACTTTGATTCCCCATGATGATTTGAAACTACTTTACATTATCCTTATGAAAAAGTCATAATGCCTTTTAGAAGAACTAAAACAACAACAATGAAAATCTTTTATAAAATCATATCACGTATCATCATCATCAACATCGTGTACTGTATAATATCCTCGTATGTGAGTGTTTGATCATTATACATTACTGATATTTACTATATATTATATACGAATGTGGGGAGTGGAGGATGCGGATTTTTTTTACGATATTTTATATAATCATAAATATTTCGAAGGCAATGTCTCATAAATTATCATTAAAAGCCATCCGCAAGATTTATTGGATTCATCTCGCTTATAACCATATAACGATATGATGATTCGTGTGCGCGAGACAAAATCCAAAGAAAGTTCATTAAAGCTTACAAACCGCATACATATCGCAATCCATCCACTTTAAAATTTCCATCACGATTTTTTTTTATGTTGTTTTCTTCTATTTTGTGCGCTAAATGAGATTACAATTTTTTGTTTTATGTTTTCTCGATGAGCTTTAAGCATTGTATACGACACATATAACGAAATGGCGACGAAGAAGCACAGACAAAAATTAATTTGCTTATAAATCAAAGCTCAAGGAATTTATTTTAATAAAATAAAATTATATCCTCCGACCCGTCGTATGCATGTATAAGGGGGTTGCGAAATGGTAGGAGGATATCTCGGAACGAAAGAATTTTAAAATTAATTTTTGTGAAAATGAAAATTAGATTTATCGGGTGACGTATAGTATAAAGTTGGTGTGAAAAACTATAAACGAAATTAATAGAAAATAAGAGAATTTATTGCATTTGATGGGAAAGTGTAATTCAATTGTTTTCGGCGGAAAACATTAATTAACTTGTCGAAGTCGAATTTTTAATTAAGAATATACGCTGTAAACTACAATACAATGAAATTAAGATATAAACTATAGTTGCTTAACAAATTGATACAATCGCTTTCACTCGAAATTCTATTCCTTTTTCTAAGGTAACATGTATAACAACAATCTCTTATACTAAGGAACTGCATCTGTCAATATAGCTCACTAATATCCCAAGTTTCTTTAATTACTTGTTTAAACATGAAGAAGACTTTTTTACTACTTTCTGCAATCCTTCCCAATTATTGGGAAAGAAATTCTCAAAAAACATATTTTGCTGTAATTTTTTGACTAAACCCTTTATTTTCCACAAAGCATCTTCTATGGACCAATTTTCTCTAAATTCAAACTATTCCCACTATATCTCTCACTCCTCTCAAACTCGTACATCATCTTGATAGTGATTTTCTAGAGTAATTTACTGTAGGAGTCTGATTGGCTTATAGAATTTCGAACTTTTTCCATCACAAGGATTTCGAAGATTTTTCTTCAGTTTAAGCTGGTTGCACTCGTTTCCATTGCTCATGTATTAAGACATTAAGACATGTTTCATAACTGCATTTATTGAGCAGTCTTGCTGAGGGGTGATGATATACATTGCGCATCCATGCAACAGTTGCTTTTTTTTTGTGATTAGCCTTTTATTTCAACACAGAAATTTTCATTTGTAACCATATTTCGATGATACATTTTATTACTGATACTGGTACTCGGGCTTGTCACATTGTGCTCTTTTTAGTCCACCTAAGGTTTTAGATATGTAGTTTATGTTTCGGATCATCCTTGTCAAGTTGGAATCAACAAGTTTTCGAATTATCCCAAATTTCTACATTTCAGTGCATATTGGGAAATCTGTTCTTGAAGTTTATTGTTTTAATGTGAGCTCTCAGATTCTAGAGTGAGATTTATTGCCCTTTGTTTGCTTGAAGACTAGTTTTCTTTTACTGCTCAATAGGTTCTTTCCTCAGCAACCCACCATTCACAAGTGTAATATCAATATTTGATTATTAATGTAGCAATAGCCGCTAAAATGACCATTATGTAGAACTGAAAGGCCCTTTCTTGCATCCAATTCTTTTACGAGTAATCCTCGATCCTATATGTCCTTATTATGCCAAAGTTTTGACTTAGCATTGAAGTCACAAGCTTTGATAACTGAAAGGTTTTTGAGGTTCCCTATAATTCTATTAAGATTATTGATGTAATCCACTAGTTCATGGTAGAATTAAAAGTGGATTTGGATTTGGCATATTGAGGTAGTCAATCCTCAATTGAATTCTGCTTTTCTATAAGTAGGCGCCTATAATTTCTATAAGTCGGCTCCTCGGCCCATATTATTGAGGTGTAGATCTTCTAATCGCAAATCACCATTTTATCTGCTTTTGCTGAATCTGCCCTTTATTATTGTCATTATCTAGGTGATGATGCCACTCTTCTGCCTACATTTTCATAATACGTGTTTCACCTAGTTACATTTTGCCTGGCTGCTGATTTTCGTTGATGGCATTATAATAGCCCATTGATAAATGCCTTTTTCTTAATACTCTCAATATATAATCTGATACTTTATCCACAGTTGTGAGAGACACTCGTCGCTCAATTACCGATTTTTTTATTCCATTCGATATGAAATTTTATTTTTGTGGTCCAAACTTCCAATACAATACCTTATATATTTTAAAGTAAATGTTCCACTGGTTCTCTTTTAAGACCCATTATAAACGTAGCAACCTGATCCACGTCGTTCCACTTAGTTTGGTTATCCGCCGTCTCAAATTGAAACTTAGTCCATTTTGTTTTAGCATTTAATAGTTTCAAATATTTGCTAGACAGTTTTATAACATCAATTTGTCTCAATATTTGCTTTATTATTTGTTGCATGGCAATCTTGCCACAAATTTAAATTTATTTTATACAGTTACCATATTCGTATTTATAACTCCTCTTTTTCCAAAACCTTAGAAATTCACACCAGCAACGTTTCTATATTATCGGCAATCGGTCAATCTCGTTCCAAGTTCAGACCATTTATTTTTAACAATCCCACCGTTGTCACCAATTGTTGCGTTTTTACTTTTTCCAAGTTCTAATCACTGCATTATATGCATAAATTTCATCTATGTTAATTATCCATAAATAAATGCACTACACAATAATTTTCATTTTATCACTCTTACTTTGTTACACCAAAAACTCACTTTTAATTAACATTTAAAACAGCCACGTTATTTATTTTGTCACTTTTGAAGAATAACAATATGCCGGTTATACAATACACATAGGATATGCAATTTCTGTGTAAAAATGCCCCTAGCTATAATCAGAAAGTAGCTGGCAGTTACACTTTGAAGAATGTCGTTTGATTAGATTTGACCCCGAACCAGCTTTTCGCATTGCAACAGATAATTAGAGGAAGCTAAGTCATCTTCTTTTAAGAATATGATCAGTCGCAGAATAGTTTTTTAAACGGTTTATCAGATAAATGTTGGCCTATTTATTGTATAATTTTTACGAGTTATAAATTTTAACATGAGATTGAAGAAGGTTCGATGTATAGCTCCTAAATGAGCTCTAATTCAGCTTCTAAACTATTAAATAAGAGGTTATACGAGCTCAACACATTTTTTGACGCTACCTCAGTGGAATACATGGTTGATTGTTTCAATTAGATTAATCAGCTGAAGTTAAAATCACGGATTAGTTTGAGTTTGAGCTTTAATCTGTAGGAAGCGAAAGTTAGTTAGATGAGAGTTTCAAGTTCTTATTTACATTTCTTGTAAAATAATATGGATTTTTCTGTATTCTCGTTGCTTAATAAGATTACAGATGACTACTATAATCACGTGCACCCATGGAACCTCAACAGGTTTGAAAACCTCAACAGATTCAATCCCGAACTAAATCTTCGCAATGTTTTAGATAACTGAAGCAGCCAAGGCATTCGTTCCCCCCAAGAAGTCAAATCGTGGTTTTGTCAGTCTATACGCCATTCATTTAAAGTAGGCCCACGATTGGGTCAGTGTATTCGCTCTCCTTTTACTTCAATAACGACAGGTGTCATGATCATCGCGTTTGGGTCTCTTTTTCATTTACATGACTCTTCCCTCTTATGTCATAAGCCATCTCTCAAACTCATCTTTGAGGGTGTATCTATCACACACATACATAAAAACAGATATGATTAAATCCTTATGCACCTGAAGTGTAGCGACATTTGTAAGGTTTTTTGAAATTAACAGTCGTATGGCATACAAAGTTTGCATGCCAGCTGCAAAACGAGCTTTAATATTTCCTCTTAAACAATTTTTAAGTGACAGAGAATCCAAAGTATCAGAATATTAGGAAATAGGCAGCAAGTAAATAGGCAATCACGCGAGAAAATACGGTGCTTTACCAATATGAAACTATTGAGTTCGTCGTTCGAAGAATAAATGAATTCTTTGATTTCTGTAAGACGTTTTCAAAGAACCAAACCTTTATAGAACTACAATAGTAACATAAAATTTAACATAACCTAATTTTAACAAAGTTGAAGGTGAAAACCAGAAACTCATTACGTCGTGTCAACTGAATCGAGATGATTATACGATTTGCCTACAGAACTACCGCACACTTAGTCTTTAGTTGTTGAAATTGCATTAAATGGTCAAAAACGATTCTGTATTTTAACTTCTTCTATACCTAATATTTATATCCACAAACAATTCATAGCGTCTTCAAGCCTTATCATTCAAGACCATCAAACTTATCAAAACTATCGGGAATAGAGTATCTCTTGGTCGTACAGTAAAGTAAATACAAAAAATGGTCGATAGCTTGGTCTCAACACAACATTTTGACCACTTTTTAGCCCAAAATCCTTTTCCCTTTTTCGGTACATGACTAATATTAGGAGTACAAACCTATATTTTTATATTACAAGTCAGTTTAATTTTTATCATCTCTAGTATTTTTTGATCTCAAATTTAGGAGCAAAGTGCGCCTGCTAGGTTTAATTTGCTGTTTTGCTAGAAAAAAGCAGGTCTCCAAAATTTCCTTTTCCTTTGCGAGTTCCAGTCCAATAACATTCTTGTTATATATACGCTAATGTACTCCAGATTCTGTGTAACAAAGTTAAACGCATAATTGGCGTTGTTTCTTCATTTATTTAATTCTTCCTCTGTCTCTTATGTTTTTGCTGTTGTTTTTGCTAATTTGTTGTTGGTTAATATTCTTCGGTGTGTTTATATTCGATTTGAGTCTAATTGACTTGGTTTTCCTGAATTTTATCTTGAGACCAACTTCGCTAGATAGATCTGATAGCTGTTGTACTATTCATTGGATTTTCAAGTGTTAAGGTATATAGGCATATATTATCTAGTTTACCTGTGAATTCCGATTGAAGGCCGATATTCAATTTTGCATTGATTACAAGTTATAGAATAAGGCAAAAATCATCACTGCACGTATTTTTATTGTTGTGTTGAAGAACAATGTACATCGCCAGTTCTTGCGCTCGTAGTATTCTGCCTGAATTCCAAACTTCTTGAATTAATAACGTTAAATGGCTTGCAGTTGTAGATTTATTGTCCTTAAATATTTGGGTGGTTATTGTTTACGCCAATAGGTAATGTTCCACAATTGCAGGTTTGGTCGCTGCAGTTCTGGCTTAGATTGGTGGCATCTGCTCCGTGGTGAACCTCTATAATCTTAGCAATTAAAATTATAGCTGGAGGAAGGTTGTTTTCTTTGACGATCACAATGTCGCCAATCTTAACTTTTTCTCCATTTTTGTGCCATTCGCTTCTGTGTTGCATATTGGTAAGGCATTCTAGATGTCATCTCTTCCAGATGTCTTGGTCGACAAGAAAATGTGCTGGCGTTAGATAATCCAAATCGTCGTTTGGTAGAACAATACACAAATTGGTCGGGAGCTAAGAATTGATTCAATATTGGTCAATAGAGTCATCATTTCTTCCGTGGTAATAAAAATTGAGAAAATATGTTATGATTTTTTTTTAAGAATGTGAATAATTCGTGAAAATGATTTCGCGCTCCAATGAAGTTGGTACCATTATCACTATGGATTTCTTTGCATATGCCCCTTCTGGCTATAAATCTTCGTAAGCAAGTATTCGGATAATTTTGCTGAATTTTGGGGTTCTTTTAATCAAATCGTCTATTATGTTTGGTTGATAAATTTGAACAAGCATTGATTGGCACTACGCATTTCATCGGTTATGTTCGGTTGATTTTCTGGATTTTTTTGGCCAATTTGCTCTTTCTGATATCCATACTAGACAATTCCACCACAAACTAAAATTTAGTAATTTTTCTGAATCAATTCTTCTTGATGCGCAGTCAGCTGGATTATCTTTGGAATCCAAATGCCACCATTAGTGATCGATTCATGTTGGTGAGTATTTATCCAGTTCTGTTGCCCACAATCGTGTTCCATTTTGTTGGAGGTGCAGACAACCAGCTTAATACGATAGTAGAGTCAGTTCATGCAGTGATTTCATTGACTTCAATTTTTAAAGATTGTTTGACTGTTAGTATAGTAATTTGTTGAGGAGTAATGCACCACAGAGTTCCAATCGAAGAATGAAAATTTGTTAGATTGGCACTACTTTTGTTTTTGCCAATAATAATTTGACAATCGACTCCCTATTTGGTTTGGTTATGTGACCGTATACTACTGCTTAATAGGTATATCTAGACGCGTTTAAAAACCCATGCAACGATAATTTAGTATTGTTATTAGTTTGTATATTTCTTTCTATTTCAATTTGTTGGATTTTGGGTAAACTATCGCGTAATTTTCGCCATTAAGTTTCTAAATCAGGGGGTAATTGATCATCCCAATTTAGATTTTTAGTCCATGTTATCTGGAACAAGATTTTAATGGTATTGGTGATTGGTGCTAGCCATCCCAACGGATCAAAGAGACGGCTTGCTTCTGATAACATTCCTCGTTTCGTAAATGTAGGATCGTTCATTGAGATTCGCTTTAAATTGAAAGCAGTCTTTGGTCGGATTCCAGTGCAAACCTAATACTTTCACTGAGGTGGTTTCCTCTATTTCTAATTTTTTGTTTTCTTTGGTGGACTGGGTACTATTTATTAAGATCTTCGTTTGATAACCACTTCCTTAGCTGGAATCCAGAATTTGAGAGTATGGTGTTTATATTGCTTTTTAGTGATATCGCTTCGTTTACTGAGTACGCTCCTGTCATCAGGTCATCAACGTAGAAGTTGATTTTGATGTGGTCTACTGCCTCTGAATTTAGATGCTGCCTCGTTTAGTATGCGCATGGCCAGTTAAGTTGCACTGGCCATTGCATAAACAACTGTTTCGAGTTCGCATGTTGTTAATTGTTTGTCGGTGGAATCTCGCCACAATATCCGCTGATATTTTGTATCCTCTTCTGCCATTAACACCTTTCGAAACATATTTTCTACATCGCCGGTAAATGCTACCTTATATATTCTGAAACGGCACATTATTTCATACAGTGTTTATTGTACTGTGGGTCCTACTGCTATAAAATCGTTTAACGAGGTTTCCGTTGTGGTTTTTGCTCGAATCTTTAATCACACCGTGATGTGGTAGATAGTATCCATTGCATTGGTTTTCAGTGACAGCTTTCATGTGCCCCACTGATATATTCTGACATGAAATCTTTGTACATTGCAGCCAATTCTTCGTTATTTTTGAACCTTTTTTTTACATAGAATACATTTGTTTTACCGCCATGCAAAAGGAACTTCCTAGATTCGATGGAGGACGTTTAAATGGAAGACGCACCTTGAATCTGCCAGAGTGAACTGTAGTTGTGTTGAAAAATTTCACAGAAATGTATGATTTAGGCCAACTAATTTGTGGTACATTGCAATTCCAACATCACTGATGTAACTGAAGCGAGTGTAAAGCCTATTGCGCTCAGCAATACTGATTTTGCTAAACCATTTGATTTCAGCCTCAAGGACTTTAATCACACCAGTTAAGCGACTAACTTTATTTACTCTATTTCAGAACGCTCAATCTATCTTTCGTTCAGAACTCTCCTTATTTTCTATTTGCTCCATTTTGTTTTGGTAGTCAACGATCGTTTCAAACTGCCATTTGCTAGACAGTTTCATAACACCAATTTGTTCTAATATTTAGTTCATTCAAAATTGCAGTTGTTATTTTAATTTTGTACAGTTACCATATTCGTATTTTTTATTTCGAATTTATATTCTTCCTCATTTAACTCCTCTTTCTCCAAAGTCACAGAAGCAACGTTTTTATAGTAACGGTAATTAGTTAATCTCGTTCCAATTTCAGACTATTTATTTTTAACAATCCCACCGTTATCACCAATTGTTACGTTTCTACTATTTCCACGATCTATAATCACTGCATTATATAAATAAATTTCACCAATGTTTATTGGTCATAAATAAATGCACAACACAATAATTTTTACTTTAACACTTTTACTTTATTACGACCAAGCTAATTCGTTCTCCTTTAAGAATATGATCAGTCACAGAATATTTAAACGGTTAATCAAATAAATGTTGGCCCATTCGTTGTTTAATATTAAATTTACGAGTTATAAATTCCTACATGAGACTGAAGAAGCATATGGGTGTGTAGCTCCTAAGTGAGCTCTTATTTAGCTCCTAAACTCCTAAATGAGAGATTATGTGAACTCAAAACATTGTTTGACGCAAACTCAGTGGAATGCACGGTCGATTGTTTAAAATTAGATTGACCAACTTAAGTTAAAATCACGGATCAGTTTGTGTTTAAGGGTTAATATATCTAAGAAGCGAAAGTTATAGTTAGATGACAGTTTCAAGTTCTTCTTTACATTTCTTGTAAAATAGTACGATTTTTTGGTATTCTCGTTTCTTAATAAGAGTACAGTAATCATTCACCTATTCAGTTAGTATATAAGAAATCCTACATTAATCGACATACTGGACATGCTTCGTAGCTCCGTAAATGATAAGAAATGATCGGCCAAAAATAGAATATTTTGGTTCAGGATTGAATGAAAAATATTGCTTGTTCTTCGTAATATTAAGCAGTTAACTAAGTTTGTATTTGTCTAGTTAATGTTCACCTTGCTTTATTGATGAATGATATGTCAAGTCTTTGAATGTGAAAGATATTCGAGCGGCTTTTATAAAAAAATTCTGCATTAAATTTTAGTAATTTTTCTTCGGCAAAACATGACGGAATTAATATTTGTTTATCTTTTGCAGCACGAAGCAATCATATTTTCCTTGAAGAGCATTTCGAAATACTAAAATTTTATTTTCAAAGTGATTGCTGTGCAGCTGAAACCTTGCAAATTTCAAAAAGAAATATGGGTGGATCGAAAAAGAGAGCCATGCGAAAACACTGAATTGAAAAGTTCCTAAGAAAGGCGTGCTATTAATTTTGGCCGAAAAATCATATTTCCAGATAACGCGCTCAAATCCATTGCGTCTTAGTCTCTAAAACCAATGATCATCTATTTTGTTTTTGACTCATTGATTTTGAGACCAACGGAAGCAAAAAATCGTACACGTTAATCGAATAGTTCTTTTGCACCGTTGCCATTCAGTTCAGTTACACAGATATCATTTGCATATATCATCTGCATATACCAGAACCTGCGATTAGACTGATGGTACAAGATGTTGTCCTGAGGTGCCTCACTTTTACGAAATACGGATTTTAACATGATATTAAAGAGTATTGGGGATACAACGTCTTCCTGCCATATCACAGAGCTAATTGCAAAACTCTTTGATAGTCAATTTGACATCGGGACTCTTACGAGGTTGTGTCCATGTTTCCAAGTGGATATTTTTATGAAGAAAGATTGTGCTAGCCACAATAGGTTATGAGCGACCGTAAAGTTCATCATTCTCTTTCCACTATCGGTCGATATATCGTGTCGAGGGTACGGACCTATGTTTTCACATAAGTCAGTCTGATTTTTGCAAGCTCTATCATTATAGTCACCAATCACTAATCTGACATTGTTCTGCTGTATGGAACCCATCAGATCATCCAAATGGTTGTAAAATGATTCTTTATCTTTGGGTTGGCTTACATTAGTGGGCGCATTTACCCAAATGATTGTCAGGATGACTAGACGCATGCGTAAACGTAGGTTAAAATTTTGGCGGTGCCCATTCTTTCCTTTTGCTGATATATTTAACAATGGAGTATTTTAATGATGCGGGTAGTCAACCCAGCGATCCAATCTTTGGTTAGTCGCCTCCTACGACAAGCCAATGATGATATGGGAGAATTCTAAAGATAGCAAGCTCGTTTAGGTGTCTTTTAGGAGCATTTGTTAATTTCAAAAGAACGAGCATAGGTTTTTTATCAATAATGAAGACAATACGAAGGTACGATTCAAGGTCAAAATCGATGCACCCCAACCGATTTTATAATACAAAGGCCTTAGCAATACCCTATAAAACTCGTTTCATTATATGTCAATAATATATTCGAGACGCGATGAACACAAATAACTTAATGCTACCAGAACAGAAATAAAAATAAAAAAATCGCGTGTTAATTAGAAATCAATTTTATAGATTTTTTTTTTTGCAGTGCAGAAGCCGTTGTGTGTAGTTTTTGTTTACATTCCAATCCAACAAATAGCCAGTCGTCATAATATATCTGGATGACGCTGGCACGCGACCTAATCATTTAAATAATAACAAATAATCAGATTAATCATTAAATAATTACACGGTTATCGTGTTTCTTGATCGTTGACATGCCAGGTAATGTATGTATTATGATGATGTGAAGTACATAATTTATATGTGTGTGTGTTGTGTTATGTGAATTGCAATGATAATTATTTAATGAGTTACATGAACAAGATCAGTAATTTAGATCATAATGCGATTTTATGTACACAGCTATAATGTTATAATTTAATTTAACGATTGAATGATAGGATAATGATGAGTAACATATTTTTTTAATTGGATATATGCATGTGGTATAGGGGATAACGTCTTTCTGCAGAGATAGATAGATTAATCAAAGGTTGGTTTGAATAATATATGTATATATGTTGCCCGGTTGCCAAATGGTAGTACTCCCTTTTTGCATCATCCGTGTAGATTTAACCCACAGAACGTTACCGAGCCAGCATACACGCTGTTTATTTTCTTAACGAATTTTTGTTCAAATCCTGATCTCGTGGTTGAAGAGAACTCAAAATCGCGTTTGGTTTATATATTTTGCGAATGACTCTTCTCTCATAAATGTTATCACCCATCTCTCATACGCATACTTTACAAAATGGAACTCACATCCATAAATAACAAGAATCATCAACATCTTGTACAACTTCAGCTTGTCGAATTTGTAAGATCTTTACACTTAAGCTTTTTTTCTGCCGTTTTATATAAATTCAGATGCTTTCCTAAAGGTATTCCTCCGACATTTCAAAGCAATGCTCTCTCGATGGACTAAATTATATGGCTTTTCGAAGACAGTGTCTTTTACTTTAGGCAAAGTTTTCAATCCCGGTAGAACGAAAAATTCTATAACGACCAATGTGGAATGATCTCAAGTTTTGTGTTTTATTGGAACAATTAGGCAGCTCTGTGATATGAAAACTACGAGCTTTGATTTTTTCTCACGCTTAGAATCAAAATTGAAAATCCCTTTAAATTTGGATTTTAAATTTTCAACAATTCATCAATTTTTATTTTTTTATAAATGTTTAAATCACTTAGGATAAATGAATATCTTTAACGTGATGTTCTAGCAACAAACACACAGCACTACTGCAAAGCAAAGGTAAAAGAAGGATTAGGAGAGAATAAGGTAAGTCTTTAATAGCTGTTTACTTTTGACAGCCATCTCGTTAAGAGATGAAAGACAGTTCTGGGCTACTTTCGATGTGAGAAAGCCTGATTGTAGAACCTTAATTGCAGCCTGACTGTCCGTAAAAATGCTAATATATTTTACAGATATTACATTATATTTGATCCAATTTATGGCCTCCTTAATTGCAATGAGCTCTACCTGAAAAACACTACAGTGATCAGGAAGGCAAAAAGAGAGGTTTAGATTTAATTCCTCGCAGAAAACCCCACAGCTAGGTTTACCTTCAATTCTCGAGCCTTCCGTGAAAAAATTAATCGCATCGGGCCTTATAACTGCTTCACTCGCCCAGTCCTCTCTAGAGGGAATATCAGTTATAAATTTAGCCTCTTGGTAAGATGACGGGATGGTATAGTCGATTGATTTGGGAATTCTTTTATTATTTAGAATAGACAAGTGTCCCTTAGTAGTGCAGGTCTAAAGGGAAATTTCATAAGAGCTAGGCTTTCATAAGTTGAAAGAAAATCTCCAGTGCTTGAGTAGAAGTGCTCCTAAATACACAATGGTAGCATTTCTTTGAAATTTCATCAACAACTCTTGGTTAGCCTTAGTACTTAGAGCTGGCCACCAAACAGAGACTCCATACATTAGTACAAGTCTAACTACAGCGGTGTAAGGCCAGTGAACGATACGGGACTAAGCCTTTATCTTTTTCCATGGGCATTTTTACATGAGTATAGCACTTCAATAGTTTTCTTTACTCTTTCCAAAATATTAGGCTTCCGATTCAGTTTGTTGTCCAGAATAAGACCCAAGAATTTTACTTTATCAGTGATTTTCAAACCAATTTTACTTTATCAGTGATTTTTCCGATAAGAGGCAGTGGGTCAAAAAAGAGAAGTTTATACTTCCTGGAAAAAATAACTACTTCAGTTAAAAATATCATAGTTAAGAATATTATATTAGAATTTCAAGGGCATTCTGCATGAGTAACCTCAGGGTACTTGGATATTTACCGAAAATACCAATTACAACGTCATCCGCATAAGCAACAATTTTAAAGCCCTCCCCATCCAGGTTTAGTAACAGGCCATTTATGACCAAGTTCCAAAGAAAGGGAGATAATACACCTCCTTGCGGCGTATCTCTACTCACAATTCTAGGGAAGGATGCTTCACCAAAATTAGCCAAAATGACCCTGCTCCTAAGCATCTGATCAATCCAGCAACCTATTGATACATCCTTCCAAATCTGAGAGTGCCTGCGTGATCAGGTTTGACATTGTTAAAGGCTGCTATTAAAGGCTCCGTTAAAGGCTAATATCACAAAAAGTCCCCAGGGAGAGTTCCTTACGATCGAACGATTTCTCGATAGGGCGTATGAAGGAGTGTAGTGTCGATTCCACCGATTTCCCTTTACAGTATGCATGCTGAGATGCAAACAACTTAACCGGCTCAATCGAGCCCTCTATTGGTCTCTCCCTCTATTGGTCTCTCCAGAATGTTTAACAAAAAATAAGATATGCTAATTGGCCTAAGGCCTTTCAGATCGCAGTGAGAGCGTTTTCCCACCTTAGTTATGAAAACAACCTTTACTTCAGTTTATTTTTTTGGAATACTTCCAGGCTACTTTTGAAGATCACCTCAAGCCAGGGAACCGTTAAATCAGAGATCTGTTGAATTTCGGCTGAAATAATGCCATCCGGACATGCTGACTTAAACGGCTTAAAACTGTTTAAACCGAGCGAGCCCACAAACCGCATTCACCATTGGCAGAACAAGCGGAGACTCAGAACAGCCCGGAAAAAGCACTTTCAGTAGAAGATCCAAAGATTTCGCTTCCGTTGTAGTCCACATACCATCCGGTATGTGGTTGAAGATAACTTGGAATGACACAACATGTTGATAAGACCTTACGTAGCCTAGATGCCTCAGAAGGCCCCTGTATATTTTCACAGAATGGCCTCCAGGGTTTCCTTTGGCATTCCTTAATTTATATTTTAAGGTTTGAGGACTTCCCTATAGGAGTCCTAGTCCGCGTCATGTTTAGTTCTGTTCGCTATTTTGGAGAGTCTCTTGCATTCCAGACGCATTACTTGTAGTTCCTTAGACCAAAGTGGGCGAGATTTACATTTAGCCCTGTGAAGGAACGAACCTGAAATAACTTCATTGAAAGCATTAGACATCCTATCGACCAGAACATCTAATTCCTGTGTAGGTTTGAGAGATTCAGGAATTACAACAGATGAAAATTACCTAGAATAGTTCTAAAGGTATCCAGTTGGTTTTCGTTCCGTTTCTAAAAGTAGTAGTTGTGGAGTTTTTTCAGTGCACTCCATATTTCAGATAACAATGATCAGAAAAGGAGATGCGGTAAATAAACTGATACAAGCCAGAGGTATTTGCAGTTGACTTCAATGCTAACTGCTAGCACATCTGTATCGCTGTAATTAGAAAGCAGAAAAATCTTAAGCTTGTTCTTTGCAAGAATGCACTAACAAATCCCAACCTTACCTTGCACAAACAACAGTTTATAGTTAGTAGCTTTAAGACCAAGAACCCAATCTTTATTGATCCATGGTTCTTGAATCAAGATGACATCTTTGTCATCTTCCTCCCCTTTGAGCATTAGAGCAGCCGATGCTGCCTTACAGTGATGCTGGTTTATTTGCAGTATCTTGAGCATCCTGCTTAATATCATCCATCTCCACGTTGACTTCTGAATTTCCAAAATCAGAAGACTCCACAACTGAGTGACTCCATAGACCTGGACAACTCATGGTCCAAATTAATAGGAATAGTGTTATTGTCGTCCGGACACTCAGCTTCAACCAAGGATCCAGGCATAGTGGATGTACCCTCGACTAATTATGGTGTCCCTGACATTACAACTTCATCCTACTTATAAACTTTGAGCGTTACAGATTCAAAATTATGGCTTATAATGCCACCAGTCTTAGCCAGCTCCGCCAGCGATTATTTATTGACAAAGATCACAACAGATCTAAAGTCATTCTTAACCTCCTCCACCTTGGCAATCTTTCAATTGTGAGAAGGTACCTCCGGTTTGCCAATCGTAATCTGCTCCAAAATCTCTGTGGGATCAGAAGGCTCAGCCGGGATCCACGCACGAGCCCTAAGTCTGCTTGGTATGTTCTCCACAGCAGTAACTTTAAGAAGTTCTGGTAATGATTCTTTAATAGAAAGGCCAATTAAGGTGTTTTCTTTCCAAACTTCACCAATCAGAATTTGATTCGGGTTTATAAGATAACGTATAAAATATTATTTCCGAATTACTAAAATAAAAATTTTATCGGACTTAAATTAATTAGAAAAGATATCTTTCTATTTTTTTAAAGTAATTTCAGGAAGGATATATTTAAAATGCACTTAAAAATATTTTTGGCACAACTACCCAAAAAGTTGTTATCTATATACGATTTCATTTAAAAATCAAAAACGAAATTTTTTTTGTTGTTTTTAAATGTCCTTTGGCAAAAGTATTCACCCGTATTTTATACGGTTTCGAAGGAGATGAATAAAAACGCAAACAACTTTTCAATAAGATAACCAAAACTAAAATAATCACACGAAGTATGCAGGCTATTGATGGCGTGTACTGTATCAACAATCTCTTTGTTTGTCGAAGGATGCGACTAAAGGAAGGTTCGATCGCTGAGCTGACACCCTGGATCCTTTTTTTTTAAGATTGAATTGTTAAAAAAAATTAACATAGAAAAACTGGATATCACCAAATTTTAAGAGAACCTCCACCTACATTTTAAATATCGTGGGCTACATGTCGGCTTGCCATCCGTCCTCCTTTCGTGAGAAATTGCCTCCATCCTCCATGAACGCAAAAATGTCCTCCACCAAAAAATAAATATGACATTTTATAGAGTGCATCCCTGGAATGTAAATATGAAAGAGAAGGACTGGAAAGAACGACGAGTATCTTTAGCGATTATGGAAGATCTACTTCATTGTTTACTTGGAGCTAATTATTTCACATTTTTGGGTTTATCATAAGGATATTACCAGGTAGCAATGAGTCTAAAATACTCTAGATTCAATACCCAAAGCCGCTTTTGTTACTGCTGATGGGCATTATAATTGTCTAATGATGTCATTTAGGTAGGCCAATTCCCAGTTTTTTTTCCAAAAAATTATGAAATGAATAGTTGACGAGAATGGGGAAATATATCTAGATGATATGAAAAAATTAGAGCGGTTGTTAGATGTAATAGAGTACCATGGTAGGTTTCTTAACCTGGAAAATAGCCATTTCTTAAAACGCAAAGTAACATTTTTAGAGCATGACATTTCAGGATCGCGAATTACACCCGGAAAATCTAAAACAGATCCCGATATCAATTGTCCATAGCCGAAGGACAGAACTCAGATACGACTACGTATTCGTGAAATATCACGAAGGACCGAGGCTAGATTTTATTTTTATGAAACGTTTTTAACGTCGACCAAAATAGATTAAATTTACTACTCGAAAATTGAATTTAAAGACGAGATGGTTGTCTTTATTGCCTGCTATAGATATAACTATAGTTATTTGGCCAGCTTTATCAAGATATTTCATTAGTGAAGATTTGCCAAAATGGATGTGTTGATTTTTTGAACTTACAAAATGGTGAAGTATTTTTTTCGCTAAGCAGTATTTAAAACAAAACTTTAACTGTCGTCCTCTGATATTTTCCAAAGGTGAAAAAGACTGTTTTTGGTTTCAAAGCAGTTGATAGCCGTATATGTATAAGTTAGACGTTTACGCATGCGACGAGTTAATCTGTCAATAATTTATATTAATGCATCTAATGAAGTAAGCCAAACCAATAATAAAAACTTAATAATCATTTGGATGATCTGATGGGATCCATACCGGAGCACGAAATTACAATAGTTATTGACAGCTTAAATGCTAGAGCAGGCCAAAATCAAACTGACTTAAGGGAAAATAATGGTCCGTACTCCTGATACGATTTAGTGACCAATAATGGGAAAATAATGATTTAATTTATTTGGACTGACCACCTACAACGATCACCAATTGCAAAAATATGGTCTGAAAGATCAAAAAGTGGCAAATCACCTTAAAACTTGATACATTTAGTAGTGGCGTCACCAAGGTGATGACGTACAAACATAAATTATTTCATATAGTATATATAGCAACTGTACAAATCGTGTTAGTACACCCCTCGACCGCACAGACGTGAAAAACAAAACTAAAACTTTACTAATTTTCACCAAATTTCCTTTTGTTCCGGGGGATGAGCTCGAAACCAAATATATACTATGTAACATGAACCAAAACAGTAAAGATAAATTCATAAACCATATACGAGTACATATATCTACATTTTAATCAACACAGATTTTCACATTTTCCATTTTATTTATTTTTATTGTCCTGGTTATTTCCTTGCTTACTATATACACCGCTTTGGTTGAAATATTCTCGAAATTCTTCTGTGAATTATATCATTTTATTCCGCTGGATTTTATTTTTGTGCCAAAATACAAACAAAATAAAAAAAAAATCTTACCAGAAGTGTTAACACCGAATACACACAAATACCATACAAGAATGGCGAAACAATGTATATATAATTATAGAGATGAAAAGCTTTTTTCTGGTTTTTCATCCATTTTCGTTTGTAAACAATTTTTGCTGCCGAACAACAACACAAACCGACACACTAACAACAAATTGCGGAGATAAACACTGTGTACCAAATTGTACGAGTAACATGATAATAAAAAAACAAAACAAAAATTGTGAAATTCGATGGGAGAAATTTTTTGCAGTTTTCCACTTTCCAAATTTTTTTATGTTGCAATAGTAATAATGTTGGATTAAAACAATTTGGTAAGGATTATGAAACAGGAAAATGAAAGTAAAAATTGAGGACAAAGATTAAAACGTAACTGAGTTTGTTCTGGATGGTCTCAAGAAGTTGCTTTCAAAATAGGGGAGTCAACCAAGTACATCCACTTCGAATAGTCTTTTACTATTCCAGCACTTTCCAAATGAGGCACATTCAAGTGATACCAGAACACCTGATTACTGGCTTGAAGGAGTAGCAAGATGGCTTCCATTTGGACGAGGTTCAATGATTTCAGTGTTACAACTGTGGTAACATTTGTAATTACAATGGAAAGAAGAATTAAAATTAGAAGAAAGATTGCGGTTGATATATTGGCGATCAATACATTGGTGAAATATTTTCCTTCCTTTCCTGAGAGGCACTAAAAAGAAAAGAAAAGAAATTATTACTCTTTCCCAAACTAGATCAAAAATTCGAAAATTTACCAATGTTGGTAAGGTTAGAAATAATTTGATAACGCATTAATATTCAACCAACAGGAGGAGGACAAAGTTAATCTATAGATAAAACGTCCTTACCTTTATTGGAAAATACTTGTGGTGCTGGATTGAGGTTTTAAAACTCAAAAAGGCAAATGTTTGACACTAAGCAAATAACTACCCGATACCATTCACGAGATACACGATTATCGGCTCCTTGCCAATGCGATACTGGATGTAAGGTGCATTCTAAACGGCTTGATATTGGTTTGCGTATATATATATATATATATATATATATATATATATATATATATATATATATATATATATATATATATATATATATATATATATATATATATATATATATATATATATATATATATATATATATATATATATATATATATATATATATATATATATATATATATATATATATATATATATATATATATATATATATATATATATATATATATATATATATATATATATATATATATATATATATATATATATATATATATATATATATATATATATATATATATATATATATATATATATATATATATATATAAGGAATCACGTCCTACAATACATGATAAATATATTGAGGACTATACTTCCTAAACAGGATTATAATATATACAATAGATGATGACTTACAACAAGCAAGGCTCGATTGTTGTGATGATGATATGAAACAGCATGTTCAACCTCAAAATGTCAAAAGACGTCAAAAACAACCGGGTTCACATATAGAATATCGTGATTTTCTATCGAAAAGATACTTTAGTGGTAATTTCACCAATAATATTCGTAAATTGACTATAGTAGCACTGACAATGGGGTGACAACTACTATGCAAGGTGTCTATTCACTCCTGTAAAACGTAGAACTCCTGTAGAACGTTCGGATCCAGAGGCTTTACAAATTTTCTTTAGCGTGTTTTGAAGTTCTAAGTCCTTCTCCAGGCCTAAGATAAATACATTATAGTCGAAAACAGCCAAAATTTCAAATTTTTGAATTTTTGAATTTTTGAAATTTTGAATTTTTTAAAAATTTTTGAATCTTTCAATTTGCCATATTAAGATCTATCTAAAGTAAAAATCAACAAAGTTCTACGACCTCGTTTAAATTTTAATGTAATTTATATGGGTAATGTTTAAACGGCTATACCTTCTAAACTATGCGTCCTAGAATGATGAAAATAGTATTTTTGAATTTACCATACCAAGATCTACCTAAAGTAAAAATCAGCAATCTATCATATCTGGATTCGACAAAGTTTTATCTGGGGTTGCGACGAATGTAATAGGATTGGGATGTGGCTGTAGCGCCTTGGTTCAGCGGTTGAAGGAGCAGCAGGGGGATTGTTTTGACGTTTTTCAATTAATCAGAATTTTTGAATTTTTTAAAAATCTTTAAATTTTTAAATTTTTGAATTTTTGAATTTTTGAATTTCCTAATAGGAATAGGAATAGAAATTGGAATAGGAATAGGAATAGGAATAGGAATAGAAATTGGAATAGGAATAGGAATAGGAATAGGAATAGGAATAGGAATAAGAATAGGAATAGGAATAGGAATAGGAATAGGAATAGGAATAGGTATAGGAATAGGAATAGGAATAGGAATAGGAATAGGAATAGGAATAGGAATAGGAATAGGTATAGGAATAGGAATAGGAATAGGAATAGGAATAGGAATAGGAATAGGAATAGGAATAGGAATAGGAATAGGAATAGGAATAGGAATAGGAATTGGAATAGGAATAGGAATAGGAATAGGAATAGGAATAGGAATAGGAATAGGAATAGGAATAGGAATAGGAATAGGAATAGGAATAGGAATAGGAATAGGAATAGGAATAGGAATAGGAATAGGAATAGGAATAGGAATAGGAATAGGAATAGGAATAGGAATAGGAATAGGAATAGGAATAGGAATAGGAATAGGAATAGGAATAGGAATAGGAATAGGAATAGGAATAGGAATAGGAATAGGAATAGGAATAGGAATAGGAATAGGAATAGGAATAGGAATAGGAATAGGAATAGGAATAGGAATAGGAATAGGAATAGGAATAGGAATAGGAATAGGAATAGGAATAGGAATAGGAATAGGAATAGGAATAGGAATAGGAATAGGAATAGGAATAGGAATAGGAATAGGAATAGGAATAGGAATAGGAATAGGAATAGGAATAGGAATAGGAATAGGAATAGGAATAGGAATAGGAATAGGAATAGGAATAGGAATAGGAATAGGAATAGGAATAGGAATAGGAATAGGAATAGGAATAGGAATAGGAATAGGAATAGGAATAGGAATAGGAATAGGAATAGGAATAGGAATAGGAATAGGAATAGGAATAGGAATAGGAATAGGAATAGGAATAGGAATAGGAATAGGAATAGGAATAGGAATAGGAATAGGAATAGGAATAGGAATAGGAATAGGAATAGGAATAGGAATAGGAATAGGAATAGGAATAGGAATAGGAATAGGAATAGGAATAGGAATAGGAATAGGAATAGGAATAGGAATAGGAATAGGAATAGGAATAGGAATAGGAATAGGAATAGGAATAGGAATAGGAATAGGAATAGGAATAGGAATAGGAATAGGAATAGGAATAGGAATAGGAATAGGAATAGGAATAGGAATAGGAATAGGAATAGGAATAGGAATAGGAATAGGAATAGGAATAGGAATAGGAATAGGAATAGGAATAGGAATAGGAATAGGAATAGGAATAGGAATAGGAATAGGAATAGGAATAGGAATAGGAATAGGAATAGGAATAGGAATAGGAATAGGAATAGGAATAGGAATAGGAATAGGAATAGGAATAGGAATAGGAATAGGAATAGGAATAGGAATAGGAATAGGAATAGGAATAGGAATAGGAATAGGAATAGGAATAGGAATAGGAATAGGAATAGGAATAGGAATAGGAATAGGAATAGGAATAGGAATAGGAATAGGAATAGGAATAGGAATAGGAATAGGAATAGGAATAGGAATAGGAATAGGAATAGGAATAGGAATAGGAATAGGAATAGGAATAGGAATAGGAATAGGAATAGGAATAGGAATAGGAATAGGAATAGGAATAGGAATAGGAATAGGAATAGGAATAGGAATAGGAATAGGAATAGGAATAGGAATAGGAATAGGAATAGGAATAGGAATAGGAATAGGAATAGGAATAGGAATAGGAATAGGAATAGGAATAGGAATAGGAATAGGAATAGGAATAGGAATAGGAATAGGAATAGGAATAGGAATAGGAATAGGAATAGGAATAGGAATAGGAATAGGAATAGGAATAGGAATAGGAATAGGAATAGGAATAGGAATAGGAATAGGAATAGGAATAGGAATAGGAATAGGAATAGGAATAGGAATAGGAATAGGAATAGGAATAGGAATAGGAATAGGAATAGGAATAGGAATAGGAATAGGAATAGGAATAGGAATAGGAATAGGAATAGGAATAGGAATAGGAATAGGAATAGGAATAGGAATAGGAATAGGAATAGGAATAGGAATAGGAATAGGAATAGGAATAGGAATAGGAATAGGAATAGGAATAGGAATAGGAATAGGAATAGGAATAGGAATAGGAATAGGAATAGGAATAGGAATAGGAATAGGAATAGGAATAGGAATAGGAATAGGAATAGGAATAGGAATAGGAATAGGAATAGGAATAGGAATAGGAATAGGAATAGGAATAGGAATAGGAATAGGAATAGGAATAGGAATAGGAATAGGAATAGGAATAGGAATAGGAATAGGAATAGGAATAGGAATAGGAATAGGAATAGGAATAGGAATAGGAATAGGAATAGGAATAGGAATAGGAATAGGAATAGGAATAGGAATAGGAATAGGAATAGGAATAGGAATAGGAATAGGAATAGGAATAGGAATAGGAATAGGAATAGGAATAGGAATAGGAATAGGAATAGGAATAGGAATAGGAATAGGAATAGGAATAGGAATAGGAATAGGAATAGGAATAGGAATAGGAATAGGAATAGGAATAGGAATAGGAATAGGAATAGGAATAGGAATAGGAATAGGAATAGGAATAGGAATAGGAATAGGAATAGGAATAGGAATAGGAATAGGAATAGGAATAGGAATAGGAATAGGAATAGGAATAGGAATAGGAATAGGAATAGGAATAGGAATAGGAATAGGAATAGGAATAGGAATAGGAATAGGAATAGGAATAGGAATAGGAATAGGAATAGGAATAGGAATAGGAATAGGAATAGGAATAGGAATAGGAATAGGAATAGGAATAGGAATAGGAATAGGAATAGGAATAGGAATAGGAATAGGAATAGGAATAGGAATAGGAATAGGAATAGGAATAGGAATAGGAATAGGAATAGGAATAGGAATAGGAATAGGAATAGGAATAGGAATAGGAATAGGAATAGGAATAGGAATAGGAATAGGAATAGGAATAGGAATAGGAATAGGAATAGGAATAGGAATAGGAATAGGAATAGGAATAGGAATAGGAATAGGAATAGGAATAGGAATAGGAATAGGAATAGGAATAGGAATAGGAATAGGAATAGGAATAGGAATAGGAATAGGAATAGGAATAGGAATAGGAATAGGAATAGGAATAGGAATAGGAATAGGAATAGGAATAGGAATAGGAATAGGAATAGGAATAGGAATAGGAATAGGAATAGGAATAGGAATAGGAATAGGAATAGGAATAGGAATAGGAATAGGAATAGGAATAGGAATAGGAATAGGAATAGGAATAGGAATAGGAATAGGAATAGGAATAGGAATAGGAATAGGAATAGGAATAGGAATAGGAATAGGAATAGGAATAGGAATAGGAATAGGAATAGGAATAGGAATAGGAATAGGAATAGGAATAGGAATAGGAATAGGAATAGGAATAGGAATAGGAATAGGAATAGGAATAGGAATAGGAATAGGAATAGGAATAGGAATAGGAATAGGAATAGGAATAGGAATAGGAATAGGAATAGGAATAGGAATAGGAATAGGAATAGGAATAGGAATAGGAATAGGAATAGGAATAGGAATAGGAATAGGAATAGGAATAGGAATAGGAATAGGAATAGGAATAGGAATAGGAATAGGAATAGGAATAGGAATAGGAATAGGAATAGGAATAGGAATAGGAATAGGAATAGGAATAGGAATAGGAATAGGAATAGGAATAGGAATAGGAATAGGAATAGGAATAGGAATAGGAATAGGAATAGGAATAGGAATAGGAATAGGAATAGGAATAGGAATAGGAATAGGAATAGGAATAGGAATAGGAATAGGAATAGGAATAGGAATAGGAATAGGAATAGGAATAGGAATAGGAATAGGAATAGGAATAGGAATAGGAATAGGAATAGGAATAGGAATAGGAATAGGAATAGGAATAGGAATAGGAATAGGAATAGGAATAGGAATAGGAATAGGAATAGGAATAGGAATAGGAATAGGAATAGGAATAGGAATAGGAATAGGAATAGGAATAGGAATAGGAATAGGAATAGGAATAGGAATAGGAATAGGAATAGGAATAGGAATAGGAATAGGAATAGGAATAGGAATGGGAATAGGAATAGGAATAGGAATAGGAATAGGAATAGGAATAGGAATAGGAATAGGAATAGGAATAGGAATAGGAATAGGAATAGGAATAGGAATAGGAATAGGAATAGGAATAGGAATAGGAATAGGAATAGGAATAGGAATAGGAATAGGAATAGGAATAGGAATAGGAATAGGAATAGGAATAGGAATAGGAATAGGAAAAGGAATAGGAATAGGAATAGGAATAGGAATAGGAATAGGAATAGGAATAGGAATAGGAATAGGAATAGGAATAGGAATAGGAATAGGAATAGGAATAGGAATAGGAATAGGAATAGGAATAGGAATAGGAATAGGAATAGGAATAGGAATAGGAATAGGAAAAGGAATAGGAATAGGAATAGGAATAGGAATAGGAATAGGAATAGGAATAGGAATGGGAATAGGAATAGGAATAGGAATAGGAATAGGAATAGGAATAGGAATAGGAATAGGAATAGGAATTGGAATAGGAATTGGAATTGGAATAGGAATAGGAATAGGAATAGGAATAGGAAATTCTGCATTTAATTCTAAAAAGATATGGTACAATTTAAAAAAGCTTGGAATTTCATGCACAGCTAGTATGCGATCATTGAAATTTCCCCGGACGATATATTAACGTCTATCAGCAAATTTTGCAACTCTTTAGGAGTTTTACCATTACCTAATATTGGTTTTGATAATATGAACAAAATTAATGATTTTAGTTTTGATTGTGTAGATGAGTTTGCAGTGTTGAAGGCTATTCAAGCAGTTAAATCGGATATAATAGCATATGATGAGGTTGATTTCAAAGTTTTAAAATTATTTATCCACCTATTTCTTCCACACGTTACTTTTATCATCAATCAGTGTTTGACAAAATCAGTTTTTCCAAATTTATGGAAAGTTGCATCTATTATTCCTTTACCAAAAAAAGAAATAATTTCTAACGTTAGTGATATTCGTCCTATTAGTATTTTATCTGCCCTTTCTAAAGTTATGGAGAGAATTGTGCAAAAGCAAATTTATGAACATCTTCAAAAGTTTGACTTTTTATGTAAGTTTCAATCAGGATTCAAATCTGGTCATAGTATCACCTCAGCATTGCTACATATTATTGATGATTTATCTGCTATGTTAGATAAAAAAAATTCGTTTGCTTTATTAGTTCTCTTGGATTTTTCGAAAGCTTTTGATAGTGTAAATCATACCCAGTTACTTCAGAAACTTTTTTTGTACTATAAATTTTCAAATTTTATTTTTTTATTTATTTATTTATAATCTTTATTTCAAATTTAATTGCTGAGGTATACATTAATATTATAATTTTTTTGAAATAAAGTAAAGCTCCATTGGATAAAATCCGTGGTGGAGCAATATAAAATATATATAAATTCAATTATTGGCTGCTTTACATATCTTTTTTAAAAAATTCAAATTTATCCGGATATTATACATTACTATATACACATACTATAAATACATTACTACATAGAAGCTCTAATATTACTTAAATCACTAGAAAAATTGTTCAATATTATCAATACCCAGTAGCCATAGTTTAATTTCTCGTTCAAATGTACGTTTACGCTCCGTGTTGAGAGATTTTACATTGTGTGGTAACATGTGAAAGAAATATGGCGCCATAAAAAGATAAAATCTCCTAAATTTCTCGCTGTTACAATGGACACCAGCATAGTTATAAGGATTTCTCATATTATACGCGTGAATAATACGAATGTGAAAACTGTTACTGCGAGCAAAAAACATTTTAAGAACCTTATAAACGTAAAGATATCTTAGTGGCAATAAATTTAGTTCACGAAACAAGGGAATGGTAGGTATTGCACGATGACGCTTGTAAATAAGTTTAATAATTCTCTTTTGTGCAATGTAAAGATCCTCAATTTGAGAGAAATAAGTACCACCCCAGCCGGATATTCCATACATTATTAGTGATTCTACCAGTGCATGATATAGCTTTCTCAGAACAATACTCGGACAACAGTTCCTTAGATTATAAAATTTATGAATAGCAAAAATTACCCTCTTCCTGGTTTCATTAAGGTGCGACTTCCAATTCAGTTGCGAATCCACTGTTACACCCAAATACTTAAATTCACTGACAAAATCAAGCAAAAAACACTGAGACGAACACGGATTTCTACCACATAAGTACACATGATAAGGTATCGGTTGTGCAATGGAAACCGTATTCTGTTTTCCAAAAAGTATTAATTTTGATTTATCACTCATGGCAAGGCGGTTATGATGAAACCATTTACCCAACTTGCATAAATCAGTATCCAGTAGAACTGTTATATCGGAAGTTTCATCACTCCTAGCGTAGCCTAAAGCCAAGTCATCCGCAAATGCGGTGGCATGACCTATCAAATTAATATCAAAAATAGAATTGAAATACACTAGGAATAATAGAGGATCCAACACCGACCCTTGAGGGACGCCACAATTTATTTGCTCTGGGTTACTAAGAGTGTCATCCACCTTGACAACCTGACGACGGTCATGGAGGTAGCTTGTAAACCAATCAAGAATTTTACCCCTCACCCCGATATTCGATAGTTTCGCTAATAAAATCCCATGATTGACAGTATCAAAAGCTTTGGAGATATCCACAAATAAGGCCACCGGTTTACATGAATTATTAACGGCTGTGTATATCTGGCTTAGAAAATGTAAAAGAGCCTCCTCAGTAGATTTACCCGCAGTGAAACCGTATTGACTGCTATGCAGAAATTTAATCATACTGAGATAGCTCAGTAACCGATGTTTTACAAGTTTCTCGAAAATTTTAGATATTGTGCTTAATAGGGAAATTGGTCTATAGTTATTTAGTTGTACCTCATCACCCTTTTTGAATATCGGAATTACAATAGCGATTTTCAAGCTATTTGGAAAGACACCACTATCCAAACTCAAGTTAAATAAGAAGTTTAAAACATCCACCAAGAACCAAACGCATTTTTTAACAACAAAATTATTGACTCCATCAAATCCTTTAGATCGTTTGTTTTTTAAATGCTTAATTTCATAAAGGATTTCCGTAGAATGTATAGGATCAAAAAAACAAGATGCACGATAATTTTGCTGGGCACCAAGAATAAATTGATTTGATTCAATAGTATCAGTATTACTTTCGCTGAATTTAGGAGCCATTTTTTGAGAAATGGCAACAAAAAATTTGTTAAATTCATCGGCAATTGATTGAGATGACGTAAGCATATTTTGAGTGTCAAATTGATAAATTTGATTAATTGGCTTATTGTTTGAGCATCTTCCTAACACTTCATCTACTGTTTTCCATGTGTTCTTCGAATTTTACATCGCTGAATCAAATTTTTTCTCATAGAAGCGGTTTTTGGTAACTGCAATATCTACTTTCACCTGCTTTGAAAGATTACGAACATATTTACCTAATCTAATATTGTTAGAATGATGTTTTAATTTTTTTGAGAACTTTTTTAACTTGTTGATCTTTCGAAGAAGTTTTGAATCCATCCACGGTTTTAACTTTTTTATTGTTGGGTATGTAGTTGTAGATGTACATATTGCAATATGTGTAGTAAGAATTTTAAAAAAATTTTCAAAAGCGAGATTGCAATCATTTTGACTATACACTGACTCCCAATTTTCAAACTTTAGAATATCATTTAGTTTGGCATAGTGAATATGCGATATCTCTGATCTGCTATCTCTAAAAATTGTCCTGCCAGAATGTTCTGAAATATTAAATGTAATTAAATTATGATCGGAAAATTGAATGGGTAAATTACAAATATTGAGGTCAAAAAAATAAAAAACTTTTTACAAAAACATGATCCAAACAATTTTGCATCCTGGTTGGCTCATTTACAAGGCTAACGAAGCCATAAGAAGCAAGCATTGATTGATATTTATAAGATATACTAGTATCCAGAAGATTTATATTAATATCTCCTAAAATGACTATGTAATTATGTTTAAGCGTACGCAACAGTATTTCCAGATCATTACAAAAACCATCAACGGAACCATCACTGAAACGATAGATACATATAAAAGTCCAGCTTCGTTTTGCTAGTTGAATACGTAGTATAAGAAGATCAGCTGACGTCCAGCTGACGTAAGAAGATCAGCTGACGTTGCAAACTTGAAATGAAACATTTACAAAACTTTCATGAATAAACACACCGGCACCACCAGAACGATAGCTATCATTGCAGCAGGCTTTAAAGTTGTATCCAGGTAGGTTAAACTCAGAACATTCATGTGAATAAATCCAAATTTCCGTCACAAAAATCAAACTGGGAATAGATTTGAGACTCGCTACATATAGGCTAAAAATATCAAAATTTGCTCTCAAACTCCTAACATTTTGAAGCAATATACTAAAATTATTGATCGTTATGTTGTTAACCGTGATAAATATAAATAAACAATAACATATGCAATAAAATGATAACTATATTGAGAGCAAAATTTGATAGTACTAGAGCAAAACATAGCAAAATATATTCTAGATTATGAGCTAAGCCCGTAAATTTGGCTATACATAAGTAGCTCATGCAAAAATTATAAAACGAGTAACGCACTAAAATCCAACCTAAAGAAAGTGTCACATTCATCACATCAACATTTGAAGTTACAAACTTCGTACAAATGAAATAAAAATCACAAAATGAAACTGTCAACTGAATGTAAACAAACGCGATGTGTAATGTTGTTGTTGACAACGCAACAAATAAAAACAAAAATAAAAATAAATATAGAACTTCTAGAGGTAAGAAAAAGTTAAAGAAAAAGTTAATACTTAATACATTGAATAGTTTTAGAGTCCAAGATGACGGTTCATTTATCAGCACTGCTCTCGATTTGATTATGCTGCTGCAGACGAAAAATATCGTTGCGCGAATAAATTCGATGCAAATCCGAATCAGCAGATTTTCGTAGGTATATTTGGCCAGATTTACACCACAAATATCTATAGTTGAACGTTGTTTTTATTATTTTAGCTTCGTGGTATAACCGGGACTGGAATGCTGATAGACGGTGCATAATAAAGATGCGTTGTTCAGGATGATCCTGAGGCATGATGACATCCAAATTCTTAGTGGAAAGTGATTTTTTAATTTTCATTTGTTGCAAAATATTGTTTTTGAGTTCAATAGAACTCAATTTAACAATTAATAAATCGTGCAGAACCGGATTAACTTTACTTTTAACTGACGAGGCTGTGCTAGTGATTTTATTAGTTTTATGTATTTCATGAATTGACACTATGTCCTCTAGACGAATTTCCAAATCTAGTTTCTTAATGGTGTCGATAACTACACCACGAATATCTCCATGATTGATGGGAAGGCCTCTTATGGTTATGCTGCTTGCATTTTGCTGCTGGTTGGGCTTATCATTTTCAGCTTCAAGGAGATGTAGTTTTGTAGTATTGCTAAATAGCTGTGCCTCTAGTTTGTCAACTCTGTTTTTCAATACTCGGTTTTCTGATATCAGTGAGGTTACCATGGCTTTTAACGCTTCAAGAGCTGAAAGTTTCTTATCCATGCATTTCAGCTGTACCATGATATCAGATAAACTTGGAAGAACAATTTGTTCATCGGAAGCATCATCTTCACCTTCAATAATTGACTGGTTTGAGATATCACGGCACTCTACACACAACCAGCTTGCGGAGTGATTTTTGATGCCTAGCATGAGATCCTCAGAAATCTGGGCACACTTGATGTGAAATAATTTTTTGCAAGGACCAGCACAATTTACACCAGGGAATTTCGCCTTTGTGATGTTTGTAGAACACATATTGCATGACGACATTTTGTAGATTCCCGCGAAAAAAATTTAAATGTCACTTTTTATTATATAGTAATGCACAACTATCAATTAATTAAACTAAATAAATTAAATTAGAATCAAGTCACTTATACTTATTTAAATTTTAACAATTTTACAATATTATTTTATTTTAGTTTTTTATTTATATGCATTAATATTTTATTTAATTTTTTTACTTTTTTGTTTTTGTTTTTTTTTTTTATTTTTTGCAAGCTGTTGACGCTTTGACAACCAAAACACGAATGAATGAAATTCGTTGATAAGCTTATTGCACTCTTATTTGAGCAACCGTAAGCAGTTTGTGCAGTGTAGTGATAAACGGTCAACTATTAGTGACGTTGCTGCCGGAGTTCCGAAGGGTTCTATTCTTGGTCCCTTGCTTTTTTCTATTTATATAAATGATCTTTCATGGCACATTCATGATTGCCGGTTTCATTTTTATGCTGATGACTTGCAGCTTTATGTTAGTGGTAACATTTCTAATTTGAACGAGGTTGTGCAGTGTCTTAACTGTGACCTCAAATGCGTTTCTTTATGGGCCAAAAATAATTCTCTTGTACTTAATCCAAGTAAGAGTAAAGATTTATTACTCTCCAGGAACAAATCAGTTAACTTTACACCGTCACTTTTGTTAGACAATGATCTCATCACTTTTGTTCCAAAAGTTAATAATTTGGGACTTATTTTGAATTCAAAACTGTCTTGGGTAGATCATGTAGATTCGGTATGCCAACGAGTAAACTATAGTTTGTATAAGCTTAGGTTGGTAAAAAAATTTTGTCCAACAAGTTTACGCATTTATTTAATAAAAACTATGGTTTTACCTATTTTCACTTATTGTGACGTAATTTTTAATAACTGTGACGGTTCTTCGAAACGCTTACTTGAGGTTACTTTTAACAATTGTACTCGGTATGTACATAATCTTAGAAAGTTTTATCTCATATCCGTATTTAAGGATTCTATTCTTGGCTGTGGTTTATTTGAGCTTTTTTATTGTAGAATTGCTATTTTTATTTTTCGAGTAATTAATTCGAAATTACCTTTGTATTTGTATAAAAAATTTAATTTTTCAAAGTCTCAGCGTACCAGAAATATCAACTTGCCGTGCAACAGAACTGCTATTTATACTGGCCGTGTTTTTTTTTGATATCGGAGTAATCGGAGAGATCAGAGAGATTATTTATCGGATATATCTGATAATTTTTTTCTCCGATTTTTATCTATCAGATCGAAAAAAATATTTTTTGTGTTATTTTTTAGTACCAAAAATAATAAATTATTATATGAATTTCAGCATTAAACTCCCTAAATTAAAGTTTTATTTGTCACCTGATAGCTCAAAATTAATCGGAGTCGCCATTTTAGAATTTACTAAAAAAATATAAAATAATCTGTACATTTTTTCAGAGTAAAAAGATCGTATCCGATAATTATCGGAGCGTAAAAAAAAACGACACAGAGAGATAATTTTTTTCTCGGATATTAAAAAAAAACGCATATCTGAAAATTTGACAGTAAATTTATCTCTCCGATTTCTCCGATATCAAAAAAAAACAGACCCAATGACTCATGTTTGGTGAATGCAATTGTTATTTGGAATAGTTTGCCAACTGAACTTAAAAATTTAAGTTCTATAAATATCTTTAAAAAGAAATTGTATGATATGATTGGGAGAGTGTAAATTTTTGTGTATATTATTTGTAATTTATTGTATATATTTTATTGTGCATATTTTATTTTGTTTTCCAATTTTGTTTTTTTTTTGATTATTTATGTTAGGTTATGTTTTCTTTATGTAATTATGTGTATATGCATGTTGTACAAAAACTTAGGTTTAAACTTCATTATAATAAATAAATAAATAAATAAATAAATACAAGGTATATTTTTAGTAAACGTTTTGTTAATTAAAATTGTTTGTTGGGTATAACCTGCATATCTTGAGACATATTATGGAAGTAGACCAATAAATTTGATTGGTAAAAATAGTTTTAACAATCAAAGTGTAATTATCGAATAAAAGTTTATTGTTTTAAACGTTTCTTGGATTGTAGCAAATCGAGCAAAGCATCGTATGGTTTATAGTGTAGTCCATCTACAACAGTATAATTTACGACCTTTCCCAAAACACCAAAGCAACATTACTATAAAAACCATCAAAACATTTTTTTTGTTTTTTTATTTTATCATCTCGAAATTAAAACAATCATTTCCCAATCCAATTTTCTAAAATCTAAATAATAAATTTTCTTTTGTGAAAAATCGACGGGTGGTATAAATACGTTTTTTTGTTGCTAAATTTTCATCTTATACACGAATAATCCATTAAATTACTTTTGTCTATACATATATATGTTTTGAGGTTATAAAAACGAAATTCATTTCCAAAACACAAAACCAAATAGTATTTCTCCCCCAATTTTACTATCATTGCCGCACCCACCCACCGAAATTTTTCAAACACCACCATATATCTTTTGTTTTTCTCATTACTAACAAATCGTAAAATTTGTAATTAAATCAATTCACACACACACACACACACTTTGTATATATATATATATATATATATATATATATATATATATATATATATATATATATATATATATATATATATAAATATATATATATATATATATATATATATATATATATATATATATATATATATATATATATATATATATTTATATATATATATATATATATATATATATATATATATATATATATATATATATATATATATATATATATATATATATATATAAGATAGAAAATCACAAAAGTGGAAAATAAATTTTTCACACATCAATTTTTTTTTACGGTACCGCAATCGAAATTACCAGTCGACGTGTGTGTGTGTGTGTGTGTGTGTGTGTGAATTTTCACTCGAGGTTATAGAACGTCGACGAAGTCATTAAACCAAAAAAATTAAAACATTCGAGTTTTTCGGTTAATTCGATACACGATTTGATCGTTTTTGGTGTTAAATATTTGATTTTTTTTTTTAGTGAAGGATTAAAATCCTTTAAGATGGAGATGCTCGATTTTGTCGCGTATACACATTTTCACTTTAAATCTCATTTTAGATCAATTAACTTTGTTTCTTGTGTGTTATGAGATGTTGGTGGCTTTATTTCCTTGTATCGTCGCTGATGATATCGCAACAACGACATATTTTTAAGATGTTGCTCTATATAAGAGTGTGTATCATATGCTATCTCTATAGCTAATATCAGTATAATGTAATTTGTGTGGTATGAGCGGAAAAATGGTGAATATGGCAATATTTTCCTCTCATTGATTTGATTGTTGAAGAAAAATAAAAAAAATTCCAGTCACGTTTAATCAAGATTATATTTATTTTTATGGAATTTTTGTTGTATATTCTCACCAGCAGCCCAACCCCATATTTGATTGTTTATCTCGATGATATGTATATAGATGGGATGGGGAATGGCAAAATACACTTTGCGAATATGATGATGGATAAATTCAGTTAGAAAGGATATTGATACAGATAAAAATTTGTATTGTCTAACAATTTTATTGGTTTGACATTAGATGTATATGTTGTGGTATCATTGAGAAAATTAAGGGTCGATTAACACGTATATGATGATATCTGATTAGTAAAGGTTGACCCAATCTTTAATTGGATTTGTTTTATAACCTTATCATCGTGACGGAGCCACAATCTTAATTCAGTATAATGAGATAAGTGGTATTCTTCACGAGGAAATCTTTAACTCATTTTTATTGCCGTTGATTGCCGCTATCTCCTTTTGGAAGTTGGATAGATTGATGCTGGAACTGTACAATGTTTCTTCAGGATGAACATCTCACCTTGGTGTGTCAGAATTACACTTGTTTAGTGTTGTAGCAGTGTGTTGGTGATATGTTGTTGCGTGTAAGTGTACATGATGTTTGTGGTGGCCCATCCAGAGTAGGATGGTGTTTTACTCATAAAGAAAATGTACAAATTACGATACATTTAATTATTTTGTTCTTATTCCAGACTCTGATTGTGGTGTTTTCCGATGTATTAATTACTGTTACTTGGTAAAGATCTAGGAATAATGGTTCTAACTTTAACTTGACTCCAACATTTTTAAGGTTGGGTCCTGGTTCTTTTTGTTTCCTTGGTTCTTTTTGTTTCGTCTTTCCGCAGACGAACTCTTAAGGCGTATACCTTTTTGTGAAGTGCAGAGTTATATTTTACACAAAAATTGCAAATGGAGCTAGTTCAGCCAAGTCGTCGTGATCTAGTGTGATAAAACATGGCAAGTATTAAGTGTTTTGTGCGAAGGCTCCAGTGCACCATTTATCATTGGGTGAAAAGTTTTTGTGGATTTCTCGATTTTCCCGAGTTTTTGTCCGAGAGTAAACTATCTGGGAACCCAAATTTTGTGAATGACTGTTTCTTTAGCGATTATTCGTACTTTTTGGTTGTACACGAGTATTGCACCTGAGAATTTTTGAGTTCAACCTGGTACGTAAAGAAATATTTATTTCTTTGCTGGGAACATGGAGAAATACCTACTATGTCAAACGCTAGCCTTTCAAAGGCCTGTTTGACCGTGGTGGTTAATTTTAAAGGAAACTCGATTATTTTTGTGAATCTTGTTTTATCTGCAAATTGAGCTTTTTAGAAGTATAGCAATTAAATTTTCTTAAATGTCCTATATGTGAGGTGCGTTGTAAATTATTCCAGGATTTCCTGTAATTACCTGCGGTTCGTGCTAGTCGACTGAAAGTTCCTTTGAAAAAATGTGGATGTGGTGTAGGGTGAGTAGTTTCTGTTGCATTGACTTGCTGTTCGGTACTGGTACTCATTAAATTTGGTTACCCTTGGTATATATTATGTAAACAATATATTGTAAAATTAACGATTTTAATCCTCGGTGCAAAAATTTGATACCTCAAATAGCTTAACTTTCACTAGGCTTGTAGAAGGTTATATAGGTTAGGTTTCCCCCATAGATGATGACATCATCAAGATACACAAAGCATTTGAGACCCGCTCACTTGTTAGTTTATGGTGCATTCCTTTCCCGCTGGGATTCAAATCAGGTACCTCCCGAACCAAACACCGCAGTTTTAACTACTGCGCCTATTGTTTGGTATACCTCTAGAATTCAACCGATTCGTTTCCTAGCAATACTCAATGAACTTTCAATCTTAAGTTTGTGGATTTCGTGGATCTCCCAGATCTATGTCACTCAAGATTAGTTTGTAAAATGTTTAATTAGGGATCATGGAGTTTCCCGATGCAGATCGAAACAAAAATGCAATTTATGCAACAGAAAATATATCACTATATTGCACGCAAAACAGTCGAAACAAATTAAAACGGCAAGTCACACCACTGTAGAAAATTATGGAACCAATGTCTGAATCTCAGAGCAGATGTTGGTAGATTGAGAAAATTATGTCGACAGGAAGTCTGTATCAAACGAAGAAGAATTTTGTGTAAATCCCTCAAAGGAAACAATGTATGCAGAAGATGGCAAATATATGGTGATATTGCCCGTTAAGGATAGTAAATCTAGTCAGGAGATTCATTAACAATCGCTGTTTATCAGCTGCATAATATGGAACAAACAGTTCATAGTGATAGTGGGTTCTTTGAAGAGTACAAGGATTTCATGAAATATTATGAACAATTTGACCACATAAAGTAGATAAAGAAACCTGAAAGGAATGACTTTGAAGTTTACTTGCCACATCACGGAGTACAGAAGAATTCCAGAACCTATACGTGTTGAAAAGAAAACTATACGTGTTGTTTTTGACGCATCTTAGAGAATTTTTGTTAAACGATAGACAGGTGTTAGTCCTAAGATGAAATCTCATTACTTGCACAAGATATATTATGTTTTAGAGGGCATATCGTAGTTTTTGTCGCTGATGTGCAGAAAAACCTGACTTGTAGGTCTGGATAAATAGTGATAGCTCAAATTAACAGCATATTGTGTGGAGAAATCATCGTTTGATGACAGAAAAAGTTTGCGAATTTGTGACGAGTTCTCTTTGTCAAATTTCCGACACCACGGTTCGGCTGCAAAATAAATTTCCATGGTCGCACCGACTGAACTCAACCGTATTTCAGACCATATATTTCCATAATTAGAGATAGCGTGTCGCACAGGGGTCTATCAGACAGCGAAACCAGTGTTAGTGTGCTGGGGTATTTTTTATCCTTTAAGACACTATGGATTTACATAATTTTGAATAAGCATTACGAACAAGCGTTTTAAGAAGTTTAGCTACATCACATCGTCCTACAACAAGAAAGAAAATAATTTATGGTATAACATTTTAAGTTTTCAACCACTAAAATACGCTTAATGGTTCCAGATGATTACCAAAATGGAGTCACTTCCAAATCCAAAAGCAAATTTAACTCCAAATACATGATTTTGTGTATAGCTAAAGACACGGCATAAAACCAGCGTTTATAGTTGGTATTTTTACCCGTACAGAAAAATTATATATCATATGAAAGCGGAATTGTTCGACCTAGATCCGAACCGGAAAAGCTCTTTGACCTCACCTATTGCATGTTGATTGACAAATGCATGTTCATAACAAATGAAACCATGATTCTGAGAAGCAGGCAATCCTCATTGGATGTGAGGTTTGGTAATAAGGCAATAACTAGCAGGATATGGCTCATGTCATGATCACCAAGTTAGATTTGTAACACCAAGAACTTGCGACGTGGAAGGATTCAGCCATGATGATACCACGGCTGCAATAATATCATCAAAGTGATACATAAATGGCATATAAAAGGACCTGTTATCATGTGCTTCTTGAACTACTGTATAAATAGAAAAGTTTTTCCGAAAGCTTAAAAAACCGGCAAAGAAATTACAATTAGAAAAGTAGGTTAACGAGATCCCACCGATCCAAACTCCTATAGTCCAGGGTACTTCCGGGGTAGTTACAAAAATAGTCAAGCAGTTCAGATTCAGGGCAAATCGGTACACAGAGGACAGCAAAATTATACTTTTGAAATATTCCTTGACCTGTTGTTTACGATAATCTGAAATGGCTAAGTATTATGAATGAGTTAAAGAAAGAAACCTTTACTCAATCATAAACAACTATTTATCTAATACATTTTCAAACGGATAGCCACAGGTTATGGAACACCTTACCAGAGTGTGGCCAAAGAGTATCCACAATGTTCCATATTAGTCCTAAACCACCGGAACATCGTTTTCAATAGTAACATGGATGGTAATGTCCAAAAAGTAGTAGTCACGAACAAAAATGTAATGCTCTATTCCGGTAAATCTAAAAAAAGCATTTAAAATAGTTATGATCCATCTTAAGGGAACACTTTATCGGAGGACCACCTGTGGTATCTTTGTCAGTGAGAACTAAAATGGTATAAATGTTTTGTTGAGTTTAACAAAAGACTGGGTGTAATTTCACAAGTCAAAAGAATTGCAAAAGGTATAGTAAAAAAGCGTTTTTTACTTTGAAACCAGGACAAATGTGGAGTCTCAAACAAAGGCCCATAGATTCAAAATAATTATGAGAAATTTTACCTACAAGTTTGTTTTAAAGCAATAACTTTTAGCCAATACTCTTTTACGCCTGACACAAAACATAAAACGTCTTATATTCCAGTAGTTCATGATATTTATTCACGAGTCAACGGCAAAGCAGCTGAAAACTTTAAGGGCAAACGGGGATCCACAACTTTCATCAAATATAATAAGTGAAATACACAAAATTAAAAGGAAATACTTATGCATGTGACAAGTGCAAAAGGGTTCACGCGCTACGTTCTTGTCCAGCTTTCTGCTGGAATACAGAATCAAGATTTTGACGAAGATTCGGAATTAAGATTCTTGATTAAGAATTAAAAAGACCCTACTCCATCACTAGTAGTATATCCAGTTGTTTTCGTAAATAAACAAAAAAAAATAAAAATTTGCATCGACTCGTCACAGGTAAATAGAAATATACTATGAGGAGCCATTTTCGATTACAGACGTTAGAAGAAATAGCGGCCAAAATAATGGAAGCAAAATTCTTTATAATCTGGGATTGCAAAAAATGATTTTGGCAAATTCCGGTGTCAAAAAGAAGCCACAAATATCCAGCACTTGCAACACCCTGAGACAGGTACACATGCCTGAGGCTACCATTTGGCTTGGCTTCTGCGCCAGAAATTTTTCAACAAGTAATGCAAGGAATATTAGAATTTCCGAATGCCGAATGTTCGATGGACGACATATTGATATACGCATCGACCGAAGAGGAATTAGAAAAAACTTATTTGCAGTTAGAACAGTTAAATTTTTAGGCCATATTTTGTCCGTACAAATTCTTACGAGGTTAACTCGTGACGGTCTGACGAGGTTAACTCGTGATGACGGTACAGTTGTCCCATTCATTGACTTTGCACCTTCTTTTGGTGACGATGGCACTTCAAACATGGTCCTTTCCACCAAAGATTATCATACTTGAGTTCACTTGGCAATACTCCTCGGGTAGCTTTATCAGCTGGGTTCTCCTGGGTTTGAACATGGTGCCATTGGTTCCGGTTGTAGTACGACAATATTAATCCTGTCCAATGTAGGTCAGCCTTAACTTGGGTGGTTTGGAAAGCCAATCCAACACTATCGATACATCAGTATAGAAGAATTGTTTCGGTTTAGTTTTACAATTTAGTGCGGTTGTAACCTTTTCAATCAATTTTACTAGTAATGTGGCAGCGCAAAGCTCTAATTTTGGAAAATATATGCAGTCTTTATGGGTACCACCTTTGATTTTGTGGCGATTATGTTAATTTGAACTTCTCGAGACGATGTGGTTACACGAGAGTATAAAACGGCAACGTATGCATCCTTGGATGCATCATCAAATGTATGTATTTCAAATGTATCATTAATTGTATGTAACCACTTGTTGACTTCTAAATCCTCAATTGACCCAAAGTCGTTGCGTTGTTGTATCCAAGTCGCTCGACATGACGTGGGTAATTTTTAATTCCATCCGAGTATCCCGGATTTTAATATTTTAGCCGTGATGGGATATGTTTGCTGGAACTGGTTGGCAATATAGTTCAGAGAGTTCGTGACAAAAAATTTTGAGGAGGATGTTACGGTCATCAATCGATAATGCTGTAATTGGTGATCAGGTGATTCTCGCCATTATATACGCTGGTAAACTGTATCTTCTGAACGAATCATCACCTCCTGATACATTTTCTCAATGTCGGTGCTAAATACGAATTGGTGTTTTCTGTATCGCAGTAAAATCTCAAATAACCCTTGTTGTACTGTTGGGCCAACTAAAGTAACTCATCGTTCAGTGATTGTCCTGTTGATGTTTTTTGAAGACAATTCGCAACTTTGAAGTATCTGATTTTTTAAATACCCTGTGATGCGGCAAAAAAAATGAGCAATGATCAGGGATTGCTATTTTATTTTGTGGTATTACAACCATATGGCCCAATCGTTGGTAATCCTGCATGGACGTGATATACTCCGAACGCTACCTTTCGTTTGTACATAACCTCTTCTCCAACTCGCAAAACCGATGTAAGGCTACACGGTATGACCTAGTAACGGTGGAGTTCTTCTAAATGGCCAACTACTATACCCTCCCAGTTCCGTTTAATGAAATGGTGGATGCATAGTGTTCGATGCATACAGTAACTTCTGACGTATATTGTATCGTGGATGGTATTTCTTCAGTCTCTGAAAATAATCTTAGAGTTTTGTCAATATCAGTATCTTGGTGTTCTGAAAGTTAGACCCTTTCAGTCAATTTCACTGAGTGCGAAAAGAATCTACCGGCTATTATCCAACCAAGTTTTTGTGCCTTTAGGTTTGTATTACTTAACGGTATATTGCCTTCTTCTAAACATTTGAAGAAATAATCACTGCCTATTAGTAAATGGATTGGACCCGGTATACATTAAACGTAGGATCGGGTAGACGAATTTCATTTGTTTGTGGTAACTCAACATCTGCTGAGTGTGTTGGAAACTGAGCGGGAAACTTTGGTGCAATCTGGTATGTGAGTTCGCGATTGACTATCGATTCGTGTCAATCCTTTGGAAGAGCCCGCATTGATTCATACGATTATTTGATGACTGATATAGTTGAGCCTGATTCTAACAATCCTCGAATGCCATGCCAGTTATTATAATTAACCTTCACTTCGACCAACACGGTTGGCAATATGGCGTTTTCATTAACATCATTCGTAAAATTGGTCACAACTGAGGTGCAGGTTTCGTCCATGATCGAAATGTAGGTGTTGCTGGTTGATACTTTAGATTCGTTTTTTGATGCGGTTTCAACTGGATTTGACTGGTTGTTCGTTGCTCCGTCATCAGCATCAGAATGAACAGGAATATGATGTCTCTTTCTGCAAGTTTTGCATGCCCTTCTTGGTCGACATTGGTACACTGAGTGATTTTCATTGAGACAATTGAAGCATCTTTGTTTTTCCTTTAGAAACTTTCTACATCATTCAACCATTGAATGCAGGTGAAGAACGAGGATAAGGACAAGTTGGAAAAAATCAAATTGTAATTTGAGGAATATTTTTGCACCGACATCATCAATAACATTAGAAAGATACGTGTTTAACAAAATGTATCAAATGGAAAGTGAAAATGTTAATCAGTATTACACATAAATAAAAAATCAGTGCAAAAAATGTGATTTCGGTGAATTTTCTGATAGCTTGTTGAGAGACAAAATCATAATTGGAATACGTAGTGAAGCAGTACGTATTCCAATTATGATTTAGAAAGGTTGATGTCAGAAACAGAACCCTTTGAGATCGCAATTAAAATGTGCAAGATAAGTAAAATGACAGCAATGCAGCTAACAGAGTTACAGCGCAAACAATCACAAACGGTGGATGCAATTTCACTGAGGAAAAAATAAAAAACTATGGAAGATATGGTGAAAAGTGATGAAATGTTCGTTTGTAAAAGTGTGGAACCAAGCACAGCAAACGTAGTTGCCTAGCATTTGGACGTAACTGCTACAGTAGAGAACTTAAAACGGAAAGTGAATTGAAAAAAAATGACAGAGAATTCAGTGATCTGGTTATAGACAGTATATCACAGTGGATCAAGATAGGGATTGGGTCGAAGAAATCCGAATAAATCAAGTGAAGATTAAGACCAAGTTGGTTACGTGTGCACAGTGCAACGTCATACCTAAACATAAAGTCGACAAGCTAGGAATCAGAATTGTCAAGTCAAACACCCGACGAATAATAGAGTTTGGATACAATAACGTAGATGTAGTAGGCGAGGTCGAAGTCGATTATCAAGTGAGAAACAAAATGACAAAATTAACATTTAAAGTAGTCAACGCAAATGTCACACCAATATTAGGGAAAAGGCAAGTGAACAAGAAAAGCTGATTATACGAGTAGAGGAATTAAGAATGAAGAATAATATTTTTGACGGGTTAGGCTGCGTAAAGAATTATGAATATGATATAGATTTGGTAGAACATCCAAAGTTTGAAATCAAGACAATTCAAAAAGTTCCGTTACCAAATAAGGAACAGATCAAAGCTGAAATTGAAAATATGGTGAACATGGGAGTGTTAAAAAGTTCATGAAGTAACACCAGTCGTATCAATAATGGTAGTGGTGAGGAAAGAATGTAGACTGCGGGTGTGTCTGGACCCTACTGAGTTGAACAACAAATGAAGAAAGTCAAGTTGTTTACAATATTAGACTGTAATTAAGGATTCTGGCAAAAAAGGGTATCAAGTCATACAGAAAAATACTTGACAATGGGAAAACCATAGGACAGGTATTCATACAAGAGGTTACCATTTGGACTGTCATCGGCTCCTGAGGTATTTCATCAGGATCTGATGAATCAGATTTTAGGCGATCTTGAAAACGTAGAATGTTACATGGACGATATCCTTATTCATGCTGAGAATAGTAAACAACTAGAAATCATCACAAATAAAGTACTGGAAAAAGTAGAAGAAGCTGGATTAAAATTGATCCTGATAAAACAGCTGCGATTAAAAATCTTAAGAGACCAGTAAACGTCAAAGAATTACAAAGACTATTAGGAATGGCAACGTATTTATCGAAATTTGTACCAAATTTGTCAGCGATAACAAAACCACAAAGAAATCTTATCATAAATAAAGTAGAATTGGACAAAGGAGCAGGAAAAAGCATTTAACGAGTTAAAGTTAGCATTTTCAAGTACTCCTATATTGAAATTATATAATACGAATGAAGACGTAACTATTCAAGTAGACGCGAGCATGAACGGGTTTGAAGCACCATTACATCAAAATAGACAGCCTGTGTCATATGCATCTAAAGCGTTAAGCCAAACTCATTAAAACTATCCAACAATAGAGTTGGAAGCAGCAGCGATTACAGTCACCATTTAGACTACAACGTATTGTGTTTGACATAAAACCATATTCGCCAACGGTAGTGTATGGAAAAGGGACTAGTCAACGCATAGCAGATATCCTAAGTAGAGATTGTGTAAATAATGAGTCGGAAGAGGAAGAAAAGATGCAAGAATATTATGTTGTGATTGATTTCTCAAAAGATGCGAAACGTGAAATGGTAGAAGCCACGAAGCACGACCAAGAAATCCAGGAGCTGATTAAAGTAACAATGTCCGGTTGGCCGAACAATCAAGCTGTCATATGTGGAAACATGTCAGTCAATTTGTCAGTCGATGCAGAGATCAAAGGTGAAAAAGCCAGTTATTAACAAGGAAATTTCAAGTCTTCCATTTGCAGTAATGGGAGCCGATCTATTTTATTGTATTGATAAAGATTACATACTCGTAGTCGACAGCTTCTCAGGTTATTTTGAGCTTAAGGAATTAAAAATGAGTACGGCAAATGAAGTTATAGAAATATAGAAAATATGTTTTTCCACGCATGGAATATCAGCAAAGCTAGAGACGGATAATGGTCCACAATTTTCTGCGGCAGAGTTTAAGAAGTTCGTGAGTCAATCAACCATGCTACGAGTAGGCTAAACCATCCACAAGGCAACGGCTTAATAGAACGATATGCGTAAATAGCGAAAGGAATGATAAAAATATACAAAAGAGATAATTCTTGCATACACTTAGCATTATTTAATTAACGGAATATGCCAACGTCATCTAGCATCGCCAAATCAAAGGTTAATGAGTAGAGCTACAAGAACGACCATAGGAAATGTTGAAGCCGAAAATTATTTCGGATAAAACGCACAAGTTAACAGAAATACGAAAAATACAAAAGTGGTATGCTGATCGAGGAAGACGATTCGCGGAACCATTGAATGCAGGTGACAAGGTTAGAATTAAATGAGGTGATCGTGATTGAGTTCCAGGAGTAATCACGGAGAAAACAAATAATCCGAGATCATTCATAGTTCGAACGGAGAACGATAGTATATATCGCCGAAACACGGATCACATTAACAAAACAAGAGAACAAACAACAACAAACGAAAGCTTAAACAATCGTATTACAGAGCCGATACATTTTCCAGGAAGTATTAACGATACTAACCATACCAAGGTGAGCAAAGTAAGTAACGAGTCGACGTCAAGGATGACAATGGTGAAGTAGTTCACAATAACACTAAAGAGGCATCTCATATGGAGTCTAAGGAAGCAACGACCAAATTACCCATCGTTACCAGATTGGGTAGAGTAGTCAAACCAATAAGTAAAATGGATTTATAAAAAATATAAATAAATAAAGGGGATGTAACATATGAATGTAATATTGTAATCATATGAGCATTACCCACCATGGTTGATAGGGTCATCATGTCATGTAAATGAATATACTAATAAAGACGATTAGTTCTAACTTCACTATCAACAAGTGTGTTTCAACTAACATTACAGCAGATATCTTCTATGGAATGGATCTGTGGTAAAGTTACTAAAGAATTCGAGCAGCCAAGGTCAGTAATCGTCAGGTTAGATAAAGGCAAATTTTATCGCCATAACTATCATTATCTTCACAAGCCTATAGCAAAGATTCTCATTAAAAGAAAAATCGAAACCAATGCCGAACGCAGTGATACCCAAGCCCGACATGAAAATAAAGACCAAACTATAGTACAACACTAGTAGCGACACGAGAACTAAAACAGAATCAACTACGAGACAAACAAAACCACGGATAACAAGATACGGTTGAACTGTTGCGGAGCGTATGAATAAAAAATACCTCGAACTTATTCCAACTTTATTTTTTATAATTGATTTGATTTTTATTTTAAAACTCGAATTTAATTAAACTAAGCGACTCGAACTCATCATCGCAAGTGTCAATTACATCCAAGAATATATCCACATGAATCAATGTGTCTTTTTGACATTTAAATTATATTATCTATAAAAGTTAAAGGTATGTGCTCATTATATACGAATACGAATGCTTAATGCACGATGATTAATTGATAGAAATAAATTATTTGCATGACTGTGCGCTGTGGTAAATTATATGTTGTGGTTTTGTGCCTACACTTTCAACTATCTTAAAGAGATATGGACATGGATAGCGGTTAGAAATAGTGGCATCGCTTTAAATAGTATTTAAATACTCCGGCTCGAAGGACCAATGTTCTTATGACATCATAGTCTGCGAACACGAACAATTAAACCTGTTGAAAGATAAGATTTGTAGGTTAAGTGTAACAAAAATTCTAATTAGAAATAAAATGAATTAAAAAATTTGTATTACCAGATATTTTATTTTTGAAATGAATTCAAAATAATCATTTGTTTATATCTGATTTTGACATATGATCCAATTATAATAGTTTCTTTTTGTTATATTTGTTTTGTTATACAAAGTAGCATAATATCTTTTGTAATATCAATCAATAGATGTCACTATCATTTTATCGATAAATTTAAATTTATAATATAAAAAAAATAAAATAAAAAATGAACGTCAGATCAAAATATACAATGAGCGAAACCCGAAGTAAAAAAGCAGCGAACAAAAGAAAGTGAGTGAAAAAATTATACAATCAAACAAGCGAGTTTATTTATTTTGGAATATAATATATACACGGAGACTATTTCCAATCTAAATATAAAAATATATCTAGACATTTAATTTGGCTGATGGAAATGGACCTGGAACGGCGAAGCAACATTTTAATTAAACACGAATAAGATTGAACCGAGTCCTTAGGCACAAACACAAATTGACAATTAAATTAGGAATTAAGTTTTGTTTTGAAACATGTATACTGTGAAAAAATAATAATATTGTAATTACATAATATAATAATAATATTTATAATAATAATATACATGTTTAATTGAGATGTTCCCAACCTAAACCGTGTGGTGTAACATTTTGTATTATTGCTTTGTTTTACCAATGACCGTCATCAAGTTCATACTCGTTTATATGAACTTTACGAGACATGTGACCTATACCCGCAACCACAAAGGCAAAATAATGTAAAAAAGATTATTCAGCTATCTTAATTGAGATTAATTACCCTATAATCCATCAAAATTGTCAAACTATATAGAGTCTAGAAAAAGTATGCTGATTGAAAATGACAATTTGAATAAGTCACTTTTCTCAAATTATTTTTAATATTTGTATAATAATATTAGTTTATGAGATGTAGCACAGAGCCATACACAGATTTCTCCAACCTAAGATACTCTTCTCTTTACATTGCTCACTAGCTAAAAAAACATCGAATTTATATTCCCCTTCATTAAAATTTCAAAAAGGAGAAAATTAACGACGAAACACGATAACGTTTAAGCACTCGGTATATAAATCAATCAACAGGTGGTTTTCTCCTATTTTGCCACTCTCTTAAATTTTACTGGATTTTTCACAAAAGCATATGTCATAAAGTAAAATTAATTTTCTATCGTACAACAGAGATAAAATTAAAACCTTTTACCAACGTACTTAGTAAATAGTCGAGCGTATATCGGTAAAGGAAAAATTGAGAAAATCGAAATTTTATTTTCAATTATTGGTTAAATTCAATGTTGCATGCATATCGATTATTTAAATTTTTTAGTCGGTATACAACTGTGTTGTTGTTTTAATATACTGTGCAAATAGTTGACGATATATAGTTTGTTGTGGTATACAGACACAGACAGTATAATATATAGATACGATAAAAATTTTAGAGTGTTAATTTTCACACGAGTTTTTCCACATTCATTTTTGGGCAGATTAAATTTTTTTTTGTATCATTATAAATGTATACATGTGTGTGCCTGTGTGTTGAGCGTGAAAATAAAAAATGAAAATTTTATATAAAATATAAATTGAGGCAGGATAGAATCGGATAAAGTTGTATATAACAAAATTTGCAGACATCGAAACAGCATGCCGTTCAATTTACTATACGATGTGTATATACCAAATATAATTATGTAATAAAACAGCATGTTACATTACAATTTCACCATAAAATTTGACATCAAAATCCATGAACATTTACACAGACTAAACTTGGCACAAATAGTTTTCCTGTCTAGAAAATCAATAAGTTACCACTTCCACTTTCAAGTAACATAACAAAAAAAAAATATAAAATTTTCCAACAATTTTTTTTACGTTCGCTTCACTCTTTTTATTCAAGTTTTCCCATTTTTTATATTTCTATAATTTTCATTTTCTTTTTCCACACACCAACCATATAATATTGTATCCATCGTTCAAATCACATAATTTAAATTCATTGAAAATTGTGTGATAAAAATCTTGATAACATTTTTTTTTTATGTATATAGAGTGTTACACTCAAAAATAACAACAAAAAATATATATAATGGCGAAAGGGTTGGTTAGGGACACATTGTAACGTATATAGCTGCGCTATATGAATATGTAAACGAGGATATATTCTCTAAACATTATCTAATAACATTTTAAAAAATCGTTAGGATTTTTATTTTGTTGTTGTTTATGGAATTTTCACTTTAATTATTATCGAATGAATTTATGATTGAAAATTTAGGCCAGTTATTTTTGTTTGAATCTTTCGACTCGTGATTACTAATAAGCAGATTATTACAATTGAGAGAAGAGCAATAATTAAAGGCCAAATAATTAAATTGACGACCTATGCCAAGGCCTGTAATGCTACAATTTACCATACGATGGGATGCATACGCGACTAGAGAGGCTAAAGGAATATTACAAACAGTGACTGGTGTGGACAAAGACTTGGGCACCACCATGCAATTTAAACGACACCATATTGAACTCATCAACCACAGTACCATAAAATGATTTCAAACTTCCACGGCTTAAACTACTATTACTGAAAATGGCACAAATCGATTGAAATCCCTACGATCTATTGCAAGCTCAAAAACCAAAACATTGAATGGAGAAAAAGCTGGCTGTTCAAGAGAAGTAACGTCGATTATGAAAAGATCCATATCCAACATCTAATTTACCATCGATATTACTCTATACACCTGCTCCAATAAATTATCTACCAGTTGGGTGTGACAGATTTTTGACGCTGCTAGGAGCCGGTCAAATACATAAGAAATCTGGCCAAATTATTGCACAGAACACGAAATTAGGTTGAATCATTGGAGGAGAATACCAAGCAGATTATGATGTAAACATTAAGCAAGTTCTGGGAGATGGGAAATTACCAGCAGTGCAGCAATACACAGATAGAGAAAAGCTATATATTAAACAGTTCGATAAGCATGTTAGAATGTTGAAAGTTCTGGAAAATGTATAGTTCTACTTCCATTAAATAACCAGAAAGCACTAGAACTTCGTGAACCCTACTCTAAATTTAAGGTAGAATACAAAGCACTCGGGCACATGGAGTTGATACCATTAGAAGGAATTAGCCTATCTAGCCAAGATAAATTTTTGCCTCCTTACCAACGTATCCTATGGTACGGTACCAGCTTCATTTCACACCCATTTTCTCATAAAATCGGCCAAATTTACATTTTAAAACTTATTCGAATGCTGCAGAGATATGGATGAGAGACTTTTACATGGATGACCTCATGTCTAAGGCGTTGACAATCGAAGAAGCGGCTTTAGTTCAGAACAAATTAAATAAATTGTTACAACAAAGGAAATACCACCTTCGTAAATGGGCCACAAACTATGTAAAACTACAAGAGAACGTACCAGAAATTGACTGAAAAGTATCGATTGATGTGAAGTAAAAGTATCCAGTTGGTTGACTGTCGCCCTTGATTATCAAGATAAAGGTCTTATTCCAGGGCCGGTGGTTTTTAAAGCTAGTATAGGATGACCAGCTTTCCGAAGACGCTATGAAAATCAATGGATCGCTACCCGAGATAGACAAGAAAACCTTAAAAAATCAAATTAGCTAAAACCGGACCTTGCACTTGTGTGGATTTTCGGAGACATCACATAGCGCACATAAAACTTGTTATACCACTTTGTGAAAGAATTTCATAACCGTCCTTGCTTGGTCGACAAAGCCACCGAGAAAAAGATATATGTTTGTACTGAACCAAGTTACAGAAATATTAGACTCAACAAACGTTCCGCAATGGTTCTATATCCCATCGTAACATATCCCATCAGATACTGTCAAGAATCAATAAACTTTTCACACCCATTCGAAATGGCAAGGAGGAAGAGGACTAAAGCAACAACTAATTTTACCGCAGAGAATCAAGAAAACTCCGGTATGAATATAAATTTGATAAGATAACGACGGAATCATAAAAGTTGGTGGCCACCTAGAATATGCAAGACAACATTACAATTCGAAACATCCAATCATTCTATTAGGTAGTCATCCCGTAACAAGAGGAATATTAGAAGAAGCTATGATTAAAATTGGCATAAAGTTTCAGGCATAAGTACACAATCCTAACGGGGTAATAAGAGAAGGGTACATCGTAATATTTACAGAATTCCGTCTTGTCCAAATTAATCCGTAGTTTGGCCTTTTCGATTTTAGAGAACATTTTCTTAGTATTTATTAGATGTTCCTCCTTGGTTTTTTTCCCTAAAAACAATTATATCACTAACGTAAACATAACCATTTTTCCAATACATTTCTTCATTACGTCATCTACCATCCTTTAGAAGAAAGCAGATGCCTTCTTAAGTACAAATTTCTCAGAAATTCATGCTTCCTTTTCATGGATGAGAAGAAGGGTTTTGCTATGTCGGGTTGTTTCATTTGTTTTATTATGGAATGTCGATGTAAGATCGATGGTGGTAAAGAATATAGAGTTTTTCACATTCGCGATTTCACTGATCAGATCGGTAAGTTAGAATATGGTTTATTGTGAAACGGATTGCACTCTGGTTGTCCATGTTAAGCACTGGTTTTCTCTCATGCCCACCAATTCTGTAATTAACCCGTAAAGCCAGATCATTTTTTTTTACGTTTTACTGCTTCGTACTCTGATTCCGTTGTTGATAACGCGACAGACTTTGGTATTGTTGATTCCCAGCTGATCGGCCCACCATTCAACCAAAAACAATACCACCAGTGGATGTCTTGTTTGAGTGTCTTCCGCATAATCTGCGTCACTGTTACTAATCAAAACATCTTGTCCACCTCCATCAAAGTAGCTTCCATATAATTAGCTGTTCCCTTGATGTACTTGAAAATTATTTTCACTGCATTTACGTGTGCATTTGTCGGTTTTTCAAGACTACGGCTTGCAACTCCGACTGCATATTGTATGTCAGTTCTTGTTGCAACGAATAGATACATCAAGCTTCCAACAGTCTTCCTGTATTGCAAATCTTTATTTAGTTCAGAGTTTTACATCGAAACTTCCTTTTAGGTGTTTAATCACCGGAATGATATCGTCTACATCATTCACCACAGTCAATACGTCGTCTACATAGATTGTCCATATGAATATTTTTCAATAACTGCCGTGAAACCTTTATTCCAGCATCTCGATGCTTATTTCAAGCCGTACAAACTCTTGACAAGCTTAAACACCCATGCATCCACTTCCATCGATATTCAACTGGTTGATTCATGTATACCTTCTCACTCAGCCCAAACTTTTGACCTTTTGATTCTTCGGTGGTCACGTCAATATCCATGTTTCATTTTTGATTAACGAGTCGTACTATTTATCCATCGCTGCACTCCAGTTGTCTTTTTCTTTCGATCCAACTGCTTCATTGTACGTTGATGGTTCACTTTGCCTTCGGATTTTACTAAACTGAATTCCGTTAATGCAGTTTCAAATTTAATATTCCACTGGTGTCCAGCTTGTTTGAGTCCATAAATGGTTCGATTCAGGTTACATGCTCTATCTAACATATACACATCTGCATCAATGTCGCCTTGTAAGAAGGCGGTGACAGCGTCCATTTGATGAATTTTCTAAAAATTTTCAACTGCCAAAGCCATCAAAAATCTCTGAATCCCTGGCTAGTCCACCTGTACCATCGAAATACGCTATAAGATCGGTGCCTTTTGTTTTGCAGTCGTTATTTAAAAATGTTAAAATTTTTATTTGCGTCTTGCTAAATGTTGCTGCTGAAAACGGTAACAGAGGCAATCGTTGAGTTTTTGAATCACTTGATCATGCTTCTAATATTAAATCCAGTAAATCGTTAGGTTATTTTTGATATTCAGCATTTCGGAACGTGCTTTTTGAATTGGAAGTCAATGACTTAACTGTTCTTGTTTTAAACTTTTTCAACATTTCACTACTTTCCGATGATACAGGGTCCTCAAAACTTTGCGCCGCAGTTCTTTCAGAGCACACAACTTTCATTACATTTCGATCTAAGCCTCTGATTTGTCTACGAACAAGTGCTTTATGTTTCGAGGAACCAGGAGTAGCATAAATTGTAAAATTGCGGCGAGTAATATCAGTATTTGATAATTTCAATTTCTTAGAATAATCAGGGTGACCACAGTAATTCCGAATATTCACAGTATTAACTATCCTTTTTTTTGTGCTATAGTCAGTTGATTTAATATTCACTTGACAGCCAGTTTTTTTAGTTAATTCTAACGGACAAACCGGCCCCAGAATGACATATCAGAAATATATTTATTTGTACTGAGAAAAAAAAGTCTAAGATGTATTTTTACGCGCGTGTTGTCTGAGGTAATTTTAAATTTTCTTAGGATGAGAGTCTGGGATAACTTCAAGGTGGTCGAACACTGAAATACGTTTATTTTACATTCTCATTTTTTGTCCTATACAGTTTGACAACTGATCGAAATATACTCAACACATACTCTATGTATGGTATGTTATATAGAAGCTATGAAGAGGAACACTCAAAACTAAATAAACAACTGGTAGGAGTTCCACAAGGAACCTGTTTTATACTTACTGTACACAAATGATCTACCAAACATGTAGAAGCTAGGATAGGAACGTTTGCTGATGACACAGCTGTTATAAATGTTACATTATCTTATTCTAATAATTTTTAAACGAGGGAATACTCGCACCCTTATATACTCGGGAGGATTGAGATTCCCCTCTATATCTTGAATTAGGAAAAGCAGTTCGACAAAAAGGGGCAGGCCGCCTCTTTTTGTCGAACTGCTTTTTAATGACTGTTCTATTATTTTCTAACCATTTTGCTACGTCATCTCCGATCTGTATCATATTTAATTCGTTGTTTAGATTTGCTCCTTCTAAAGTCAGGGGACTATCTTTGAATATAACTGCCCTATATCTAAAAACTATCTCTGCTTGAGTTTTATTCGTTACACGAGGTACTGCATTATTTATACTAAGTTGAAGGTCGAGCAATTTTTCGTCCCAGTCTAAACATTCTATCCCTTTACTTATATATGCCAAACTCAAAGTTAAGGTCTTGTTTAAAATTTCAACCGGTCCATTTGAACGAGCACTCCCATTTGACATTTTAACATGCATTATATTATATCCTTCTATGAACTTTCGAAATAATTCTGATGTAAATCCTCGGTCAATTATAATTTTTAACGGTTTCCCATAATGTGACATATACAGCTTTACGAATATAATCGTTTTCTCTGCACCGACATCACTTATGGCTCTCAATACAACATATTTACTATACCCGTCAGTTATTACAGCTACATCTTTATTTTTGTTTTTGTGACATAAGGCCACAAATGGTCTATATGAACCGTTACGAATGGATCTGTTCCTTTTTCTAAAGAATGTAGGAAACCAGGTTTCTTACCCGATGAAATTGTATAGTATATTCAATTAATACTTCTATTAATATAAGTGGTAACAAATTCCCTTAATTTAGGGAAGTAATAGCAACTCTTGGATTTAGCCAGTGTTTTATCGATCCCCATGTGTGATATGCTTTCATGTCCAATTCTAACTATATCGAATCGAAGACAACCCGGAACAAACAATCTCCATCAGTATTGATCGTGATACCTAAACTGATTTTCGACTTACTATCATTCTCACAAGATACTTCATTTACCGGATTTCGACTTAGCGCATCCGCTACCTGATTAATACGTACATATTCTATTTTAAAATCATATTCCGAAATTCGCATAAACCATCTTACAATTCTGGGGTTTAAGTCTCTTTTGTTGGTTATTAATTTTAAGATAGTAAAATCTGTTTTTATTACAAATGGTGTTCCTATCAGTTATATTCTAAACTTTTCTAGCCCTACTACAATGGCTAATGCCTCTAACTCTATCGATGAGTATTTTGATTCCCACTTTGAACACTTTCTGCTATAGAAACAAATTGGCTTGTACAATCCATCCTCTTGTTCCTGATATAAAATAGCCTATACATCAACTGAACTTGTATCAGTGTGTACTTTGACTTTTGCGTTTGGTTTGTAAATTGTCAATACAGATTTCTCTGTCAATTTTGTTTAAATATACTCAAATGACTTTGCGTGTTCTTTTGACCATATAAATTTCCTATCCTGTTTTAATAAATCCGTAAGGGACTTTGCTATAACGGCAAAACTTTGGACAAACCGCCTAAAGTAACTCGCCAATCCTACAAAACTTCTTACTCCTCTAACATTTGTTGGAACCGGGAAGTTTCTAACACTGTCTACTTTTATAGACCCTGCAATTCCATTTGAAGAAACTTCAAATCCTAAATAGCCAATTTTTCCATAAAAAAAAACTTTTTTCTAAATTTAAAGTTAATCCGGCATCTGAAATTACCTTTAATATTGTTTCTAATCGTTCCAGCCGTTCGTCTATTGTCACAGATGGAATAATCACATCATCTATATACGCCATGGAATTGCTATATCTGAGATGACCTAACACATTGTTAATAAGCCGCTGAAAAACCTAAAGTTGTAAACCATTTATTACCTTGCAGTCTATCTACCTGGTCGTCAATGAGAGGTAATGGTAAGTGGTTTTTACAGTCTTGCCATTCAAAGCACGGTAATCGACACTCATCGTTTAGAATTATTGACATTTTGGCCCTATTGGTGCACCCAACCTGAAAAATATAAAGAGCTATAGCATTTCTGTACTTATTTAACAATAACAAGAACTTATCTAAATTTTCGTCTACCAGTTCAGTGTGTATCATGGCCTTGACAATTTTTTCTGGGATTCTTGTTAGTTTAATCCGTGAACGTTCTTCATCCTCGTTTAATTCCAATTTATTTACCTGCTTCACGATGCATACCTCTCCTCTAGCGATTTTAATCTTGTCAGAATTGGTATTATTGCTCCACCATTATTATCCGTCCTCAAAACGTACCGTGGAATTAGTTCACCACTGTGTTTCATTCCCCCTTCTATACATAATTCTTTCTCCTTGAACTCCGTGCTAACTTTCACGTGTCCAACATAGTTTTTTGGAATTATCATATCTCCTTCAACTCTCAGCACTGTCTTTTCATTAAATAAATAAGCTAGGTCACTATCATTCAAAAATACTTTAAGTCCACTCGCATCACTAACGATTTGTACATGTTTCTGTTCAGTGAACTGATCTCCAATAAGTAAAGGGATACTTTGAGCATAATCAGGCACGACATAAATTTCCAGTTTCGCTTCGATTCCATCTATTGTTAATAATGATGTTAACACACCGATTGAACTTATTTTACCTTCACCATATCCCGTCACACATGGCAATTTCTTTTTGAAATATGTTAGGTTTAAATTTTCAGCATCCAACTTTCTCAATAAAGACGCACCACTGGCCATATCTACAAAGCACTCAATTTTTTTGTCGCCAATTATACACTGGTTTCTATATTGTGCATGCATATCCGTTTGAAGATAATGTATTCTCTTTTTGTCCTCTCCATTAAAATCATCATTTTTTGTAACTAGTCCCGAGCAATTTTTGGCAAAATGTCCTGCCTTTTGGCATTTAAAACATTTCGACTTGTTATTTTTAATCGGGCACTTGGCGGCACTATGACCTATATATTTCGACAAATGAAACAACGAAATTGCCTATTACTTACAACATTTTGGGTGGACCTGTTATTCGTACTTTTGTAACTCGTTTCTTCTCTATTTGACTGAAACTTCTTATCAATATATTCACTCGCTTTCACTAATTCACATAATAATTCCGAAGCTTTACCAAAACGGTTCAATGGACCCAAATAGTCGCGATAACGGTCATCATTTAGTCCTCGTACTATCCATTCTAATATATCGCCATCTTGAATTCTAACTTTGTTGCACAAACTCAACTTTCGATAGAAATAGTCAACTATGCTTTGATTAAATTGGCGTTTATACGTTTGAGCATCTAACGTGACTTTCACTGATGACTGTAATACGGGAAAATTATCGATCAACAATGTTTTCCAGCATTCCCATGACATAGGCGATCCCTGTAGACTGTCTTTCCACAGTTTTGCATTTCCACTAAGACGCGTCAACGTATAATGAACAATTGCTATTTCGTCCCAATTATATAGTACGCCAAATTCCTCCATTTTGCTTAGCACTGGAATACATCTGTATTGTTATCAACAGGATCAAATTCTGGAAGCGTTTCCACCATATTCATTGATAACCTAATTTTTGATAACATTTATTAGAGTTTCTTATATTTTCGTCCACATGATTTGCACTAGCACTGTCTTTTGTTTCCATTTTATCATGTGAGCCCTTTATACTCAGTTTTCAGTACTTTTTGCAATGGTGTACCACTCGATAACTTCAACTCTGCTATGCCCACGTGTAAAATCAATTTTCACAAAAAAAGATACTTGTTGTAATTTTATTTTGCCAAATCTTTACTAAATTGACGGATGATAGCGGATCTCTTATTTTACAACCAGTTACTATATATCAAATTAAAGCACACGTTTATTTATTTTTAAATTAATTTTACTTTCACCTTAATACTTCTTCGTAGAACACGCTTTTTCCAACTGACCCTTCTTTTTTGAGTTTTATCTAATCCAATATGTAATACCATACCACAACATAGTATACAATACCAATAATTAGTACAGTCTGTTAACAAAATACAGTAGAGTTAATTCAAGTTTGCAACACCAGGATTACCATCTTTTTTAGAAATTTCTCTTGTGAATTTCATCCGACGGTATCACACAACCATGTGTGACAGCAACACAAAACCAAATAACAAAAATTTGATTATTGCAACTATAATTACCACATGAGCAAAATCATTTACTAGTGACATTTATCTGTACATATAAAACTTAAAATTTATATTTAATTCTTAACATCATGTTTTAAAGCCAAGCCAATACCACTTTCCTAGATAATCAAAAATGAACCACCGTTTAGAGTTCAGTATGTGAGAGTATTTCGTAAAATAGGAACAGGTTTCGCAGGGTCGATTCAGGTCCTTCACAAGAGAGGTCGTGGTCGAAAATCGGTTAAGGCATACATTTGTTTGTTTGATCCAAAAATTAACCGATTTTTTATCTGAATTTAAACGGTTTTTTGCAAGACATGGTTGTGTACCGACATGTACAACGTTTTTGGGTCATATTACATAAGCGCTGATTATTATGATTTTATGACATTTATAACTGATTTTTATTGTTAATCAAGGAATTTGCACTTCTCGCTAATTAGTAGCAATACAATATTTTTGGACCAAAAACTTGAATACTCTATCACAGAAGCAAGGTTTACCGCGCCAGACACGTTCAGCGAATGGTTCATTTACTTTACATAGAGTTTATTATAACATTAATTTTCGTAAAAATATTCGGTCAACACTAATTGTCACTTTATATAACAATTATAAAACGGGGGCCCCCACAGGTAAACCTTAAAATAAATTTACTTTACCGAAAGTGACATCCACCTCTTAATTTTATATAATATGTATAAAAAAATTGTCAAAATTTACCCTCACCATACACATACATAAATTAAACTCCCCACAGGCCGAAATATGAAAAATTCCATCGCATATTCGTAATAATCACCGTTGACACCCTTTATTATTTTCTTGGTATGATTCATTCATAACGACTAATTTAATATTTCCTCTTCTGTTAATTTTCCAACCAATTTTTTTTTTTTTTTTGATATTTTCTTTAATTTAAATTTTCTTGAATAATTATTTTTCGGCGCGGCATAGTGATAATGAAAACAGAAAATTAAAATTAAACAAAAAAAAAAAAAAATAGAACACGGCTCGTTCACCAGTCGAGGGAACAGAATTGGTATATATATATAAATATAAATATAGTGTACATAACACAACAAAATTCTACTTTCGTAACTTATCTTCCGGCAATTTATTAACAATTGGACATGAAAAAAAAAATGCAAAACGAAAAAGATGTAGAAGAAGCTTTTCTGCAACCGCGTTTTTTGATTAAGAATTTTTTTGTTTTTTCTATTTTATTCATCCTCCCGAAAGAACAAAGTGAACAATAACAACAACAATTATTGTAACGCGCTGCCTTACCGAAGAAAATGAATATTAATGAATATTTTCTTTTAAATGAAAATTTTTGTCGTTATTTTTTTTTTTTTGCGTACATTTTCATTTTCTTTCAACGGGGTTCTGGTTATTTTCTTACCTTCGAGGCAAATGTAACGAAATTATTATTATTTTTCGTGTACCAGTGAAAAATTTAAAATGGTTAATTGTTTGATGTTAATAGAATTTTCCGGTTTATATATTTTTAGACTTAATTTGACGAAGAGTAAAATAACAGTATTTTCACCGCCTAGATAGCGTATCAAAAAACAATTTTCTTATAGTATATCGAATATTCTGGCAAAAACCACTTTGCTCTATTAAATTCACTTAATATTATTACATTTGTATAATTCTAATAAATTTAAGACATTTTCTGGTGCACACGAGTATTTATGCCATGTATAGTATTCGAACCGAACACATATAGTGTTATGTCTTGTGTCCTTCTCCATAAATGGATGTTTGTTGTAATATATGTGACTTATTATTTATATTTTATAGTCTCAAGTCCCCAATGGCATTTATAAGTTTATATAGAATTTTATATTTTTTACAGTACAGTAACGTATATATATATATATATATATATATATATATATATATATATATATATATATATATATATATATATATATATATATATATATATATATATGTACAAAGAAAATTCTAAGATGTTTTCCACTTTTCATCTTAAAAAAAATAAAAATGGGAAAAATAGAAATATTTTTTATAGGATTATGTTTCGATGTTATTATGGATGGATACTTTCATGACTTGTAATCATATTTACATCGAAAGTATCAACCTAAGAGTTATTTTCAATTCTTCATTTTTTTTTGTTAAAGACGAACACACAGTTATCATTATTTATTATTTACAAGAGTGCAGACAATTAACGCATCACATCTTCATAAATAAACCATTAAGCTGGAATATTCATTCGATAGATATACAAACTTGACTTTTGAATTGCGATGCTGCTTGAGGAAATGCAAATATGTTTCCATTTTCTTATGAATACAAAATACAGTGTATAACAATCATGCATGCAAAAACGTTTCGAATGTAAATTTTTTTTTGATTGCTTTTGCAATGGAAGATATAATATTATCATCCTTGGTAAACGCATCCATAATGCAACAAAAATTATAATCTTATTTGAGAAAAATTGCATGAAGATTAGATCTACGTCAAAGTAATACAAAATTTATATGAGGTTTTCAAAATTCGTAATTCATTTTTCGCTTCATTAAAAGATGACAACAAATCTATTAAACATATAACGCCAGCACTAAAAGTATCAGTTAAAAGAAAATTGATAAACATGGAAAAATATTCCTGGGGCTACCCATTTTGAGAGAGGAATAATGGCAGGTAGTCAACAAGAACAACAAATATGTACAAGAACGACCAAGACATCTAGCATCATCTTAAAAATATTTGCACGATTTAAATGAAATTTAAAATATTAAGCTATTTCGGTTTTGAGAAAGCTCAAATTTAAGTAAAAATCAAAGATAATTTGGTCCTAAAGCTAAAAAATAATTAAGCAATTCAAAGGAAACTAAATACATTTTATATACTCCAGAAGACTTATTATTAGAGAAAGGTCTGGATATGTAGAATTCAAAATTTTTAGGTCGCTGCGACGCGTAGTTTCCGAGATATAGCCGTGAGAGAGAAGATTTGAAAAAATCAAGTTACTCGCAGGACTTTGAACCAATATTTTTCTGGTAGAATTCAAAAATGCTATTTTTAAGTCGCTGCGACGCATAGTTTCCGAGATATAGCCATTCAAAGATTTGAAAAAATCAACTTAATCGGAGGACTTTGAAAAATAATAAACCGATTAGATTACTTGTCTCGCTTTCATATAAGAGGTTAAAATTCCATGAGTTAAAATAAAAGTAAAAAGGTTTCTGTTAAACTCCTACCTTAAGGGCAGTCGACTGGTAGACACAAAATCTTCTTCGGCGAATTGATTTATTGAATATATTATTAGAAAAAGAAAACTGTTTTTCCTAGCATAATAAGATTTTTCCCATCAATTGAAATATTTAATAATAAGAAAATATTGATTAAATAATTTATGTTGGTGTCTATTATTTTCATAATATGTACATAATATTATGTAAACTACGTCTAATGTATGTATCAATACATGAAAAAATGAAAATCCGATCTTTTGAAAATTATGCATGGTCGAAGAGTGAAAATGTAGAAAAATCTATATTTGCATTCGACCAGAAGATAATAATAATTGATTTGTTATTAATTAGTAACTAATTGTTGCATATAATATTTATGTTTCTATAATATATTAGAATTTTAAATTAATTACGTTTATGGTCAGGATGAAAGTCAAATCATGTCATTAGTCAAATATATTCTATTTATATATTTTTTTGTTTAGGTCCCTCGAGATTTTAAATTATAATTTTTAATAAAAATAAAAAATACGATTTTTACAGGCCATTTCTGACCCGTACCGCATTAACAATCTGGCTCCATCGGATTCAATTCCGAGCTTGTCCTTCGTTTGATTCTAGGTAACTCGAAGTAGACATCACGTCATTCTCTACCACAAGGACGGCACTCCTCTCAGAGATTGCTGAACTATTCGTTTCGTCTCCGGCTGACCTAATCAACCACTGGCACTGCATCAGCCACAGCCTTTTAGACATCAGCCTTTTATACATTCGAGTTTTACATCAAATACACTGAGAATACAGTTCAAATGTATGGTTTTTTTTTATGGAATTCAAGGTCACCCATGTTTAAGATACAGTCTATAAAAAAAATGCTCTGTCTATTGTTTCATAAAAATTTGACCTACATGGATGGTAAATCCACTAACGATGAACTCAAAAATACTTTTTCAAAAATTATAATTAAACCAAAACTCTTGGGAAGATCCTTCCCTCTTTAAAACAGAGTTCATTACAGCAAATTCTACATCAATTTGATCAGCTTAAGAATACTAATTTATCATAATTTCGTGGCAATCTAATGGATGACGTTCAAATTTAGGAGCTTTGTGATCCGAGGAGATTCGCCTATTTCACCACCGTCTACATTTGAACTCAAGCACATTGGCCTTAAATGGTTAACTAGTCAAGCTTTGGAGACAACTCTTTATGTGCTCAACGTTGGTGCGAACAATGACTGATCGGCCATAAATCAACTAGTGGGGTAGATTATGCAGGACTGATTCTCGTAACATCAAAGAAAGGCAGAGGATCATTTATAAAAAGATTTTTCAAACGCAGCATTCCTGTTAGCAGTAGACCGATTTTTTGCGAGGAGGGGAGCCCAAACGGAAATCTGATAATATTATGTGACAGTCATCTGTAGTGATATACTTTAAGTTGTCAAGGTGGTTCCACATTGAGATATACTACACATTTGATAGACTCAGATAGTTGCACAGCTGGAATATGGTTCAAAAACATAGCCGATCACACACCTACTATATTAATACTACCCATACCCACTCACCTCAAAGATATGTTTTTTTATATTTTTGGATTTAATCAGTAGTTTAATTAATTAAACGGCCAGACAAGCTGAGTACATATACGAAATGTCTGTGAATTCAATTTTATAAAAAAAAACATTGACGTAATTTCCTATGTACATACGAGTAGATACAGAGAAAACAGGAAAACCGGAAATAAACAATTTTCTATATAAATATAGAATAATTAAATAATTCCAATTTTTTTTTACCAAATCAACAACAACAAAGTAATAAACACTTTTTACGAATGATTGTAAAATGACCATGTTGCAAACGATGTACTACAACATTTTCAGAAAATGTAACAAAAATCAATTTTCCCAAAAACAAAAATACAAAAAAAAAACATGTAATTTCCGTTTTTCGTTAATTAAAAAGCTTAAAAATCCAACCCCTTCGAATTTTATTTAATTTTTTTGTATTTATATCTCTAATTTCTATGTTTGATGTCAATTTTCTGAACCAAAACATTAAAAGCAAAAAAAAATTAAAATAACTCTACTAAACAGCATAAACCAAAATAATCATGTAGAGTGTTAGTTAGATGAAATGGTAGAATGTTATATGTTTCGTACATAAATTGAAAAAAAAAATGAAAATTTGTCTAATTTTCAGTTTGCAATTTTCAAATTATAGAGAGAATATGTAAATAAAATTTTCGGAATATGGAGGAGGATTTGAAAATTATATATCGACATGACTTTATTTTCTAAATAAATGTATATTCAAATAAATATTATGAAAATTATGATTTAAATTAATTATGGGCTAGATACATTATGCTAATTATATTATTGTTATATCATGGCATCTGCATTATGAGTTCGTTTAAATGCAAAATGTATGATGGTGAATTTTCATTTAGTACAGGAAAGTGGGTAATATATTTTTACAAATTAAATTCAAAAATATAATCAATTTAGTAACACTTTCGTAGGAAAAAAGTGCCCCTGGATAACTGCTCTTAAGAACTTTAAAAAATTAATAAACTAAATACTGTTGGCCCTATCTGTTATATCTATTCAGCTGCCTACTAAATTCAGCTGATAGTGTCAGAAATCTCTTGGCCTGGCATCAGAATCACGATTCTTTGATTTATTTGCTAGTAACTAAACTAGACGACAAAAGCAAGTGTAATTTTTTTTCCTTATCTCCAATTTAGGAGCATAGGGCGTCCACCATTCTGAACCATCTTACTCTATTTAGGGCTATTGATTGATTTGATTGATTTTGAATGTACTGCCAAGCATTAAGCAGGATATCCCGGAAAACGCCGGGCCCATAGTACACCCGTTTTTACATATACTTGGAAGGATATGGAAGGATACTAGTTAAATTATTGAGATCGACCCGGTTACAGACACCTTGACGGCCAATAGTTAGTAAATTTTTGTGGGTTAGGGAAAGGAAAAGTATGTTAGTTATAACAAAATTGGTCCGATTGCCCGGTAGCCAATATTCAAACTACTGTTAGTGTAAGACAATCACATTTTTTTTGTACTGCTCCGCACTCTGCCATCTCTTATCAGCAACTCCAGTATGCTGCCATTCATCTATAATCTGCAATGGTACCCTGAAAATAATATCTATTAATTAATTAATTGCTCTTAGCCGTGAGCTGTAATAAATTGAATTAATTTTTAATCTGAAATTACAAATCCATTAATTCCCAATACAATAACATAATTATACAATAATATAACTCCTACAAGTCATATCCTGTAATAAATTGAATTAGTTTTTGCCTGAAATTTACAATTAATTAAATTTTAACATTTATAGAAATATGAAATTATAAAAATTATAAATAATATAAATTAGATTTTTCAAATTTGATTAAATATTACAAATCAATTGAATTAACCGCTTTACGACAAATAGGTCATATACTCGCCGAAAATCTAATTTATACACCTTATAAATATAAATTTATCTTCTAATATAATAATAAAATAATATAATAATATAGTTATAATAATACAGGTATAAACAGCCTTAAAAATTTGGTGATGTACCAAATTTGGAAATTCAAAATCCTAAAGTGCCTAAAGGAAGGGGGCGTAAAAGAAATACAATAACTAAGGAAGACTATGCTTGTGTAAAGAGACCCTTTGAGTACAGGAAAATCTGTTCTAAGTGAGATAAACAGTATGTAAGAGAAATAAAAATTAGTGTCAAACTGTACTCAGGTGGCTTTGTGAAGCGAATGTAAAAAAAGGCAGAAGAATAAAAAAAACCGGCTAAACTTTGCTCGTACCTATTTAGCGAAACCTGCCGAGTTTTGGCGGATAATATTATGAAACAACGAATCAATCTTTTCTTTAGATGGAAGCTACGGAGAGAAATATTTTTTGAGCATCTCAGACATAGGCGGAAATAAGGCATGCGTTTGTAAGAACTCAAACTTGTCTTACGACAGCAAACAACCCATAATTCTAAGTAAACATAACATAATCACACAAAGGATCATCGAGGAAGCTCATAGCAAGACATTGCATAGCGGCACACAAGTAACGTTGGCACTCCTTAGGAACAAGTACTGGATACTCGATGATAGACGCGCCATGAGCCAAGTAATAAAAAATGTGTAACATGTTTTCGCCACAAACAAACCAACATGGAACAGTTGATGAGCGAGCTACCACCATCAAGAGTGAGGCCATTCATATCGAAATAGTAAGCAACTTAACAACAGAAGGGTTTATTGCTGCGTATAAGCGGTTTATAGCCAGGCGAGGATTATGCACAGATATATACTCCGATAATGGGACATATTTTGTTGGAGCTAACGCCAAAATAAAGAAATGCTACTACATGGCCATGGCGTCATTACCAAGTGATATATCAACCATACTCGCCAGTGAAGGAACAACCTAGCATTTTATACCACCGCATACCCCTCACTTCGGAGGCTTATGAGAAGCTGGAATAAAATCGGTGAATTTTCACCTTAAAAAAGTGATAGGAGAAACAACACTCACATTTGAAGAATTATACACCGTCATAAATGAAAAATGGTACAAGATTTCTGGAAACGATGGTCATCAGAATATCTACACCAACTACATCAACGGAATAAGTGGACAAGTATTCAACCTGATTTAATTACCAATAACCTAGTTCTATTAAAAGATGACCAACTACCTGCCACACGATGGAAGTTAGGACGGATTCTCCATACTCACGCCGGAACTGATGGTTTAGTGCGAACAGTCACAGTTAAATGTAAGGACGCAATCTACAAGCGGCCAATAGCGGAACTATGCAAGCTACCAATCAGCGATCTAACCGATAAAACAGAGGCAATACAACTAAGTCATCTGGCGACAGATGTAACACCCAAGAATAGCATACCGAGAACCAGTCGAACCCATAGCACTACGTCTAGACAACAACCATGCCGACGTGCCAAAAACATAGAAAAAAAAAACAGAAAAAATGAATCCTTTGCAATAACAATGTTATCAGTTTGTTGTCGCGATGGAGTCGAATTTAGTAATTCAGTACAACATGAGCACTTCCTAAAACGAAATCGAGAACATCGAATTAGCTGACAAGGAACTACAGGCACTTTGCAAGGAACTGCCTAGATTGAATTGCAATATTAAGAAATTCCTTACATCACTAAAAGATGTAACAACAATGAGGGGCGCAGATGTACACAGCGATCATCAACTGGTAATAGCACAATTCAAGATCAAGCCAGCAGCTGTGAAACATTCGAAGACAAATAGGAGGAATTTTAACACAAATAGATTGAGAGACACTGAAACAAACCACACTTTCAATGAAACGCTCCAAATCAATCTTCAGTCTGAAGCCACCCGTATAAAAGAAAGATGGAACCAAGCAGAAGAAGCCTGCATCAAGACTGTCACGGACGTACTCGGCTACAGATAATAAAATCGGAAACCTTGGATCAGTGATGATACATGGCAGAAAGTTGAGGAACGTCGTCAATTTAAGTTGCAAATGTGCCAACTTAACACGGAAGAGGTGAAACGGAAATACGAGGAAACAACGCGTCATGTAAAAAACATGGCAAGGAATGATCGAAAAAAATATACATAAAGCATTCTCAAAGCTGCTGAAGAGGCAGTAGCAATCCAAAATATGCGAGCACTACACCAGTGTGTAAGAAAGGTCACTGGTAAAATTACAAACATACCACCTATAAGGGACGCTAATGGTCAAGTACTAACAACAGAAGAAGGGCAGTTAAAGAGATGGAAAGAATATTTCGAAGAAGACGTCGTCGTCGACCTCGAAAATCTCCAGTCATCAATAACGAAACTAGCAACACCCATCCACCAACGGAACGGGAAGTTAAAGATGTCATTAATAGACTGAAGAACAATAAGGCCACTGGAACAGACAATATAACCGCCGAAATATTCAAAGGAAATTCATCTACAACTGCAAGCATATTAACTCCAATAATCCAGAAATCTGGGATTCTGGGAGAATTCCACTGAAATAGAAAGAAGGCTTGATAATTACGATACCCAAGAAAGGTGACCTAAGAGAATGTAGGAACTGGCGAGGTATCTCCCTCCTCAACACAATAATAAAAATACTCGCAATGATCATCCTTGACAGAATCTCACCTACGATCAATGCAAAATTAAGAAACGAACAAGCTGGATTTAGACCAGGAAGAAGTTGCACTGGTCACATCAACACAATCCGTATCATCACTGAGCAATCCAATGAATGGAATTCATCATTGTATATGCTCTTCGTCGATTTCGAACGCGCATTCGATACGATAAACAGGAACGCAATATGGCAGACACTTTGTGAAATGGGCATCCCAAAGAAATTAATTGAACACAAGTGTATATGAGCAAGTGTATATAATTCCATTAAAAAATTTTGAAATTCTTACAAATAAGATTCGATGCGTTGGAATCGTTTAATTTTTCAATTAAATCGGCAAACTCTAAACCAGTTAAAGGTCATGTGGCTGCTAGCGAACCAGTAGTTACGAGTGTTCATAATTTGTTACCAAAACCATTCTATATTATTTTGACTGTGCTAAGTTCCAAAGTCAACTGCCAATCCCGTCATCGCTGTTGCACATGTCCCCAAAACACCATATGTTACTTCACAATATAACGGAGACAGATTAAACCATTGGTTCCCGCCCATCAACAACTAAGTCTGATATTATTTCCAAAGAAACTGAAAAATAATGATCATTGAATTTACATTCTGGTTCTCAAGGTAGTTAAACGATTTTGGGTCTAACTAAAGCTTGCCATACGAGAGATCGAGTTTTAATCTTTATACGCAGGCACTAGAAAGTCTTACATTTAAAGTCAATGCATCGAAATTATCGCATTTAACATCACGATTGCCAATAAAAACTGTTATTGGTGTTTCTCTGAATATTTTAAAGTCAAATCAACAGCCAATCTAGATCGACCATAGATTAATTAAGTCAGACTCAAATTACAAAATGCAATATTTGGCTGTGATATATCTGGAATATGGAGCAAGAATCGAGAGACTACTTCAGCAATCTTAGCTTAAAACCACATAGTAACATATAGAATCATATGACACTAAATGAGCATATACTTTGCTTCAGAGAGCATATACAAAAACCAGACCCGCTGAAGTGGAACAATGTATCGGCAGGTCATACTCAAAAGGGATGATTCAAAGTATCACAATATCATATGGCATAAGCCCTCATAAGATCTAATTGGCAATTATCGTCTTCTAACGGTGGCTTATGGATTATCACGCGCTTGTTTTCTTGCAATAGCATATCTAAAACACATAGCTCAAATATCAACATTTTCGGCCTCTAGCATACCATCAAATTGAGAAAAGCATTTATGTAGATGACTATAACGACAGCAGTAGATAGTATCAAAGAAGGGTTACAAATAAAGGAAGACTTTTCTTATATGTTGCACTAATATGGTTTTCGATTGGGAAAATGATTTTCAAGTAGTCGAGAAATAGTCAGTTCCAACCGGGAATTGAAAGCCTGGGAAAAACGGACTATAGCAAAACCAGCAATTCAAATTATGTTAAACTTATAGGCATAAGTTGAGACCTATAGTTTGACCAGTTTATATTCAAGGCGGAACTTCTACACTAAACCACTGTTACAAATTAAGAGGCAAGCGCAGACTCTTTGACTCGGTTTATTGGCACCTTTAATTGTGAACAACAAGTTAAAATATTTATGCGGAGCAAGCACACCTAAGATCAAATTAGATCTGATCTCCAGGAAGCCACGCAAATATCAATTGAGATCCATAGAGTTTGAGATGCCAGTGACGGAGGTTATAAATTTCTAAACTACAAGAGCAAAAATATAAAAACTGTCTAAATTGGTTAATCCCATTTTTGGATGGAAAAAAAAAATATTACGATTTGGAAGCCGCATTGAAAACAGTGCAGCCCTATATAATATAAGGCACTTAGTAAAACTGCCACCAACGTCCATTTTAACTTGATTTATTTTGGAAGGCCTACATAAAATGCATGACCATGCTGGACCAGCTCTTTTACTCTCTAATTGTTGGCAAACATATAGATAGTTAAAAAATGTGTTACATGCATCTGATGCAATCAATATCATCAATATCGGTTGGTGTTCTAAGTGGAACATCTGAAGAAGTACCTTGCCGACTAGCCTTCTATATTGGTCCCATTTAGTTCGTGAGACATTTCGGCTTTTCTGCCCTTCAAACATCGATGCTCAATATTAATATTACAGGTGAATGATCAGAGGACAGATCAAAGCAGTTGGTTGCTTTGATAAATAATCCAAGCTAATACGTAATCCAAACTCTGTTCCTCTATTGCTTCAAAAAGTTGTCTGGGATATTAGTCTTGACTCCCTCTTGGATCTGTTTAGCATTATAATTTATTACCCAACTGGTTAAAATGGCCCATGAACTGTGGTTTTTTATAGTGTGTTTTGGAAGGCAGTATATTGCTGATATATAGTTCCCATACCACTGCAGGTAGATGTTCGTTGGATAATTATGTTCTTTCCAGTATTTATTAAGTTCGTATAGTGTTTTAACCTTCAGAACAGCTGTGCCGCCATGTGCTTTGCTATCCGGATACTTATTGTCATAAATTGAATATCCATCATCTGCATCATCATATTCATATTTTGCATCATTAAATCTTTATTTCTCTCCATCATTACCATGAAACTTTGCATCATATCGGTTAGCTAGTTTAATGCTTACGGTTGCGTTTTGATTTTCACCTTGAATGTTGTTGGGCGAAACTTCTGGATACATTTCTTTTCTCTCGGTTGAGTACATTTTTACTGCTCTTCTCGCTGCCATGGACTTATTCTTCGTTTTAGCTCTAAATATATGGAGCACCCTCTAAAATTTGCCTTACGATTTTCTCCGCAGTTGCACCATCTTTTCACACAAATATCGGCTTTGTTTTTTCTGCATTCCTTGGAATTATGTAATTCCCCGCAGATAACACACACATCACTCATCGTACAGTAAGCTGTACTACGTCCGTATTCTGGGGATTTAAAGCACTGTACTAATCCAGTTTCTTTTCTGGGTTCTTCTACTGTGATACCCTTATGCAGAAGATATTTTAAGCGAAGGATGGAAAAATTTGAAAAGTCGAACACACTTCATTAATCGGCACACAGCATTAATCGACTATTCAAACTAAACTTTTCAAATTGTTAAAGCTTCGACTATTGCCTCATAGATGGGAGCTGAACAGTACATTGCCGAGGTAAGTTTTCGGTGACTTTTTACAAAAAAAATAAAATAACTATAATATTTTTAAACTATAAATACACTATAATACTTTTTGGTTTAGTTTAGTTTCAAGTTAAGGCACAGTAAGTGACTTTTGTGGTAGTTCCATCTATCTAGATATAACATGAACTAACTTGTTATAATTTAGTATAGTTAGTTCAGTCGATTAAGGCAAACAGCGTTGTATTTTAACAATAGTTTTTTTTAACCAAATAATTTAAAAAAATATTGATGAAACGAAACAAAGTATTTTTAAATCACTAACGCAAGTTATTACTATTACAACAATCGACAACTTAAACTTTTCGACGATAGGTGGAAATAAACTCGTTCTGTATTTTTCTCATCAACCATTTACTTCAAAATAACACTGCAGAATATTTACAGAACGAACGAACTGAACGTCTGATTTTTTGAGCATTGAACTCGTGGCGTTTAATATACTAAATCATTTTGTACGTTGTTCTCTGTGGATTTTGCCATCCCTTTTTAGTAGCAGGTGAAGATTTAAACATTATCGTAAACCATATTTTCACCTCACAATGTTCATAATATAAATACGCATAGTACTACTATGGTATGTTAGCCATTGACGTGCTAGATGTCGCTACTGGTATTGTTTTAAAATAATCAAAATATTTGTATATTTATAATCGCCTAAATGTCATATATTTCTACTAAATTTTGATATATTCTATCAACCCGACATCTGGAACAGCAATTGTGAACTGGTTTTTTCTTATGATGGTAGTTCTTTTTTATAAATAAATTATAATTACTTGTATGATAATAATATATTTATGCTTGCTCGACGATATCAATTTTGCAACCTCTAAACCATATTTTTGACACTAAATATTTTTAACATTAAAACTAAACCATAAAACTTAACACTCATGTGTACAAAGTTGGAATTAAATAATCAGGTCAATTTTTATAAAATTTTAATTTATTTAGGATTCGACATCTAATCAAATATTAAACCAAATTAATGTCACATAATATCCTTAGACTAAACTCCTCAAACCACAACATCATTCAATATGTGTATGATTAAATAATTAAATGTGAAACTTTTCTTGATCCATTTCAATTATTTACATTTTAACTTAAGATAAGTTTTTTTTTTGCATCACACACTCATGTAACAGGATTTTCCAATTTACGATTCTTATTTACTCTTCACTTTTTTGTATTCTCATCTTACGAACATTTTCCGATTGTTTTTCTTTTTAGTTTCAGTTTTGTGTACGGTAACCAAAACACACAGAAAATAAAAAACGAAAAGCCAAAGTAAATATTGTTCGAGATACATTTGGGAAATCCCTTACGTCAATATTTGGTTATGGTATCAATGTGTACCCTGACAGACATCGGTAGACAACAAACGGTATTATAATGAAAATGACTTACAGTTAATTTGATTTGTTTGATTTACTGATTAAATATCTTTAGGGGTTTAGGAATTTTTACCATTCTTTGTTTGGTTATATGATGATGGTATGTTGTGTTTGTGTGTATGTGCTCTTAAACTGAAACATATATTTGTATTTGCCGGTAGCATTCTATGCTAATCATAATACGAAATCGATCAACATTTTTTATTCTAGTAATTTACATCATCGTTAAAATCAATCGGCCATAAGATCAAAAGTATCGAAAAGAACAATAAAATTCGTATACGAATGCCACTTGGGAGTTTGGTTTATTTACGGTTCAAAAGAATTTCGAATAAAATTTTGTTATACAGAGGTTATTATGTGCTGAGTAGATATTTTCATACCATATATCTAACGACTAATTATAGAGCGTGTATAATCAGAAAATTGTTTAACATTCTTCTATTTATCCCAATTTGCTTCATTTTTTGCTCATTGAAAGATAAAAAAAAATTGTCTTAAAACTGCTTGCAATCCACGATAAGAATAATCGTACGTGCTTAAGTTTAAGTTTGGTTGCAAAAAGATAAAATTGCAATATAAAGATGGCAATTAAATTTTAAACTATGTACAGACATACACAATTTGGTGGTTCGGTTTTTTTTTAACCATAAACACAAATTTCGCTTCCGGATAATTGAGATGAACTTTAATGGTAACACCATAAATAATAATAATATTTAAATAAAAGATGACATTCCACTAGACTCCCTCTTTAGTATATAGAAGAAAAAAATCGAAACGAAACGAAAAGAAAACACATTCGCAATAGGGATGTTAAAATTCCATCATCGTTGGTTCATTTTATTGTATTTTGCTTATTTCGTTGGAAAAATAGAATTTTCTATTTTATAAATAAAAAAATAATATTGTTTATTTCTACTTAGCTTTTAAATAGCAATCAAAATTCATCAAGAGAAATTAACATTTAAAACTCTGCTCTTCTACGTTGTTTCTGTCTGATACTTTGTATTTTTTTTTGTCCTCATCATCATTATCATCACACACAACCAACAAAAGTCAATTTGTCTTTTCACCCCATTTTATAGCAGCGTTCGGTACCATAAGATTCATGGTAAAGATTAACGTAAAGATTATATAAGATACAAAAAATTAAAGTGTGGAACCTATTTAAAATAATTTTTGTGGAGTCATAGAAAAATAGCGTTTACTTTAAACGATTTTCAATATTGATGTTATGTTCCACAAATAGTTTATGTTCCACAAATATGTTCCACATATATACTATAAGTCTATTTGTGGAACATATTCATAATGTGATACTTTTTAAATATTATTATTAAGTTTTGCTTGATCTGTGATCAACCTCTTAAAAGCCATAATGTTTAAATTAAGAGTAATTTAAATTAAAGTTTTATTAGAGCACCAAGTATAGCCATACTTGGTGCTCAGCTGCTTTTTCGTTTCATTTATGTGGAAATTCTTCAAATATGGTGCTATTTGAAAATAAGCCATTTTTTTGATTCGTAGAAAACAACCCCAAGATATTTTACAGTTTTGACTTTCTAATTTCTTACTCCATTTACCCAAACAAAATGTGGATTTCTGATATAGAGCATTCCTTTTAGTTTGATCATAATTATTTTGACTGACAAAAGCGTGATCTTATAGCTGCAACATCTAACATTCAATTTGTAGATAGCAAAGAGCTAACCTTATTGTCCCTGAATGCTTGGACACTGATATCCATGCTACTATTAAATCCGGTTATTCCTAATGTGTGTGGCAAGTATGGACCATTGCGGGCATCTTATGATCACATACATTCTTTTGAAGTGTAAGTAAAGGTTTGCTGCATTGGATACTACTGATTAGCAGAAACGTTAACGAATACTCCAAGAACGTATTGTTTAAATTTCTCTAGAGTTATAACTAGAGACATCTATGAAGTAGAATTAGAATTAGCAAAAATCGAGCAAAACATTAGTGACATGTAGATCTCGAACATGTAATTTTGGTGTAATTTATTTACAATCCAGTTATTGGAGCTGGGAATAGGCAAAATCGTAACAGTATTTTTACTGCGATTTGTTGAATATGTTGGTCATTTTCACCAAAGCATCCCATATTTTCCATGAATCCAAACGACTTGTCACACTATCTATTACTCCCTTGGAACTCTCAGACCAAAATGCAAAGAAGTGTTTGAGATTGCCTGGGGTACAAATAATGTCTGCCTTAACTTCCTTAACTTCGCAATTCTAGAAGGATAGTCGACATTTCCTTGGACCATTTTTTACCGCGCCACAATGGCAGCCTTTAAGTAGGTGGTCGTACGTATTTGGTGGCTTACCAGATGTTTCGTTAATTAGGAAAAAAAGTCGCTATTCAAATTGCGTTCGCCTGTCTGTCGCAACTATAGAAGGAACTCCATATCTCGAGACGAAGTTTTAACCAAAGTTTTGGCAACTTTTAGCGAAGTAATATCACGAATAACGTAAGCTTCCGGGCCTCTCGTAAATCTATCGATTATTGTCTATAAATACAAGAAACCTTCAGACGTATCAACTCCATCCTCACATTACTTGTTTCAACCTCGCTCTCTATTATTAATTTCACTAGTTCCTCGTTGTTATGCTGTCCTTCGTGTGCTGTAGTCAACGCCACCCCGACAAGCTCAATACTGGCTTCTTCTGGTCGGGATAATGTATTTGTTATTTTGTTATCTTTCCCCTGGACGTACCTAATATCGTTAGAGACGCAGAATTGGCAGAAATGTCGAAAGTGTTTTATTGCCAAATAAATCACCAAAAGTTCCCTACTAAATGTCGAATGTTCAGCGATGGTTAATTTCTTTGAAAAATAACCAAATGGCAGTACGTCTACACCTGGGACTTTAGTTGCAGTACGGTCCCAACTGCTACACCAGGGACATCGGCCGTCAAATTTTATTCAGCAACTTTCTTAGGGTGAACCAAATTCGTTGTTCTAGCCAACTCCATTTTTGCTCTCTCGAAATTCTCTTTGCATATATCGGGAAAACTGCAAAGTTTTATTTTTGGCTGCTTATTCGAGAATTTCGGCGAGAAAATATATGGTAGTAGTTGATCATTTCTATGAACCGTTGGACCTTAAAATCGATCGTGGGGTTAGAAATCCTTATGGATTTGATTATATCTTGAAATTCCTTTTGGTTGTACCTTGTGGCTTAAAAGGTCCAGCTGGGTGCGACCAAATACACATTGGGATGAATTTATGTTAAGTCCATATTCTGTTAGGCGGCAGATTATTTTCGAAAAGATTTTACAGTCGTGAAGTTCATTCGAAAATGATTATTTGCGGTATTTCCGTCAAGGCATTTAGTGGTAATCCCCACAGAGCCACCAACACAACGGACGACAACGGACGACAAATTCCCAGTTCCATTGATGGATGCCAATACGATAATCTTTTCGTTTTTTGGGAACATCAAACGGCGTCGAGTGGTACCTAAATGTCGGGCCTCGCGTTTTTTGTCAATGAAACATTGAAACATTTCATGCCGTTCGTTTTAATGCATGCGTATTCAAAGAACGGGGTATGACCGATATATCAGCTTTCATATCGATGAGGAAACTAAAATTAGTTGCTGGGTTTTTGATAAATAAGCGGCATGATGATTTAACACAATTATCGACCGCTTTAACAACTGGGCTGGTTAGTTTTTTTGTTGGGGGTTTTTAGATCCTCATGTCTTTGAATAAACACAACCATCGGAGTTTCTGGTTACTCGGTTTGAACTTAAAAACCATATTTGTGAGAATTCTCTTCTCTCATCGTTAACTTCTGTACTTATACTTTTAAAGAGGCCGTAATGAGATACTTTGCAACCACCAATAAACCTTAAACATTTCCTTTTTGTGTAGCGAGAAATGCTCATTATAGCTAAGCCAAGCATTTATAACCATGGATTCCAGCGCTTTAAAGAGAATTTTAGAATTTTTTATCTATTTCTTCGAACTTCTAAAACAGGACCAAATCAAACTAAACCATCGAGAATATATACTCGAGAAGGCAGTATTTAGTTGTGTTGCTTCCGGAAAAGAGGTGGTTTGCTTAATACTGATTCAAATTCTGCAGAACAATTTATTTTTCAGTAAAGGGTAGTTCATAAAATACTGCATTCAATATACCATTTAATGTGTAATGCAATTCTAAGGTGATAAAGCATAGAACGTCAACCATGCGTGATTCAGAATTAAGAAACTTTATCACAAATTTATACTTGAGTATCAGGATCTGCACTACATAGCAGAACATTTCACTGCAGTAGATCAAAGTCATTTGTTGGTCCTACCATCGATCAGTTCTCTTTGAAACTTAATTTTATATTTACAATAAAATGATTTAACAAATGTAGAACCTATGTTTAGTAAGTCCTTTTCCGCAAGTAAGAATAACTAATTTGAAATATATATCGAAATTATGCCAAAGTTACTCTGCGATCCTCTATTTGATACTCGCCATTGACAAAAATTGTGGAACCAGTGTAAAAATATAATATTCTATTTATGTTAAATAAACGGTTACTATTTTGAATTAAAGTGATAGTTTGGAACCAAATCTTAGATACTAACGTATTATTATTATTTGAAGGGAAAAAGTTTCAAATATGAAAGCTATGCTCTTTGTTATATAAATCCAAATAATCCTAAGAACATGAAGATAATAATTACCAAAAGTTATTATTCCCTTATTCTATAGAATTATTGATGTGGAACCTATGTTAAGCTACGTAGCTTCGCTAAGTTAATTAAAATTTTACTTGTTAAAAATATATGTTAATGATATAGCCAAGTAAAGAACTGTGACAAATTGTAACATAATTTCTTTAAGAATACCAGATAATATGTGTGTGGAACTTATGTTTTAAAAAATTTGTATTTTTAATTTCTATTTTTTTTCTAGCATATATCTGCATATAAATATTTGTCTAAATTAACAATCATCTGGTTTAACAAAATGTAGAACCTGTGTTTAGTTTATCTTGCACAAGTTAAAAATGATAGTATTTGTCAAAATCATGGCTAAAGTAAATTAAAAAGTTAGTTCAATTTTAAATTATTTTTGATAATTGTTAGAAAATATTTGTGGAACATATTCAATAAAAACAAAACAGGTTTACAATACCACATGTACTAAACTATGGATAAAAAATACAACAGTAGTAAAACATTGTCAATTTCCATTAAGAGCCATTTCTGAAGCACCATTATTTTGATAATGTTGATATTTGTTAAACCTCTGTACCTCGCTTATTCATTCGCTATAATCTAAAATAAATGGATAATTTCCAAAAATTCCAATGACTTAACTGTTAAGTATCATTTCTAGTTTTACAGGAGCTAGTTATTTTCAAATATTAATAAAAAGAAAAAAAACACAGCACATTGCAACAATTGTGGAATTTATTTTTAGTTTTCTAGCAAATCTTGCCCAAACGTTAAATTTGGAAAGCAACCATTTGCAATGTTTTTTTAAATTTTCTTCAGTAAGTATTTGTGGAACGTGTACACTTAATTTTAGTTTCCACAATGTTTTACAAAAACAATTACATTCTGATAAACTATTTTCAAAACATTATTTTATTTGTATAATAAAATGTTTTAGTAACTGTAGGACCTGTGTTCAGTAGTTAAGCTTGCACAAGTTGGAAATGATAGTTTCAAATATTTGAATATTTAATACAAGCAGTACAATTTAAAATTGTGGAACCTGTTTCACTTTTTAAACAAATGTGACTTAAAAATAATAATATTTGTATTTAATATTGATTTTTGTTAATAGTCAAAAACATTTATATAATTTGTGGAACCTATATTTAAAAACAAACGTATGCCTGTTTAAAAAAACCCGGACTTCCGGAGTTTTAAAGGAATTTTTATGTTTCTTAAGAATTTATTGTGGAACCTGAGTACAGTTATTTAACTCCTCTTACCCAAATTTAACGTTAATATGCGTGGTGATATGCGCGTTGATATGCGTGTTAACAATGTTAAATATTTGTTGAATTTAGAACCTAAGTTAAAAAAATATATTTCATTTAATTATAATCTTTTGTTGAAAAATGTCACTTAACATTTGAAGTATTAACTATAAATTATAAAGCTACTTCGATTTTAGTTTCCATTGCTTATCCCAAAACTACGAGCACCAACTTAATTTTTGGAAGCAGCTTTCACAACAAATGAAATAATAATTATGGAATCTATGTTTGGAAGCAATGAAGGATCTCATCACGATCTCGGCAATAGACATAGGTCTGAAGGTATGGTGTTCACCATTATTTTGCAAATGTTGATATTTGTTAAACCTCTGTACCTCACTTATTCATTCACTATATTCTAAAATAAATGGATAATTTCCAAAAATTCTGATGTCTTAACTGTTTAGTATCATTTCTAGTTTTACAGAAACTATTTTTTTTTAGTATTAATAAAAATATAAAAAAGATGACATTGTAACAATTGTGGAATATATCTTTAGCTAATTTTACCTTCTTAAGCTTCTTTAAAGGAGAGACCTCCTTTAAAAAAACTACGTTAACTGCGTTGTATTTACATTAAAATGTTTTAGCAACTGTGGAACCAGTATTTACTAGTTCATTTTGTACAAGTTGGAAACGCGAGTTTTAAATATAAACATAAGCCCTCAGTGTATAAAATGGCTAAAAAAATTTAAAATGGTTTTTAATAATTGTCTGAAAAAATGTGTGGAACATATGTAGTAAAAAGTCTATTGGTATCCAACTAAATTATAGAACCAGTGTATTACCTAAAAAATGTAATTAAAATGTAATTAATACCGGTGTATTAATTAAAAAATATTAGTATTTTTTTTATAAATTGTTGATTCTTGATTCTGTTAATAGTCCAAGTCAAACATTTTATAATTAGTGATAATTTGTATGATATATAATTTGTGAAAACTGTTAAAAAAATCATTAATAGCTTCCAAAAACCCATATATCTTTACTATTTATTACCACTATTAGTTTTACTGAAAATATTTATCTTTAAAAAATAAATTGTGGAACCTATTTTAATTTATCTAGCTTCTCCTACTTAAACGTAAAATTGCTCTGCAACCATTTTAAATATTTGTTAAATGTAAAAGGCAATTAAAAAATATATATCGTTAAATTATAAACTTTCTGTAGAATACCATAAAATATATGTGGAACCTTTGTACCGACAGTTTCTATCACCATTTAAAGATATTTACATTTTTCTTTTCAGATATTTACGTTTCTAATTCGTGTCTCGAAACGACGGTTAATACTTTTAGTATTAATTTTGGATTCTGTGGTCAGTTTTATAAGTTTAATTATTTTCACGACGAGTAACATTATTATTGTGGAATCTATGTATTTAATTTATATTCTAAAACAAAAGTGACAAAGTTACATTTTACGGTGTATATAAAGTAAGTTACAAAGATTAAATCGGGCCCTCAAATTAAATTGTGTTGCTCACGCCTGTTCTATATTATGCATTGACGATGAGTTTCCCATTTAGTCCTTCAAACAATTTTTTTGTTTTGTTTTATCATTTTATCCTTCAATGATATAAAAATACACAAATGAATATTTTTGTTTCGAAATGAAGTGAAAATTGAATGCGGAAGGTATTACACACATAAGTATATTGTACGTTATATGTATTATAAGCGGGTGAGGGTAAAATGAACTTGGAAAATTGAAATATTTTGAACCCATTACAAAATTTTTTTTGCTAAACTCATTTATTCCACATACTTTAATATTTAAATCACATTCTATATTATCTTTCTTATCAAAGCGGAAAACAAAAAGTTAAAAAAAAAAATTCATTGAAAATGGAAAAACTTTTTCTTCATCTTTGGCGTTCACACATACATGCATATCAGTGTATATTTAAAAGCACCTTTAAAACAAAGGAACAAAATGAATATTATGAAAATAAAAAGAAAATTATGGTCATGATCTTCATCATTAATAGTGTGTTGGGAGTATACAAAGCCGGGACTGGGTGATAATTTTCAATTACATTCCACCTTTAATATTCGTATAAAGTTTTCATTCTCATACTATATTTTGTATATACCAGCTCGAATAGGTAAAACGGAAAATTATTTAAATTCCTAGCAACAACAACAAAAGAAAATTTGAAACAAAGTAAGTGAGTTGAAGATGTGACCGCGGTTAAATGATAATGGTTGTAAATCAATATCGCCAGACTATTATAAAAGGGTGCCACATCAAATATGGTAGTATCTCTTCATCACCTTCAAGAACTCGAGGAGACAGAAATAAGGAAAGATTATTAAGAATCTGTAATTCATTTAGCCAATTAACATAACGACACTAATGTTGTGATATCGATATTATTCTGGGGACAAATTTTTTTGGGAGCTGAAAGAGCTACTATTCAGATCATTACTCCTAAGCAGAAATATTGCAAGAAATTATTCTTCAATACTCACATCATGGATTCTTCGAGTCAGTTTATTGTAAGACTTTCGTTTGCTAAAGATTCCAAACGATTCCTTGTCGCTCTAACAGTTGACTTTGCGATTTAATTCTTTGAATATGAATAGCGGCAGCCCACTGTGATTAACAGAACTCAATACTACCTACGCCATCCAATATGCAAACCAAGTAATATATCCACAAAACTCCACGGTTTTTTCGATGGTTCCACATTTATGTTATCTCTAATCTCCTCGCTTAATTCGAAAATGATAGTAGGTATGCGGCTATTCCGTATTGGATAAGTTGATTCACTACCAAATTCAACAGTATAGGCTTAGTCTTCCATTCAAAACACCTTTCCTCGTTTTATACCAACTTCATGGGTTCGCTAATCTAAGTTCTACTGTTTATGTCTGTACTGCATTTGACGCAAGCTATACGGTGCCTTGCTACTAGTGACATCAACCAAACCATTATTGAATCCATACACCTGCTTGTGTTTCGGTATACTCGTGGATCGATTCAGAGATAGCTCTGAATTTGCTGTTCAAACGCCCATCGAGATGTAAGGTTTACATCTCAAATCGAACTACACAAATACTAGACACTTTTAATGGAACGAACCTCACTGGTTCCGATAGCCTAATGATTTTGAACCGCAAAAAGGTATCACAATGCTGCAAGAACGCTGGACCAACACGTTCTAGAAGAACGCACTGCTCTCATACAAAACATCACTGTACCCACAGATCTAGTAACTGTCATTGCAAACGATTCATTACGGTATAAACCAGAGACAACTAATGTCAAAAGTTAAAAACACGGCAGTTCAAGGAATCATGGCTGCAGAAAAGTGATGCAAACATCGCGAATGAAAACCAACTCAAACCAATATACTAAGAAAGGTATTATCGCTAGCACTGTTTTTGTATGATGATTGTCCACTACGTGTGGGAGGACGTTTAAAAAATGCCTACTAATCATACAATAAGAAACGTTGATCTACCTAACAGTCACATCGGTATTACAACGGTATTATTCGTCGTAGGCTTAGTTCTCATTCTATTAGCCAAATCATGGGGCTCATTTTAACAGTTAGCTAATAACTGGATTTACATTTTGTCAAAACTCCTTTTGAACTCCCATTTAGCCCTGGGTGACGATGCTAAAAAATATACCAAGTCAAGATATTTAACAGCTTACCGAGATCCTAAATGGAATTCTACAGATAAGAAATATTCTAGACTTCCAATAGTCCAATCAGCAAATTGGTCCCTATTTCTTAACCCAAAAAGCCTTTATGCAATATGGAGCTTATACTTGCCTAATTTAAATTATAAACGGAGTAAGTATGTAGGATCATGTAAAAAATAATCCTTTTCAATGTACGCTCTGCTATTCAACCAGCCCTAAGGGTGACGAAATCTATTAAAACGACCAAAAATGTGAACGTTTAAAAATCGGAGCCTTTCTGGATATAGAAAAAGCAGTTAATGTAACATACTTTATTGGCTGTCGTTAGCCAAACCTAAGACAGGTTCGCTTTAAATATCCATCTGCGAATTGAAATTCTCCAGCCAGCCATTTGCTTTAAAGTCGAAATTTCACTATAGGGACAGTTTACTAGTGAGAACGTTTTGTGGTTGTTTTATCCTAAAAAACTAACTCCAGCTCTTCTAGGGAAGAATAATGGAACCGGCGTGGGCTCAGTTGATTGCCACATTCGATTGCGAAGCATTAGTGATTTGTGATATTAAGCATCCGGTATAAGATATTACGGTATCCCATATCCCAAAGTGATTTGTTTTTGGTAAAGCCGTGAGTACGTTATTTTTCATAACTATGATGGTCCCAGACTGACACGAACAATTTGTCGGAGAGCAGTTAGCGACTGCTAAGATAAAATACATTTTAGCACCGTTTAACAGATTTATGTGAAAGTTGGCACGATTTAAGGTAATGACACCATCATCGAGACATTATCATCACCTGGATGCACTGCAACTATTCGACTTAATGGCCATTTAGACGGAGGTAAATGTTGATTTGAAATTAGTATCAAATCTCCAATCATAAATGTATGATTAAGATCGGGCCATTTCTGGAATTTGTTGAGTGATGACAGATACTCTTTTGACCAGCGATCCCAGAAAATCTGGTATGGTTGTTGGGTAAGCTGCCATCTGCTAAATTTGTTTATCTTAACAGGGGTAAAGTTTGGTTCTGGTAATGTCGATAGTGGTTGAAGTATCAGAAAATGCTCTGGTTTTAAGGGGTCACAAGAATCGTGTGATAAATCCCTAATTCTTGAAGTCAGCAGTGCTTCTATTTGTTTGCTGAGGGTTAAAATATCTTCGTAGGTCAATTTAGTTTCTCCTACCACATGTTTGATGTGGAACTTGCATGATTTCAATGAAATCTCTATTTCATATCGTTTTAATTCTTCATCAGAAGACTCTCTCCAGAGTATCCTCTGGCAATCAGTATCTGGCTATTGCTTACTAGGATTTACCGGAACATTTTCTCTATATCAGCGGATATTACAAATTTAACCCTTCGGAAACGCAAAAGAACATTGAACAGGTTTTCTTGTATTGTAGGTCCCACAAAAAGATTATCGTTTAATGTCTGCGTGACTTGGCCGAGGCATCGAAAACGACCCGTAGACGAGTGTTTGAACTGAATTCCTTAAGTACTGGATGGTGTGGTAAATAGAAATGTTGGTTGTACGGTTTATCAATTTTTTGCTCGGATATTAAATCCATTTGTCCAAGCGACTCGTATTTCGTATTCTCGCAAACAATCTACATATTGCTGCTTTAACGATGAATCAGATGACAATCTTCTCTTAAATGCTTGGAATCTTCTGTGAGCCTGCGAATAAGAAGATTTAGCAGGTTTTTTCAAGTGGCAATTCCTTGGTTCTTAAGGACTGCTCAATCCAAATCTAGTATTTTGGGCAATAAAACCGATGGGACTGAGATTTATTTTTCCGTCAATCAATGACTCAAATAAATGATCACAGCCAAGTAGTACATCAAACGATGCGGGCTTATGGTATTCTGGATCAGCAAAAGAAATGGATAACTTGAATAACTAACACTGCTTGCTGGTTTAATGGTGGTTGATAGTAATTTACCGGAAATAGTAGGTATTATCAGAGCGTTGACATGCGAATTGTACTCCGGTTCTACCATTGATCGAGTTTTGAGGTAAGTTACGCATTCTGAAACATCAGCAAATGTGGCATCTGGTGACATCTCACAGCAGCTTCGGTAATAAATGAATGTCTTGATGCGGAATCTAATACTGCTCGCAATATTATCCATTGACCTTTTCTGTCCATAACTTGAATTTTTGCTGTTGACAATACATGAAGACTACTAACAATTGGTTGTTCAGTTAAACACTGCGAGGAAGTTTGTACTTACTGAAAAAAAGAATCAACCCAGTCTTCAGTGGGTTAACACTAAGATCACAACTATTGGTCCATTGAGTTAGAATGCCAAGAGCATTCTGCAACAATAATGCCGTCCAGGCCTGCAGACTTGAAAGGCTTAAAACTGTTTACTGCTAACAAGATAGTTCTCCTATTGACAATTTTCCCCGCGAGACCAGCAGCCGTAGATGCCAGAAAAGGCATGATCAGAAAAGGAGTGCTCCTCAGACACTTTCCAATTAATTAATCTATTCGACAAGAAATTCGAGACAAGAGTAATGTCTAGAATTTCCTGTATATTACTTATTATAAGAGTTGTAAGCCTACTCTTATAAGCCTACATTACAAATTGATAATTAAGTACTTAGAATATAACCCAAAAGTGACTCGCCTCTCTCATTTGTATCACTGCTTCCCCAGATCGTATAATGTGAGTTCGCATCACAACCAAGGTTGACTCCAACTATCCTTTTTTGAGCATCCATAACAAGACTGCGCACATTTGCAGGTGGGAGGTTTACCCCATCGTGCGGCAAGTACGCTGATATAAGCCAGAGGCTTTCTTTACCGACCTCGATGCTGGCTGTTACTACATCTACATTGCTGTAATTTGCAAACAGAAAGATATTTAGTTTGTTTTTTGCAAGAATGCATGATCGAATCCTACCTTCTTGCTGTACAAATAGTAATTCATAATTGGGAGCTCCGAGTCCAAGAACCCGATCCTTATTGACCCATAGTTCTTGAACCAAGACGACATCAACCTCATCTTTTAATATTTTGAGCAACAAAGCAGCTGACGCTGCCTTACATTGATGGAGGTTGATTCCACCACAGTGGAACCAGATTCTGTAGAATCAGATTTCAAACCGAGTCCGCAAAGTGACTCCATTGATAAAGAGAACTCAGTATCCAAAGTCGTTCCTTCTGTTTTATCAGAATGCAACTGCGTAATAATTGGGCAACCGTCCTCAGACGAGGTTCCATGCTTTGCGGAAGTATCCTCCTCTGGTTCTGGTTCCCTTGACTTAGCAGCCCCATCCTTTTTAAAAACTTTTATGGTGACAGCACTAAAGCCGCAGCTTACCACACCACTTGTTTTGGCTAGCACCGCCAAAAACGGTGTGTTGATGATAATGACAACCGATCGGTTATCTTCTTTAGTTTCTTCCACCTTGGCTATCTTCCAGTTGGAAGTTGGCAAATCCGGATTGCTAATCTGCAACAATTCCAAAATATCTTTTGAATTCCGCCGAAATCCACGCCCGAGCTCTCGGCTTACTGGAAATACCCTCCAACGAAATAACATCAAGCCTGGCTCTAGGCCAAACTTTTCCAAGGCTACTAACCGCCTTTTTGTAGAGATTTAAAGATCTCTGATTGGCACAGGCTGTCAATTTGACATGGTTCCTGTACCTACCACCATCCCAACATATAGGAGCCACCCCAGGATTCAAGGTATTGTTCAAGGTATCTTCTTAAAACATCTTCTTGCTTTTGTGTATTATTCAAGGTATCTTCTGCACCGTTAAGTGATACGTGAACCTTAGGTGAAAATGACTTTTCTCTACATAAACTTTGGAATTTAGGAACAATCAAAAAATAAACTTCGTTAATCTCATCCATCTCAGTGTCGACATTGCAATCAATACTAAAACTATTATCTTCCACTTCCATAAATTGATTATATAATTGCTGAATTTTTTCCATGGCTATTGAAAAATAAAATCACTATGAATCACTTAGTTAAAACAAGTTTGTTACCTGAACGTGTGCTCTACGTTGCTTCGAACCTGCGCGACTGTCTGCGTCAAATGATTTAAACTGTCGTTTTGACAAAGTACGTTGAAGTAACGGTTGGAGTAACCTAAGTGGTTAGTTTGGACCTTTAAACTTTGCAATATTTGGATTGAAACCTATATTTACCTTTGGTCTAGATGTGATGACTCAAACAGTTTGTATTATCTTCTTGAATGTTGTCTAGAAACACATCATAGTATGGTGACTGTCTTCATCTTTGATCCTATATTTATTCTAAAACGTCTAAATTCAAATGTATATAGTCTTCCGAGTTAAACACCCCTCTATATATATAATAAAGATACCACACACAGTTCTAACAATTCTATTAACTTTCTTGATCTCCATTCGCTACAAATATTTTTCCATTTCTTAATTTAAATTTTCCATTTTCGAGTGTACTGTTGTAAAATGAAAAGTCACACACCAAAAAAAAAATAAAAATTCAATTTTCCGTTTTCGCCACGTAACGACAACTCCACCAGAGTGTATAACCAAATAAAAAACCCCGAAAACAAATTTTGGTTAAGTCTCTCAAAGATTATGTTAGAATTTATATACGGATACCAAAATTATAATTTGGTTCCCATTGTTTTCCACCCCTCCTTTAAAATTATTTCTATGTATATATGTGTGTACTTCTGTTGATTGTATTATTTTTATTTTACCATAAACTGCGTTCATATGGGGTTTATATTCCGCAGCAGCAATGATGAATCTCTTCAATCTTTACCGAGAATATATAGGAATTTTGAGGATTTCAATTTCTTTTTTTTTTTTTTTTAATTAAGTGTATATGATCCAGAAGTATTACTGTGTTGAATCTTAAATCTGCTGTAACCATATATAAATAGGAAATGTCGTTAAACTAAAGATAAAATATAAAATTTTTAATTTAATTTAAGAAATTTTTTTGCTAATGGAATAGTAAAAGTGTAAATACCGAATGGGTGCTACAAAAATATGTCATAAATGTTTTTCCATCTGAAGTTTGTGTAGCATCAGCTATCATACACTGATATGGATTTGGTGTAGCTAAATCTGATGCCCTCCAACAAGTGATCATAGAATCCTTGTTATGATAATTATTTTTTACTTTAACTTCAATTTTACAAGCAAAAGGCGTCTTGAACTTTTGCTATCATAGCTCTTTCCTAAGTCTTTGCTAGTCTTCTAAATTTCCTTTTCTCATAAGGTTTCCATGACATCCTTCTTATATCACTTGGTTTTCTTTTTAAATAACTAATCCTCCTCCCTTTCCATTCCTTTATTTTGGTCTCAATTTACAACTGTACGTGATTTTGTACAAGTCGATGTTTGTTATGGTGCCTGCAAATCGGTGTTCTGTCACCTTTGTTGTCCTCACTCGTGATCGACAAGTTACTTGATGAGCTACATCTACTCGCTTATGACGCCATTGATTATGCGGACGATCTGGTTATAATAGTCTCTGGCGGGCATGAATGTACGATGCCTGCCAGCATGCAACACGTCTTGCTTGTTATTTCAAATTTATGCACTAAAGACGGCTTTTCGATTAACCCTTGCAAAACAGTCATGGTGTCCTTTTCCAAAAAACGTAAATTGAACCTTCAGTTCAGTTAGTCTAAAAGATATCACTATTGGACACTCCAATGAAGTTAAATACCTGGGTGTCGTCCTAGATAAGAAACTAAATTAGAATTTTCAAACTAACTCAAGTAGCGAATTCGCGGTCAAAGCCATGTGGGTATGTCAGCGTATGTTCGGCTGGACTTGGGAGCTTAGCTCAAATTATTTACTGGATAAATAATTTGTGCCTCATATTCATGATGAAAGTGAGGCCAATTGTAACCTATATGAGGCACAAGTTTGGTAGCCTAGGGTACAGCAAAATGATACTATAAACAATCACAGGATTTGCACACCTGTGCTACAGTGGCAATGGAAGCTCTCATCGAACACACTCCACTTCATATCTACGCCAAAAAATTAGCTGCTACTTGTGGAGCTAGGTTACAGCTAGTGAATCATTATACTCATGATAATCATATAGGTCACCTGGACATTTTGAATGTACTTTAAGACTTGGATATGTTCTTAAAATTCCTGACGTGATGCCAAAAGAACTCTGCTTTAGCAGGAATTCCGTGATAACAGTCCTTGATAAAACAGACTTGGATACTGGTGAACCTCCTATAGAACCTAACAAACTAGTTCGGTTCACGGATGGATCAAAAATAGATAGTGGAGTTGGCATTGGTGTGTTAAGACCGAACCACAGTATATCGAAATCACTGGAAACTTATCCCAGTGTTTTTCTAGCCGAAATTCACGCCATCGAAACCTGCGCCTCAAATATTATGACTAAAGGTCTTGAAAGCGCCTCCATCTACATTTAAAAGTTCTTATGAACCGCTACAATCTCCCTCTTGCCATAACAAAGTTAGGTTGTGGTGGGTACCTGATCACAACGGCATCACTGGAAATGAAATAGCCAACGCGAACTTGCACGGGTTGGCTCATCGACTACACTCATTGACCCTGAGAAGTTCTATGGTATCTCGTGGGCCTTTGCAGACTACTATTAGTAAATAGGAATAAATACAGCACTTATTTATTGGAACTGTTTTCCCGGCCATAGACAGGCCAATTTTTTTATTTTTTTATTGCGACTGAGGTGTTACAAATCATTTAGCAATTTTTCTTTCTTCTTTTAATTCTCTGATAGTTGGCTTATAACACTGTAGTTACTCCCATTGGCTCAGTTGTTCCGGTTACACCATCAACTTTCAGTCCTGAGGAACTAAATCAAGCGGATTCGTTCTCTTTAGCCGTCTTGTATCTGCACTGTCGACGTCGTTGGGTACCGGTCAATGGGTCCCGGTCAAAACTGGATATTTTACAACTGGATTTGACGAAACAGGATAATTCAAAACTGGATATTTCACAACGAGATAAGGTACAAAACGAGATATGGTACAAAACTGGATATTTCAAAACAGGATATTTCGACATGTGATTTAAACTTAAAATTACTTTTTAGGAAAGTTCTGGAATATGGCTAGTAAGGAAGAAACTAGGCGAGTTCTTAACCGATTATGATGAAATTCGATACGTAGAATGAAAATGGAATTTTAAAATGACTTTAAATCAAATTTAAGTATACAATTAAAGAAAATAAACATTAAGTGAAGGAAAATTATATTTCTCTCCTTAGAAATATTCAAGTATGGAACTTTTCTGTCCTTATTCCAGAACTTTCCCAAAAAATCATTTTTAAATCCCATTTTCATCTTACATATCGAATTTCATCAAAATCAGTTAAGAAATCACCGAGTTCCTTTCTAACTGGCCATATTCCAGAACTTTCCTAAAAATTCATTTTAAGTTTATGTCACATGTCAAAATATCCTGTTTTAAAATATCCAGTTTTGTACCATATTTCGTTTTGTACCTTATCTCGTTTTGAATTATCCAATTTTGAAATATCCAGTTTTCTACCTTATCTGGTTTTGTCAAATCCTATTTTGAAATATCCAGTTTTAAAATGTCCAGTTCTGAGCGGTTCCCGTTGAATATCCGTGGTTCCATGGAGTTGTTAATGCTGGATTTATTTTTTGGCATTTTAAGTAATTTCTTCGTTGACGGTATTTTTTTAAATTGTATATCCAGTTCTTGCCTTTTTTCTTGACATGCTCTTTCTATTTTAACTTGGTGTCCAGCGTCATACCCAGGTATTATGCCATGTTCATATGTAGTGTTTCCTGCTTATTTATGTAAATAGGTAGGTGATCAACTTTTAGATAGGTGAAGGTTGTGTGAACTGATTTTAGCTCATTTAATTTTTCTCTCCATTTTTGGTCCAGTGAACAAACTCATTCACAGTGTGCTGTAATTTGCTGGTTGTCTCTTCGATTTCTGTATCATCCGCAAAGGTTGCAATATCTGTTTCTCCAGTAATAGGTATGTCATTCGTATAAAGCCAATACAATAATGGTCCCAGCACGCTCTCTTGTGGTACTCTTGCTTCAACTCTCTTGAGTGATGAGAACCTTCCAATTCACTCTGAAATATGTCTCGTAATTGTTTGATTTTAATATCTAATATAACTGCTTAGGGAGGTCGCGATGTAATTTATATTCCAGTCCTCGTTAGCCGATTCGATCAAAGGCTTGGGCAACATCAATGAAAACTCCAGAACATAACTTTGTGTTTTCAAGCGACTTCTCAATCACGTTAGTGACCTACTCTATGGTAGAATGTTTCTCTCTGAAACCACATTGATCAAATGGTAACAGATGTCTTTCTTCAATCAGAGGTTTCTTCCTTTTAAGGAGTAATTTTTCAAAGAGTTTCTCATTAGGTGGCTTATTAGAGGGAATAATTTCTGCTATTTTCCACTGCTGAAAACATATTTTATTCTAAATGCTGCGTTAATTATATGTTGCAAATTCTTAAGACATTTCTTATTTGTCTGGCAACTTTTTAATAACTTTTCCTGTAATAAGATCGTACCCAGGAGCTTTCTTTGCATTTAGGTTATGTTTAAATTTATTTTTGAGTTCTTGTAACTGGTTACAAGAACTGGTTGTAACCAGTTCTTGTAACTGGTTCATTGTAACTGGTTATATGTCTAATTCGTCTTCTTTTTGCATAAGAAATGTTTTATCATCAGCTGTTTATCTATTCAAAGGTTTAAACGTTTCTTCCAGATGTTCAGCAATAAGATCAGCTTTATCTCTGGGGTTTCGGCCCAAGTACCATTTGCTTTTTTGATTGGTGGCATCTGTTCTTTTAGTCTTTTCAATTATTTTGTAGCTTTCCATACAGAGTCATCACTTTCTTTGTGGCCAGAGAGACTTATTAAATATTTGTTGAAGCTGGCCTCTATTTGGTTTCTAGTATTAACTTCTGCAGATTGTTTTTTAACTGATTGACTATATCACGCAGTTTTTTGTACTGTACCATGCTTTCCTGCATATTTTACACATCTGGTTTCACGATTGCTGTATTTTTTCAGTTGTACGCCTGATACTTTTTGCAATGAAGTATGATTCCTGCTGCCTTTTCCAATGGCTTTATTCGGATAACCATTCCTAATATGTTCCTAATGTTGAAAATGTTCTCAATTTTTCGGTAGCCTTTCTTTCAGTTTTAAACATATTAAATGCACCTAAGGCTATGAGTTTATTAAACCGAATGTCACCAAATTCGGAGTTCACATACTAACGACTAAGCACCCTCTTAGCTATGCTGACATCGGCATATGTAGTGCTATCTATTAGCTAGGGTGTGCTAGTTTTTGGTCCGCCCCGCATATTTGATTTCTCTGGTACCTGTCATAACTGGGAAGCTTGCCACTTTCTCGGCCACGTGTGGAGGCGCCTGATGGGGGAACTGGCAAACCCCACACAGGTTAAATCTTTGAGACTATTTCACCATAAGAACTTGGCGGTCAATTTCAGTAAAGGAAACATCAGGAAACTAGTGATTTTTCTTTCAGGCTACTGTAACCTGAGATATCATTTGATTCTCAGGTTACAGTAGCCTGAAAGAAAAATCACGGAGTGCCGACTCTATTTGGAAGAGTTAGAAACCGCAGAACACATACTATATGAGACAGTTGCTCTGTATAAACTGCGGTGGCTTCATTTTGAAGCGAGGTATTTGACTCTGGAGAAATGTAAATTGGTCTCTGCAAGCAGCATTTTCTCCTTTATTACGAAGTTGGAGAAGCTCTTAGACTAATAAACTCAATAGCACAAAAGATCTTTTAAGTGAGCAGTGCTGGGCAGGAGAATTTTAATAAAAAATATTGCTGATACATTATAGATCTTAATATTTTTGTTTCAATAGAAACCGTAGCTACTTGCAAAGCTTACTCCCCTATTTCTATTCTTCTTGATGTTTAATGTTATTCTTAATAAAGATTGCTGTCCCACTCTAGCTCTTTCTGCTGCATGTATAGAGCTTAAAATCACTGGTATCAAAATATTTTGACAAACGAAGTTCTTGTGAAGTGACTTACTAATATTAGACTTCTAATTCTGAATTGCGTAGCGCAAGTCTATTTGCATTCCAGGTAGCAGTTTTTAAAATAGGTGTCATAATTTTTTGTCGATATTTAGTTGTTTTTCCGGTTTCAAGTATCCGTTTCTGTAATCATTTAATGTTCAGATTACGGAAAGATTAGTTCATTGAATTTTATTCTGTTTCCATGGCTTCTGGATAAGGAAGGTACACTGGCATACCGAGATCATTATTCCATCGTCATTTGTACTTTTACTTATTGATGAATGATGTGCAACCTCTTATATTTCTTCTACTGTGTCCCTGGTTGTGATCATGATCGTTCATCAATACCTATGCAACACTTCCATTTTATGATGGCCTTTAAGATAGTTACATTTTTATTTAGTGATATGCGCAGAATGTGCAATTTATGCCAAATAAAGCACCAATTGTCTAGAGTAGGTTTTTCAAAATGATTCAGTTCTTCTCAGCGCTTAGTATATTTTTGAAGATATGCATAATTATTACTGAGGTCAACGGCCTCAAAGTGAGCAATTACAACCAACATCTTTATCATTTTTGTGACGCTTTTTTATAAGCTTACATTAAGCTCTTTATTGTCAGCCGCGAGTGTTTTTCTTTCTAACTCACCTGCACCCATTCTATTATATCAATTCAAGATTTCTTGAATTACGTTTTCAAATGTCCATTCATAGCAGATTTTTTATTGCGTTTGTTAGTCGGATATTATACTATGCTGAAATACGACTACCTTTCAAGCAAATGATTGTGTACTTTAGAATAGACTAGAATAGGTCCTGCGAAGTCTACGCCCGTTAATTGTGTTAGACTTGAAGCGATGTCATGTTGTACACTTATTTATTTCCGCTCAAACTAGCCTTCTGTCTTTGGTTATCCAGTACCTTCTTTATTTTTATCAAGCCATCTAGGATAGATTTTTAAGTTTTCTAAAGGTAGACTTTTCTTGGGGAAGTTTTTGTTTTAAGCTTTTGCCAATAAAATGCGAAATCCAAAACTATCTGAGGGTTCCAGTTAAGGAAAGTCAAATTTTAAAATAGTCATCAATTGTGTCACCTTGTTTGAGTTCCAATATTCCGTTTTTCCGAAGATTAGTTGGGAGTGCTATGTGTTGCTTCTGTGCTGATAATGCTTCATCTAGTATATTGTTTCCAGATATTATAATTCTGTCACTGTAAAAATCAACGAATGTTCTTTATTTTGCAATTGAATGTATATGAGCTTGTCATGAGTCATGGTGGTAAATATATATCCTTACAGTTGCCTATCAAGAAACCTTTTCCGTAAAATCCGCTGATATCTTCTTCACGAACCTTAAACCTAAAATATTTTTTCTAAATCTGCTTGAATTATTTATTACTTTGACGTCCCAATTTTTTTCAACTTACTGTCAATCTTTTTGGTTAACCGTAGTCTGATGCATTGGTACATTTACACAGCAGATGGATTCGCACTATCTTTCCCAGTTTTGTTTGTTGTGCACATAGGCTCATCAGATGCCCTTATATTAGATTTGGCATAATTATATGGCCAAAATAATCTGCTCCTAATGATATATCGATTTGCCCGCGGGTTCATAGAATCTGCCCAAATAAGGGTTTTGGTATGATTCTAATAATTTGGTTCAATAACCTTATAAGACATGATACCGATTATGTTTTGAACTCCATAGTATTCACCTCAATTCTGAAGTTAGAATAAAACTGCGGACTAATGCTGAATTCCACTTATGAATGATCTGATCTGTCTAAACAATACCATCGATGTATGATTGAACGGGTTTCTTAAGAGCTAGTTGGGATGGCTTCGGTTATAAAGGTGGCGTTCACTAATAAAATGCTACCTTGTATACAGTTCTATAAGCCGTTTGCAAGGTTCTTGTCATTGGGAATTTTTGCAATTTTTTGGTTACCTTTTCGATGTCATTTAGAAAGGAGTAAAGTATTATTAGCTCCATTGCATTTGATATCAAGTTTTTTCGTTAAAATGCCTGTTACTAAGGCACTTCAGTGGTCTGACTTCACACCTAAGTTATTTATTGCGTACATATACATTCTATAGAGGTGTCGTATTTTGGCTTTAATCCACTAGCCGATTCAGTGGTCACCACTGGCAATTAGTGATCGGTTGTCATCGTATCTGATGATAAGAGTCATTTAGCGTCGTTTTGTGATATTATAAGATGGCCGATTAATTTTGCTGCTTAACCTCAAACGAAGTAAAGGTGATTCTCTTTTCGTTCGACAAGCTCTCACTCTAATGTATTGTTTCGTAATCCCCGTAGAATGACATAATTTCAAAGGTTGATAACCTTATTTTGGAACATTTATGTTGGCCACAACGCATTTAGAAATTCTGTTGAACACTTTTCCAACCTCTGCTGAATTTAAATGACGCACAACTTGAATTCCTTTTGGATTTTTTGGTTATTTTTAAAGTGTTCAACTTTAAATTCTGCATCGGTTGCATTCGCAAAGATGCCCTCGGGAATGTTGTCAAATTAATTCCAGGTCTATGTTAGCTGTTTCTATGTTAGCTCATTGTGGGGCTTCCGTATTTTATGATGCTGTTGAAATATTGTTTAAACATCTTTATTTTAACTTTATTACTTGTAGTCCCCACTACTTTTGAGCAGTTAAAACATTATGCTTTGTCATGACTTAAAACTGAACTCTTGCTGGACTTACATATTGTATGTATTAGTGAATAGTAGGTTGCCGAAATAGCTATGGATCCCAGCCAGTCTGTTTCTAAAACTTTTCTAGATTCTAGATGAGGTATCTTGGTATTTTCAAAAAAGTTTTGCTTGTATAATGCGATTCGAGTATTAGCATAATGTCCGTTGGCATTCCATTTTTCGAGTTTTACAGCTGTTAGTCATCCTTCCTTAAGTATTGGTACTGGTTTTAAATTGTTTCAAAGATGAAGATTATATAGTCATCAAAAACATTTAAGCGGAATGACTTTTGTCTAGAAATCTCCCCATCTTTTGTACGTACATCATTTCAGCTTAGGCACGTACAGACACAATTCAGATGATGTCAGTTTTAATTCTGCTTTGCAGAATTCGAAGTCAAATCTGCAAATGCACAAGTATAACGACGGCATGTATTTTAGAGTATAAGACAATCTATGTTTATTAGTCAGCAAGTGTACTAGCTCAGTCTTTCAGTCATACGGTACGGGTAAATTCAATTTTACTATTTTTAGTGTACAGAGTACACGTATATATGTCACCCGTTGAATATTTTATGGTTCTGTATTTTATGTTCGAACAGGTTACATACCCATAAATATATTGAAAGATCAATACCAATGAATTAACGTTAAAAGTCGTCATATAAAAATTGAAATGACATAAAACCAACAATTTTACTCGACAAACATATGTCATAAATAAAATGATATATTATCTTAATAAAAGTAAGATGAATTTAGATGTTAATAAATAAAAATATATATATAATATATGTATATATATATATATATGTATATATATATATATATATATATATATATATATATATATATATATATATATATATATATATATATATATATATATAAAACTACAGGTGAGAAGCGGTTAACACGGTACATCGGTTTTAAATAATATAGTAGGTCGTTATTTCAATTTTATTCAAAAAATCGTAACCAGTGGCCTTTTTAGTTTTGTCTTAAAAATTAATTAGTTATGATGGTTGCGACTCCTCTGAAACATTAGTTTTTAATTTTTTTCATCAAATTCAACGCTAGTTTCAATTTTAGTCGCTGCCCATGAGACTATCCTGACAAACAATACAATCCACCACTAACCCATTTTTAATGGAGTTTCTGTCTTTTCCTTTCAAATTTTCGGCTATAAAAAATTGATTCCTTTTATTATTTCAAAATCACTCAACTTTTATACCACAAAACATTTCACAACAGCTCGAAATTCATCTTTGATTGTTAAATTCCGGATATTGTTAGGTTGAAGTCCCTAACTATTACCAACAATAATGCAAGATTGGATCATTTCATTGACCGTACCATTTGATCTTTCATTGTTCAATATGTGTTGCGATTCCGTCAATTTTGTTTTTACATAATTGGAAAAGAGATACATATAGATCAGAAAATAGCCTAAATGTGGACTGTAAAATGCGCCCCTTTGAAACATTCAACCATAAACTAAATAATTATATAGACGTAGCATACGGGAAACAAAAATGAATTAAAAAAATGATTTGTTTATACAGTGAAACTTCTGAAAAATGATTAAACAAAACAATCGTAAAAAGTTTTAATTCTATGCATTGGTTTGCTATGTTCAACTTTTCGGATAATTAATACCCAACATCTAAATTACCGTACCCCTCGTTTATTTTATTTCCTTTATATGATATGAGACGTCTTAGTATTAGATAGTTTCTGATTCAACATTTGTTTCAACAGAATTTAGTTGACTGTAGGTTCTTTGAACAGTAGTGGCATATTTTATGCAAGCTACGTTTAAATATGCTGGACTTCGTCTTCACCGTTACGTCTCTGACACGTCCATCGATACCGCACGTGACATCAGTGATCAGCCCAAGCATCCATTTGGCTGGAAAACTTTGTTCAGGATGGGCGAGTACTACTTGACCTACTGGAAGGTTTGCGAATTCAGACTTCCATTTTGTTTGTCTCTGTAGAGGTTGTAAATACTCAATAGATCATTTTTTCCAAAACGATTGAGTCATAGTTGAATCTGGTCCCATCGTTTGAGTCGATTAAGATTAAGCGATGTTATGTTTACTTCATGCAATGGCATGAGTGGATCCCCATTCATCAAAAAATGCGCCGATGTTAAAGGTTCTGGGTCGTTAGGATCATCGGAAAGAACGCTCAAAGGTCACCTGTTTAGACAACATTCTATGCGAGCTGCGAGTGTCGAGAGCTCTTCAAAGGACAGAGGAGGTTCCCTTGTCACTCGTCGAAGATGGCGTTTTACAGCCTTGACTCCGGTCTCTCATAAGCCTCCATGGTGCGGAGAACGTGCGTGGAGGTATGAAATGCCAGGAAATATCGTGATCATCGCTAAAATTTCCCAATGCATTTCTGGTATTATTGGATTTGAAGAACAGCTCGACTGATTTTAAAAGCTTGCTGGAACCAATGAAGTTGGTGCCATTGTCACTATGCATTGAACTTGGTTTTCCTCTTTTGGCAATGATGCGATGCAAAGCTGCTATGAACCCATCGGTTGTCAGATCACTGATGACTTCAAGATGGATTGCCCTAGTACTGAAACAAACAAACACCCCAATGTAAGACAGGAACGGGCCTCAATAGTCCACTTCGACTACTGTAAAAGCCTTATGAGGTTTCACCCGGTCTGCTGGTAGCTCGCCCATAAGTTGTGGAGATGGCGTTGGGTTTTGTCACGCGCATACAATACATTTTGATATTGCTCGTTTCGCTGCTAATTTTCCCTTGGTAGTCCAGAATGGCTGTCGTGTGAGATCGTGCTCCTGAATGTAAGTTAATGACATGATAGTTCTGAACATAACATCATTGAAGTGATATATATGGGATAACATTATTTGATGGTACTGCTCGTACGGTTATAGTCACTTTTGCTGATGCGACCACCTACGCATATGATTCCAAATTTGTCCATGAATGGTGTGAGAGCTTTCAAGCTACTTGATAGTAGACACGGTCTATTATGTTGTAAAGCCTTTGCCTTTTCGGGGAAGGCATTGTTTTGAAACGAGTGAACTAAGATGTAAAGAGCCGTGGTGTTCTCATCGAAGGTTGAAATTTGCTTTTTGTTGGCAAGTTTCGTGTTGCGAATCTTGATCATTTGATTAAGGAACCTGACACAATATTTGACAATTCGTAATAATTTCCGGCCATTTACGTGATACCACGATATTCCATTGGTGAGCTCTTGTATCTCGGATACACGTGATGCGACCAACTCTTTCAGCTGATATGCAGGAGTTCTGATCCATGCCAAGACTATGATCGAGTCTGACCATAAACATTTCTTATCAAGCTTGATGTCCAGCACTTTGATCACTTTGTCGTAGAGTCATGCAAGCAAGACAGCACCGCAGAACTCAAGTCGTGGAATGGCGTGATGTTTTAGAGGTGAGACTCGGCTCTCGATACAAACTTCCTTAACCTCATTCCTCCCTTGATCAACATCGCACATATAACTGATCTTTTATGTTGATTATACTCTCGATGTCGTCAGCTCCTGTAATGATGCCGTCGAAATAAAAATCACGTAATGTCGCGAGATATACAGCTGGTTTACCACCATATGTCACCGCTACGAGTTGCAATGGGTTTGTTCGGCGACTCTCTGTATACAATTCTTTGGAAGATTTTTTTATATGTTCGGGTGCAATTTCCACTTGCCTATACATCTTCTCGATTTCGCCCGAGAAAACGTATTTTGGAATCCAGAATCGTAAAATAATGTCGAGCAAATTATATTGATTTCTTGGCCCTTCGAGCAAAGTACCATGAACAAAGCCGCTTGTTTTCATACCGCTTCCATAGAGCTTCCCATGCCAGTTTGATACCCGCATCTGTATGAAGGCAATGTTTTTGATCAAATCAAATGCCGCACCTTGTAAATAACCTCGTATAGATTAACGTATTTCTCGATGCTCGTCATGAAAGATTTGCAGTGTATATATGCCATAAACACCTCCATAAACGTGTTCCAATCGTCAAAATTGCCCGAAAAATGTTTGATTTTTGGATCAACTGGACGTGTCGCAATTACCTTGATATCCTTGGCTGATATCATGACACCTTTGTCGGCCGTGAAATCATCACCCGAATTTGTCGTATTTAATGTTTCTAACACTTGGTTATATTTTCCCAAAGATGCGGTAGACTCTTCCTCGAATCGAATAAGTTCATAGTTTATATTGATAAATACGATCCTGTACTTGTTTGATTCTGATGCTATTGTATTTATCAATTGTTGAAATTTGATGCTCACCTAACCTCAAATTTTACACTGCGGAAACGTGCTTGTGATGTGTTTTTCTTTAAACCTCGTCGAAATTGCGTAAAACGTACATTTACCACAATGCAATTTCTTCTAAATCCGGCTCGAAGGACCAAAATGTTTGCGTGTGTTATACCGGTTTAAATTTATTTTTATTCTTATTTTTAATAAATTTCAATAATTTATTTTTATTCAAGTTTTTATTATTACTTTACTCTTTGAACGACTCAACACTACTGAGAAAACGCTTGTATAATTTTGTTTTTACATAATTAGAAAAGAGATACATCTAGATCAGAAAAGAGATACATATAGGTCACAAAAGAGAGCCTAAATGAAGACTGTAAGCAAAATTTAAATTTAATCGTAACAGCCATTTTGTTAATTACATCTACTTTTGCAATAGTAATGAGAAAGGAAAAACAAAACCAAACACAACTGAAAATAGAAATCACTAATGCAAAATAATGTGCAACAAGGATAGATACTTACTTCAAAATATGTTGTTTTTTCGCTTTGTATTGAAAAGTAATAACCAGTATTCACTATATATGTTTTATTGTTTCGAACATATGAAATTTATCATTCTTATGTTCTTTTTCTATGGTAGCAGTAGTCTGACTTTTGACATCAAAATCGTAGGGCTGCTTAGTTACAGAACTAGGGCTGGTATTTCGTTCTTCACCAAAATTACTATCAAAAAATTAATTGGCTTTTTTTAGGATAACATTAAATTCCTGTAAGGCCCATGTAATAGTATTACCTATGTAATGCTGGTATCTTATAGGATGGTGGTTCGCTGTATTTATATATATATATATATATATATATATATATATATATATATATATATATATATATATATATATATATTTATATAAATATAAATATAAAGATTAAACGAGAAGTAATTTTTATATTATTTTTTTAAGGAAATGAATTTGCCCGGATTAAAAATAAAATGTACTTTTGTCCCACACGGATTCAAGTCATATTCATCGTTCCAGTAACACATACTCAAAATTCTTATCCGTATTAACTTTACACACTAATCGTGTTTGATTCCGGGTACATTTTAATGGCAAAATATATATACGACATATGTAACTACATATTATGTTTATATCTTCCCAAAGTGCACAACAACATAATATTTATGGAATTCGCATATAAAAATGAAATTTTTTTTTTATGCTGCAACATAAATTTTTAAATTTTATTCCCATTTCAAATGTCTCACGTAATCATTTTATATTTTTATATTATTTACATTTGATACCTTTCAATTTATGTTTTGGCTGTTTTGCGAGGGTTGTATGGAATGTAAGTGGAGTGAATTGAACAAAAAAAACATATTTTTATTTATTGATTGATTCAGTGAAATGTAGGAGAAGGTATTAGGTAGAATAAGCTGGTTGACGTTGGTCCCCAACGGAGATCACTGCATAGTCCATTTAGGATTAGAAAGGACCTGAAAACTAGTAAGAAAGAACCGAAACAGCAAACTTGTCTGCGCATATATCTCATTTTATAGGATACGCTTTTTTCAACTAAAACTAACATATTACGATTACAGCAAATTTTGAGATTTATGAGTATCGATAACGATAACGATTGAAAACCGATAAATTGGCAGCTTTTAGAGATGCTTGGTTAATTATTCAAGAGAATCTCAAAGCTGGGTATATACACCAGAAGATTTGACTATTTCGAACTAGTTGCTTCTAGAGGGCGTTATTTTCGGCAATATATGTCGTCTAGACCCGGGAAATATTGCAATAAAATATTTTGTATAGTAGATGCCAAATAATGATAAAGAACGGTTCTTCATTTGTGAGTAATAACTGTTGGAAGCAGATTTTTGGACTACCTTTTTTTTAATACAGTGTTGCCTATAACTCAATTTGTCATATGTTTCAACTAACAAACATAAATTCACGCAGTATACCAACACTCCCACTTTAATTTATACTTAGGAAGTCTCTTTCCTTTTGATAATGAATCAGCTATCATCTGATAAGTTATGATTGGATTTATTGTAATAACAGATGCTTCTACTTTATTTTTTACAAAATGATTCCTGACATCGATGTGTTTCGTACGAGGTTGGTAGGGATCTCTTCGAACGATTTATTGCGTTTTTACTGTCACAGAAGATGGGAATCACAGTCGGTCTGCTGAGTTCCACGCCCAATTTTCGAAGCCATAGTGCTTCTTGACCAGCTACCGATATTGCCATGTGTTTGGTTTCAGTTAAAAAAAGAGCTACAGTTTGTTGCTTGAGTGATGGCCATGATATTGCTTCACTGCCTTTGAGAAAATTATAAAAACTGGTGAATTTTTTTTTCATCAAGATTATTCGCCCAGTCTGCATCACTAAATCCAGTAGTTTTTCTATTCTAATTTCTGATAGTTCAGATTCTTACCTACCCCAAATAATGGAAAATTCGTTTTACTGCAACCCAATGTTGCTTTCCGCGATTATAGAAAAGTCCAGTTTTTGATTCCAGGTACGGCTGGCTTGTTTTAATCCATAAAGTGCATTGTTCAATTTACAAACTTTCCCTGTTTCATCCGCGAAATTTTCTGGTTGTAACATATACACAGTTTCCCTAAATTCACGTTGAAGGAACCCAGACAATGCATCCATCTACTTATTATTTATATTGTATTGAACAGCTAATGCCAATAGATAGCGAATTGATCTATACTTCACTACTGGTGAATACGTTTCCTCATAATCCAGACCTGTACGCTAGGAACATCCTTTTACCACAGGTAAAACCCTTACGAGTTTCTTTGTTTTGAACTGAAATTTGTCGCTTAGAATTACTATCCCTGCACTTTAATCCTTTTTCAATAAACGAAATCGTCTTCCCTGTTTGATTTTGGTGTCCTTTCTGAACGCCAAATTTCACTATTATGAATTACTGCGATGTCTAGACAGTAATCGCTATCAGAATTATGTAATTGTGCGTCAACAATCATTTCATCACGGAAAAATCATCACGGTAAAGGAATACGTTTCGAATGAATCTCTGATGAATCACACACGACCGGAGTGGCACCCCTAACTACTGATTGTTCATTATTTAACATTTGGAAAAATTGAACATCTACATTGTTGTTTAGATATTTGCAGTACTCATCAAAAATACAATCATAGACTGCGAAAACTGCATCAAAAACCCTCAATTCAACAAGTTTGGTTGTCTTCCTGCCCTCACCGTATTTAGAATCCATCCTTATAACACCTTCGTTGGTGAACAGTTGATTAAATATACAGAAGTATTCACCGCTTCGGCCAGAACTATTTACCAAACTTTTTATATCACCGTACTCACTAATAAGTAATTTTGACTTTACGTACTCCCCTGTAACCTTCGTTTCAGAACTTGCCATGGCCAAAATCATTGGTGGAAATTTTAGTCTTCATCGACTACAAAACCAAAGTCGTTTAACTTTTGCAAAGCATCGATAATGGTTGATACATTTACTGCTCCATTGACGGATAATTTTCAAGTTTAGTATTGATAAGTTTTCGTCAGACTGTTATTCTCAATACAATACCACAGATCTTCATGCTCAAGATATGAGCTAATTGCAAATTCCCATTGTAGTTTTCAAGTCTTATTAATTTGTCTACACCTGAAATGCATTGGGTAATTCGTAATGCATTGGGTTACAAGCAACGTTCTCTGATCACCCACCTCAAGTAAATTTCTAACCCTTAAAATTGTTTTATCTGTGCGCTGCAACGCAACAATCTAATTGGTATTGAAATATATACCATAAACCCTATCTATACCTTTCTCTTCAATTGGATAGCGACTCAATGCATCCGCAACCAAATTATTAGAGCCCCTCACATATTCCACTTTGAATGTAAATTTTGAGAATTTAATGCTTCCAATATATTTGAGCACACTATTGCAAATTATTATCAAAAACTAGAAATGACTCTCCTGAAAATAGCCGTATGGAATGCAAATGGCCTTTCACAACACAAAGCTGAAATACAAAGTTTCCTCAACGATCAAATATCAGAAACATACTTTACGACTAAAACATTTTCAGTTTCAGCATTCAACATTTAGTTTATGACACCAAACATCCGGATGGTAAGGCACATGACGGCACTGCAGTTTTAATCAAAAAAAGAATAAAGTACTATGAACTAAACAAATATGATAAAGAGGTCGATCGTTGATCGTTGAAGAGATCGGACGTGCTTTGCTCGTTCTCTTCATTTTACAATTTTTAATTTATTTAGTTTAATTTATTTTAATTTTTAATTAATGTGTGTGAGTATGCAAAGGGAAAGTGATGGTTCACAAAAGTTTAATTAATTAATTTATTGTATTATGTTGGTTTTAATGTTAAAGGGATCAATTTTGCGATTATCGGAATTAAACTATTGTGATAGGAGTGTGTGTATTAGGGATTACGCAATGAATATAAATGGAACTCTGTCGCTTTTCCCAGAGTACATGTATAGATGTTTATTCAGGATTTTATGAAATTGTTCATGTTTAAGACATGTCTTTTTTTTTATTGTAATATTCATCTCTTTTTAACCAACATGATTTTAGTAAAAACAATTGTGTTTCACATAAACTTCACTTCTAATAAATTTAAATTGCGCGTGTTTCATTTTTATTACTAAATATTCGTTTTGCTCTAACCAATTTAATATACATATGTTTAATAATTTATAGGTTATGAGTTGGAAAACATGTGCACTTATATAGAATGTAAAAATAAAAAATGTAAAATTTAGTGTTGTTTGCGTTGTTTATACTGAGAATCAAGTTGGAATCGAGTTGCATTGTGATTTTTATTTTTCTGTACCGCAAAATGGCGAATTGAGAAAGTTGATCTTTTTGACTCAACGAAAACCGTTTTTTTTTTTTTGTTTTTTGTTTTAGTTTTTATATTTTTAATATAAATGTGTAATATGTATATCTATTTTAAGGCAATGGTATAGTTTTAGTGAAATAGTTATTGAGGATCAAAATTATGATTGTATATTAATATTTATCTCTGTTTAAAAATGTTAGACCAAAAATTTTCTTTGTTTTCTTTTTCTTAGCGATATAGAGGCACTAGTGGTTATATTTTCGAACAGTTTGATCTTATTGTATATTATTGGGATTTTCGTATGTAAAATAGGAACTGTTCGATTAACATGGTAAATAGGGACAATATATGTTGAGCGGAGATCAAAACCATTATTCACCACTTTGTTCTTAAAACATTTCATGGTTGCATTTTCGTACTGGTCCAGATGTTGAATTGAGTATGGACAATATTTACATGGACTGTGAATGATTATTTATTTATTTGCGTTTCCTGGGTAATCATAAGATGTGGGGCTTTGTTAATTTTTAATTCATTACCATGCAAAATAATGATTTTTACATACTAGTTTCCTATTTGATTATTTCTGTTCGATTTGAACCATTGTTTGGAAGTACTCCCTTCAAATTAATGCGTGATCACAGTTTGATGTACGCGAGGCGTATGGACATGGATATCGCTTGCTGGTCGTCCGATTGATTTGGATTATTCAAACGAAAATGCTGATTATTTCTTTTGTTGAGAGTGGTCCATTCGAGATTTTTTCTGGTCGTGGAGGTAGGTTGATTTATCTATGACTGGACACAATAGGGATGATTTGTTCGGTTTGTGGATAAGAATGGCTTTGGTATATTTCCGCGGGAGGGGGATGTAAATGTTAATATATATAATTATTTTTATAATTTTTATATTTTTTGTATTTTTATATTTTTTAAAATCTTTAAATTTTTATATTTTTTATATTCTTCATATTTTTGTATATTTAATATTTTTATATTGTTTAAATTTTTTAAATTTTTATATATTGTATATTTTTTATATTTTTATATTTTTATATTTTTTATATTTTTTATATTTTTTATATTTTTATATATTTGTTATATTTTAGGTTTTTTATATTTTTTATATTCTAATATTTTTTATATTTTTATACTTTTTATGTTTTGTATTTTTTTATATATTTTATATTTTTTATTTTTTTATATTTGTTATATTTTTATACTTTTTATAATTTTGTATTTTTTAAATTTTTTATATTTTTTATATATTTTTATATTTTGTGTTATATTTTTATTTTAATATTTTTTATATTTTTACATTTAATTGTAAATTTCAAACGAAAACTAGTTCAATTTCTTACAGCTTAGGGTTTGCAGAAATCATTAATAGATATTTTTTTCCAGAAAAACACTGCAAGATTACAGAAAAATGGTTGGTGATTGAAGTTCCTGATAAGATATGACAAAATGCAGAGCAGTTCATTATAATTTTGATTATCTACTAACAGTAGTTTGAATATTGGCTACCGAGAAACCAGACCAATTCTGTAATTACTGACTTACCCTTTCTTCCCCTTCGCCACAAAAAAATACTAGCTTTCGATCGCTTAGGTATCAGTAACCGGGTCGAGTTTGTTATAACTAACATTCCATCCACTCCTTCGGTTTTGTTATATGTAACATGGGTGTACGATGGTGTTCGCGGTTCGTCCTTGGCCGTATACTTTAATCAATCAATTAATGAATCAATCAATCAATCAATGAACTAAACAAATATGATAAAGGTCAGATTCAAGCAACTAATATCTGCCTAGAAAAATGGTCTGGTAATTGTGTCATTTTTGCCGTTTACTGCCCATCTAAACACGCAACTAAAAATGCAGCAATTTACTGATTATTTTAATCAGCTAGGCACACCACTCCTCGCAAGGAGGCGATTACAATGCTAAACATTCTCCAATTACAGTCAAATTGAGTACCGATGCCTTAAAAATTGACCCACCTATACTTCTAACAATCAAAATAACTAAATGGGATATATATATATATATATATATATATATATATATATATATATATATATATATATATATATAAACGTCAATAAACAAAACTGCCAACTGGACTTCCCTCTGTCCACACCAGAAGATATTGAAGTAGCAACAAAAAATGTAACTCAATTAATGAAATTCGCAAAAGGCTAAACCTGGTTATATTAGCTCTGAAAGAGTCAATACGCCATCACCTAAAGTTCAGCAGTGAATTAAAGAAAAGCGGAACATACTCCGGAACAATGGCAGCACCAAAACTCTCCACTACTCAAATGGAAATTAAATAAAGCTTTTAAAGCTCTGAAACGAGCTAACTTTGGTAGAGGAAGCAGATCAAGGAATACAGAATTACCTGAGTTAACTCTCAGCAACGGAAAAAAACGATAAAAAAAATAGTATACTGCCGGATTATACAAAGGATACTTATATCGTAAATCCTATAAAATTTAAGTGGAAAAGTGTTAAATCTACTATAAAAAAAAGTTAAACCGAAAGAAAAATCTAGGATATGATTTAATTACCGGAAAAATGATTAAAGAATTTCCATAAAAATGCATAAAACTCTTAACCTATATATTTAATGCAATAATGAGATGTGGATATCTCCCAAAAAATGGAAAAAGTCACTAAGTATAATGATCCTGAAACCTGGCAAGGGCGAAACGCAAGTCGCGTCATACAGGCCGATAAGTCTTCTTTCGCCAGTTTCAAAACTTTTTGAAAAATATCACTACAAAAATTAAAGCCAATATTATCTGCGGAGCACATTATACCAGACCACCAGAATGGGTTTCGTGACCAGCATACTACTCTAGAGCAGGTGCAAAGAGTTGTAAATGCAGTCAAACTAGCTCTAGAGAAAAAGAAAAAATGTTCCTCCGTTTTCCTAGATATTACACAAGCTTTTGACAAAGTGTGGCATGAGAGCCTGATATACAAAATAAAAACTCTGCTCCCAAACAAATTTCATAGACTTCTTGAAAACTACCTGTTCGAAAGAAAATGTCAGGTCAAATTTCAGGTGAATGAAGCCATTACCGAACTAAATCTGATAAACGCAGGGGTTCCACAAGGAGGGGTATTGGGACCAATGCTTTACTTGTTGTACACAGCTGATCTACCAACCACTGAAAAGTTGGTCACATCAACATTTGCTGATAACACTGCTATTATGTATTCACATAAAAATCAACAAATTACATCACGAGAGCTACAAAATCACATAAACAAAATTGAGGACTGCAAAAAAAGTGGCTCATAAAAGCGAATGAAAACAAATCGGCGCACATATCGTTTATACTAAATAGACGTCACAATTTCTTAACAAACAAATGTGAAATACCTGGGTTTTCATCCTTGAAAAAACATTGAAACAAAGTAAAAACAAACAAAAATAAAATTTTCAAAAATGTACTGGCTGATTGGAAGAAGATCAAAACAATCCTTAAACTGCAAAGTTCTACTATACAAGGCGATCCTAATTACCATTTGGACATATGGAATTCTGCTATGGGGCTCTAACAGCGCATCAATTAAACACCTTTTAAAATGCACGCAATCAAAAATGCTACGTAGTATTACAAATTCTGCTTGGTATATTCGAAATGATAACACCCACAGGGACCTAGAAATTAAAACGGTAAAACAAATGATAAAAACATACAGTTTGAAATTCAAAATTGAAAACTCATCCCAATGAATTAGCAAGGGAACTACTAAGGTAGCCAAAATATAGACATCTTCGCAGAACAGACCCACTAGATTCAATGCAGCAATAAAGCCATTGGCACTAATTAAAAAATAATAATTAAAATAATACCGTTGTATTTCCATATTATCGCGTTTGAAATTTTCGGCTGCATGTCTTCGTTGTACTACACTTTTCTTTAATATTAAACTCCATTCCATCCATCAGCGATTTATATTTTGCACACTGTCCCAGAACGATGTCTTTTTAGAATTAACATGGCAAGTGTGAATTTCTCCGCAGTCGGTATTTGATTAATTTCAAAGTGCTTTGCGACCACATATTTGTATTTAAAAAATATATTTGCATCTAGAACCACCTTCAACCTATTATTAACGAAGTTACAGCCAGTTAAAATCCGACAGGAACCAAAAATTTTAAAACATATTTTTATCAGAATTAAGAGACTAGAAATTTTTATTTTCTTTATGAAAAGTTAAATGTCGATGGCTTTTAGAATAAAAATCGACTTGGCTCCTTCTATAGATTTTAAAGCCATAAAAAGAGCTGGGTCGAGATTGAGTTAGATTATTTCAAAAACCAAAGCTATAAATGGGATCATAGTGTTAATGGCACAAGCAGGCCAGTAATGGCCTTAAAACCATATAATTAAAATTAAATGTACACAAACTGATTTATAAAAAAATATAATTTTCCAGTGATTTTTCCATAAAATAGTTTTACACATACGCTAATTTAATTAAAAACTTTTCCTACCAGTACCAAGTATTTAAATTTTTATTTTCCTGTTATTTTGTAATAAATTTTTCATTGTAGTTTTAACAATAAGGTAAATAAATATGGAAATAAATAAAGGATTCACATAGGATATATAGTAACACAAATATGTACTAAATAATTTTTTTTTTAATTATATATAACATATTTCACTGTTCCAAATATACATACCAATAACGAAAGTTTATCTATTTATTTTCAAAAAAAAAATTGTATCGTTTTTCTGCAAATTGAATAATCCTTAATTTATTACATTTCCCTATCAAAAACCAAAATGATACAAAAAAAATGTTGATGTTGATGCCAAAAAACCATAACTGACATGTACTCTATAAGCCAAACATATAATAATATTCTTTGATCTTTGCGTCATGAAAATCATATAAATACATATAAAATGTATGACAACAACATTTTTTTTTGTTCTGCAATTCTTGTAAATTACATTTAAACGTGATATCATATTTCCATTGAAGAAAAATCGAAGGAAAACATGGGAGCGCGAGCGAGAAGAAAAATCGAATATAACAAAGTGATTTTATTTTTCCTCATCTTGCGATGGTATAGACAAGACATGGAAAATATCATCATATATTTTATAGCATTATTATATAATTCACTGTTTTGAGGGATAAATATATTATTATATTTGAAATCATTGTATTTGTTCCATTAGCTTTTCGTTTCTAAATCACAATTTATTTATAATATTTGTGTTATTTTATGTTTTTTTTTTGTTTTGTTTTCCATGTTCTTAAAGAAGAAAATCCAATTTGAATAAATTTTCATTTTTCTACTTGTGCACCCTCCTATCAGTGTAAATATATATATATATATATATATATATATATATATATATATATATATATATATATATATATATATATATATATATACATAAACAAGGGGTGAAGCATTTGACTTGACAACCCAGATATCGTGAATCGCTGTGAAGGTCATTTGAAGGTTAATTTTATTTTTTATGTAGAACCCATTCATATTCTTATCTGATTTGTTTATTTTATCCAAAATTATTACCAAAATATAACATAATTATTAAAGTTTATATATTCTTGGTACTTACCGATAGATGGCCCTACATGCTTTCTGTCTAATTTCAAATTACAATTTAAAATTGCTGCCGTTTCAAAACGGTTGTTGCCTGCTTAATTAATTCGTACATGATTCTTATGTGTCTTCCTATTTCTTAGGGTTGATAATTTACAGCATTCGACCAATGACTTTTTGAATGGTTTCAGTCAGCCATTTTAGCTCTGCTAGTTTTCATTTTTGTTTACTTCACGTTAAGAACATCAAGTCTAATTTTGTTTTGGGTTGCCTGCTGTGTAATAACTCACTCGGTGATTGGTCGTTACTTGTTGGTGATGTACCATGTAATGGTGATTAAGTGCTAGGGAGTGAAGAAGCGCAGGACTAGTTTATACCGCTTCGTTCACTATATTTGATGTCTGACAAAATGTTCTACAACGTCCGATGCCGGACACCATCGAATAAAAATCTACACAAATTAACTCATGTGTTTCAGAAATGGACCCGCTTAATCAATTAGAATACGTTCCCATGATTTTGTGCAGTTGGCCAGCTCCTGTATTGTATTTGTGTATAGGAAGCCTCCTCCTGAAAACTTTTGCAGGCCTTTGAAATTAATCATAATGCTTATGCGTCACAAACCACTGCTGCCCAAACATCGTTTGTAAATTTTGTACATCAAATTATTTACAAGCCTTACTGGTAACCGAGAGAATGCGTCAGCACCTTGTCTTTCCACTCAAAAACGGCTGCCCTACTTTTCAGTTCACTTAAAACGAGTGAAATTTAAAAAAAGTCTGCGATATAACCATTTTTGCCAAAAATGCGCATATATATTTTATATTGTCGGCCTTACCATGCCTCGGATGGCTATGACACGTGAACTGAGTAACGAAAGTTACTGATAATGCAACACTTTAAACGGTTTTGTTATCAATGTAAGCTGCTTTTATTCTTCGTCAAGTTCTAATTGATGATATAAGTGTCTTTGAAGTGAAATTAGGGTTCAGGGTCACTGCTAATTACATGCTTTTAAAGTCATTTCTAAAACCGATAGCCAAATTGTATACTCCTTTATTAAGGTTTTACTGTTACACCTATTCATAACGACATGCTCCATAAACTCGTTTTACAGCTTCTAAATTTTGATGTTTTTACCTCCAGCAAGTTGGCATGGTGCTTGCATTATACTATGATTTTACATAACAAATAACCTCTTTTCAATCCTTCATCAAATACTGTTGAAAAAGTTGCCTCAATCATATGAGGCGTTAGTCCTTGCCACCAAAATTTTGTATACTTGCACAAATTATTAGTGGATCTGAGTTTTTACGAATTATAATGAAAGGCTCAACAGTATGGCAGCACTCAAGGAAGTTTCAGAGAACAAGAAATTTGAAGGTGAAACTGTACTGCTTGATTACTTGTATGGAAAGAATCAGGTGGACCAAATGACCAGCACTTTCATGCAATTAGAAATAAGATCGTTTGACATTGGAATTTTAAGCACAGGTTGAAGGTCACCCGCCATAGTTTTTTTTGAGATAGAAAAACATTGGATGGAAAATCTTTAAACCTCTAACCTTAAACCTTAAACCTTAAACCTTAAACCTTAAACCTTAAACCTTAAACCTTAAACCTTAAACCTTAAACCTTAAACCTTAAACCTTAAACCTTAAACCTTAAACCTTAAACCATAAACCTTAAACCTTAAACCTTAAACCTTAAACCTTAAACCTTAAACCTTAAACCTTAAACCTTAAACCTTAAACCTTAAACCTTAAACCTTAAACCTTAAACCTTAAACCTTAAACCTTAAACCTTAAACCTTAAACCTTAAACCTTAAACCTTAAACCTTAAACCTTAAACCTTAAACCTTAAACCTTAAACCTTAAACCTTAAACCTTAAACCTTAAACCTTAAACCTTAAACCTTAAACCTTAAACCTTAAACCTTAAACCTTAAACCTTAAACCTTAAACCTTAAACCTTAAACCTTAAACCTTAAACCTTAAACCTTAAACCTTAAACCTTAAACCTGAAACCATAAACCTTAAACCTTAAACCTTAAACCTTAAATCTTAAACCTTAAACCTTAAACCTTAAACCTTAAACCTTAAACCTTAAACCTTAAACCTTAAACCTTAAACCTTAAACCTTAAACCTTAAACCTTAAACCTTAAACCTTAAACCTTAAACCTTAAACCTTAAACCTTAAACCTTAAACCTTAAACCTTAAACCTTAAACCTTAAACCTTAAATCTTAAACCTTAAACCTTAAACCTTAAACCTTAAACCTTAAACCTTAAACCTTAAACCTTAAACCTTAAACCTTAAACCTTAAACCTTAAACCTTAAACCTTAAACCTTAAACCTTAAACCTTAAACCTTAAACCTTAAACCTTAAACCTTAAACCTTAAACCTTAAACCTTAAACCTTAAACCTTAAACATTAAACCTTAAACCTTAAACCTTAAACCTTAAACCTTAAACCTTAAACCTTAAACCTTAAACCTTAAACCTTAAACCTTAAACCTTAAACCTTAAACCTTAAACCATAAACCTTAAACCTTAAACCTTAAACCTTAAACCTTAAACCTTAAACCTTAAACCTTAAACCTTAAACCTTAAACCTTAAACCTTAAACCTTAAACCTTAAACCTTAAACCTTAAACCTTAAACCTTAAACCTTTTACAAAAGTACCAGATCGGGTCACCGACACAAGTTATCTACTGGATCGGTTTTTAATATCGCCTGTGAAGAAATTAAACATCTGTCAGTTCCCTTTTAGGGAATTCTGACTATCGTTTTATTGCAGCGGAATTTTAAACGTCGTTCATGACACTATAAAAGGGTCGCAAGCCACAAAGGGCCACGAAAATAAGATTAGAGAAGAGTTGTGGCAAGTCTTAGAAATCGGGCTATAGCTATCGATTCCTTTTTCGGACCTTTTGATCCTCAGTTTGTAAAGTTGAGTAACATTTTTTGGAAACTAGGAAATTATCTACACCACCTCTGAAAATTAGGAACAATATTTTTTCTACTGCCCAAGAAAAAGCTAATCTTCTCGTCCGAAAATTTGCTGCAAACTCTAGTTTAGTTTATTCTAACTTAACACTGCCGATAATCCCTTTAGCGAGCTTGCCTTATCACTAAAGTCCTTAAAAACATTAACATACAAAATTCAGCCGGTTCGGATGATATTACGCTATTGTTCTTAAACATTGTTGTAAATCCCTGTCAAAGCCACTATCATGTTTGTTCCATCGAAGATTACCATCTAATTTTTGATCTTCAGTATCGTTTTCGTGGAGGGCGTTCATCAGGTGACTTCGATATTTCAAAGGCATTTGATCTTGTGTGGAGCAAGTATTTGCAGTGCAAATTGCAGTGCACAGTGCAGTGCAGTTAAGCTTAATAATTATTTAATTATTTAATTTTATATAATTTAATTAAATTATTTAATTTTATAAATGAAGAATTTTCTTCTTTGTCGGAAAATTCATGTGGTGGTAGATAGTGTGACTTCCGTTTCTCATTTCTTAAACGCTGATGTCCCTCAGGGATCCTCTACTTCTCCGATCCTTTTTCTAATTTGCATCAATGATCTATCAGCAACTCTCAATCTTATATACTCATATGGTGATGACAGCTCATTTTCCGCCTCACTTAAGTCAGAATAAAATTTTTCTCTAATACTTAATTTGTGGAGCGATATTAATCAAGTTTAGTAATTCTAATGGAAAGGGTGGAGCTGTCATTTGCTATAAATGTTACTTTACCATTTACCACCTTCTGCCATTTGGCTAATTGAATATTTAGAATAACGCTCATAATTTTTAGTTCCAACCTATTACAACGCCTTCCGTTCTATAAATTTTCAAAGGCTTGTGAATTATGAATACGTATAAAAGTCGATCAGTACCACCTAGAGCATATTCTGGTATTTTACTCTTAAAACGCTTAGAAAAAAGAAAAAGTGTAAAAAAGTTATGTTTGGCAACCAAAAATTGACTTCTAGCTATTCGTATTCGAAGGTAAGTTACTTAAGAAATTCGCCTACCTTAACTATCGGTATCTGATGTAGTTGCAAGAAGCTTAAAAGTCAGTTACAACATTCATCTCACAAATTTGTTAGTGACCTTCTAAATTTTTTCCTTAAAAGGAAATAATAAGGATATTTCTTATCTTTCGGTTATTATCAAAAACCATTTGCACGAATACAATTAGCTGCGATATAAAGATGTCAGTAGATTCAACTACCTGATTATTATTAATCTCTGAGAATATATCAGTCGAATATTGAATAAGCTGCAAAATGGAGGATTGGACAAACCACTAAAGAATGACTGCCTACAATCTTAATTTTAGTTTAATGATTTTGGAGAAATCCTTGAGTTCAAATTTAAAAAAGAGAACCTTCGTATCGCATTATACTGTTATCAACCACAATATCGATGATATTGGTATGAACTCGCCGAATTTTGTAGAATATCGGTACAATATATTCATCTGTGGTATCAATTTAAATAACTCACCAGGTTAATGTAATACATTGTGTGCGCAGCATTGCACATTGGAGACACTAAATATCATCATCATCATCATCGTCGTCTTTTTTTTTTTTTTTTTTTTTGCGTTCGTAAATCTAATTTTTGAACTAAATTGATATTTTATTGTTGAATAAATTTTATTTTATTTATTATTTATTTATTTAAAAAATGTTATCTATTTATTTTAATGAAGTTACTAATTTAATCTGGTATGGCACTTAAAACGATTTGATACTATATTTTATAAAACAAAATGCGATAAAGTGGACCTTTCAAGTTGCAAGATTAAATATAATGAATTATATCAGGCTTAGAGGCAGTCTTGAGTAGGAGAAGCATCCACCAAGTTCATTACAATGTAATTATCAGATTTCGATGCATTCTAATGTCTAGGTAATATTTTTCCATCAACTTGTTTATATTCGTACCTAAATGTTAAATTGTATCGCTCACGTAACTTTCGATTAAATGGAGTAATTATTTTGAAGCTTTGTTGGTATAGACTCTAATACATTCGTTCTGTGATATTTTTAGTTTTCCAGAGTTATGTTTAAACAATTGTCATCGCCTATTTATATTGTGTGCATTTGTAACCGAAACATTTAAATTTTATACGACTTGCAGATGTTTTTCATATTTTCTGAATTCACATAAAATCTTTCGACTGGTCTTCTGAAGCTTGGTTGAAAGTTTAGGAAATAAATTATCTATCAGACTTTCTAGTAGTACTTCTTGAGTCGGTGCACCTTGTGGTTGAGGTGACCGTCCTATAGCAGTCTTTGGTTTCATTATGTTCCAATAACGTAAAGCGGCAAAGCGTTTTTCCTTTATATGCTTTTTTTTCATACTAAAGTACTTGAAGCGGTTAAGTACACTGTACTCATCCGTACAAACTTATAGGTAAACATATAATTAACATAATTATATGTTTACATCACATCACACACATTAACTTCACGACATATCAATTTGGTTATTTGTTTACATAATATTGACATTCAATCAATTTTGAAGTCGAACAAAATTTCTTTTCAGCACATTGCTGAAACGATGGTTGCTGTGTTTACCACGAGATGAAGCGCCACATCAAATGCAAAATAAAAGACGCACAATCGTTCATTTCATTTGTTGACATCGTTCAGACAACACAAAAAAAAAGACGATCACCATCGCTATCATAATTACAACATCATCACCAACAACAACAATTAACTCGATTAATTGTTTGGTATAAAACTGTGAGTAAATTTAGAAAACATAACATTTGTGCTAATAAAAATTAATTAATTATAATTATTGAATTTTTATACAATAATTATATTGTATATAGTGAGTTTTATTATTCCCTACGTGAGAAGATTTTTTATCCTATATACTAAATGGTGTAGTTGAATTGTCAGCACTGCTCTTGTTTGTTGAAATTGACCTAGACTCAGAGTTTCGTAGCAATCCTAGCATTATGACTAACAATTTAGCCTTAACAATATTAAGACTGTTTTTGTCCGAGTGCTGTTCAGCTCCATGTAAAAGTTAAAAAGCCTAACTCTCATAAAAAATATCGAAAAATGGAAACTGAGTTCCAGGTTTAACTAGAACAGTTCTTTAATTAACCCTCTACTATTGGGTTGGATTTAAATTTCAAACACATCCCACAAAGGTGTTTGGTGATTACTATCAAGACGACTGGATACAGTTTAAAATTCATGTACATTTTCATTGCGGGAAACGCCATTATATATTAATACAAATAATCCTGCAATTGCTCTGAAACTATTTTTTATTACAACAAAGGTTCATACACTTATTTAGCTATGGAATTGACTACTTCCTCTCTACTATAAATATATCGAATCTATCTGAAAATCTAACCCTAATTTCCAATTCAATTTTATGTAGGTTTAGGGAAATATAAAATTCCAACTTTATAAGCAAAATTAAAGATTTTCGATCACTTTCACGAAGTTCTCAACAAAATTGAGAAATTTAACGGTCAAAACCTAAATCTTATCACATGAAAGAACGAAAAAACGAGACTCATTTTAAGTGCTGTTCTTTCTTGTTTTTCAGTTTGTTTGATAGAAAACAAAATCTTAAGGTAGCTTAATCAGTTTATTCGGTGTTTAAAGCTGCTCATTTACACTGCGAGCAACTTCCACAGTACCTACAGTGCTCTGTGATTACCTTAGAGTATATACCGTAGATACCGTGATAGTGTCTTTAATTTATGCTAAATGGAGTGGAATTGAAACGTGAGAAAAAAGGAGTGTATATTAAAAGTAACTTCAGTGCCAGCTCACGCGGATCACAACCTCGCTTGACAATACTAAAATGGCTCAAATTTGACTTAGTAGGAAGATGTTAAAACTAGCTATCGCATTTTCGAGAAAAATCAAACATCTATTGGACATAACGATAACAAGGAGAATGCAGCGAGTCAAAAACGTCATTTAATAGAAATATTGGATGAATATAGCTTCCATTTACGGTCTCTACATACGAACAGGAAATTGGATTATGAAACAAAAAAAATGGTTAGAAGCTGCTTCTGAGGACAAATTTGCGTCTTTATCAGATATTTCCAATTTAATCCATAAACGATGTATGAAATTAAAATTGTTACTTGCCAAATCTCCAACAGCTTTGCTACACATTCATGTCATATGGTCATCGGCACTCTGCTACAATTACCGAAAGAATGGTCATGCTTTGAAAATATTGTCAGTACAGCAGTCATTTAAAATTTGTAGTCTTAAGCACTATTCGATACTGCACCTAAGCACAAGCACTCCCAGTACTCTAGCTTTACAAATCCTTAGTTCAGACACTTCCACACCATCTACGTCAAAACCATTAACTTCTTCCAATCCTTCTTTGCTTACGTTCATTCGACGTATACTAAAGCCTGCACTATCTATGTGTTAAACACTTTTTAAAGTGATTCTTTAAAGTGATAAAGTGACATTGGTTTTTTTGTAAGGCAACCATTAATTCAGCCACCTAATTCCAACATCAGGAATACTTCTTTCAAGCATTCATCGATGAGTATTTGGCACTCGAACTATTACCATTCATCATTGCCTGCTAAAACCAAATGGTTTAATGACAAAATTAAGAGTCATCTTCGATGGTTTAGCAAAAACCAGCAGTCCCTGCGGTCTTTAAATGACTTGTTGATGTCGATGACATAATAACCGGAGCCTATTCTATTTAACAACTTGCATGGAATTATGAAAATTGTTTGCCAACTCTCCAGTCATCTCAGCTTCTATACCAAAAAAAAGTCTAGAACATCAAGAACAATTGTTGCATATCGATATCGACGACTAAACATTAAAGAGTTTTGAATTTTTGGCCACTTCCATCAAACTTGAAAATTGGTAAAAGAGACACTCTCGAATCTCAGGACCGATAACTAGTAAGGAATTAGCAACCTAACTCTATCATAAAACTTCCGCGCTCCAATCAAAACATATCAAAATAAAGAATATGCTGTAATAACCTAAGAATAACCCATTTGCATTCCAAGATACTATTCTCAGCGTCTTAATCATTTTATGATTTGCTTTTATCTAATTTATATTTTGATGAACTTTATCAAGGTTTTTTTCAACCCAGTCATTTTGTTTTTTAATTTCTCCAAGTGTGCTTTGAAGACCTTCTTCTTGTGCGTCTAATCGCTTATTGAGAGCTTCTAGATTTCTCAATATATTTTGTAAAGCTTGGTCTAGTTTTTCTAGTCTTTGATTGTTTTGTTGGGCTTCTTGAGAGTAAGTCTGGTTGGTGCTCGGTTTTTGCTTTTTTTGTCTCTCGTATACATATTTAACATGATTTTGTTTCGGTCTTCATTATTTATTTCTCATTTTTTTTAATTCTTTTGCAACTTCACATCCTCGATAGTTAGCGGGATAATGCCTTTGCAATTGACACATTTTGAAGGTGGGTTTTTACTAATTCGACAAGCATTGCCAGCGAGATTCCCTGTGCATTTGACACTTCTATAGGTTCGCGATTACAGTATTTTTGAGTATGGTTAAATTTTTTCCACTGTTGTATTTGTCTAGTAGCTTTTCTCAATGGCTCAATTTTAGCTCTTAGGTGGAGAATTGCATTTAAGTTATAGATTTTTTTTATATTTTTCTTATTGACGAAGGTTAACATGAAGAGTGGAAGATACTAAGCGGTTGGAAAGGATTTTTATTTAATATCGTAGTCTCCGCTCCATCATTGATTTTATCGTTCTTCAAAGAAATCTTTTCTTTTTCTAATTCATTTAGTTTTGTTCTTTTTTACTTGTTCGATCTTTTGAACATCATTATTTACCGTAACAGTCGACTTTTCCGGCAGTGTTTCGCATGATGGTGATTTGTAGCTGAATTGCATATTCTTTACTAGTGACCAAGGTTTTAGGCCACTTCTATGGAATGGTTGTTGACGTAGTATGTTTCACAGGAACTGTGAATAATTTACAGAAGATTGAATATATATATATATATATATATATATATATATATATATATATATATATATATATAAATATATATATATATATATATATATATATATATATATATATATATATATATATATATATATATATAACAGTAACTTGTCGCTTTATTGGGTTATTTTAATGAAAAAAACCACAACATTATTCTCTGATCCTATAAAAATTTTAAAACTCTTTATACCTGCTTATGGCAAATGTAATAGCACGGTTATATTCAAGAACGGTGTTTATAGTTCGTCTAAACACCATATTCCCACAATCAATCTGTGTAAACTATTTTATGATCAATTCCAATTGAAAATCAAATTCACCATAGCTTTTCCAATCGAGTAGAAAAGTTTTCATTTTATAATTACTATTATCGTTAAAATCATAAAATCATAAAATTTTTTTTTTTTGATTATGTTTTTTGCTGTTGTGTAGTGTTTGTTGTTATTCGATATCGAATCAAATCAAAAACAACGAAATTTTTTGGTTGTTTTTCTTTTATTACCTCATCCGCATGTTGTTGTTTCCCATCATATTTTCAATTGATTCCCAATCCGATAATAATTCAATATTTTATTTTATGTTCTGGTTTTTGTACTTGGTCCTAAAACTAACAATTTTCCATTTGGTTTATGTTCCTCCATTTGTACTTTCTATATATATATATATATATTCGAATATATAGCACAAAACCAACAAGGTGGATCAATATATGGAATTGTTTTAATGGCTTAGATTTTAGTGTCACCCACTTCGATGCCATAAAAATAAATAAAACATTTACAATAAAATAACAGCAACAACAACAACAAGAAGAAAATCAATTTTTCATTTTAAAAATTAGTCCATATAACTTTTTGACGATGATATTTCGATTTTGATTTGGTCGTCGAAATCGATTTAATTCGAAATATGTTTTTAAAATCACCACAGTACATATCCAGCATAAATACGATACAATTTTTAATTTCTCATACTCGCTTTTTTTTATGTGAATAAAAATAGGAAAATCCCAACCATAAAAAGAAAAAAAAGATTGATTAATTCGTAAGTTTAAAGTTGTTTAAGGGAAAATAAATTTTCATGTCGTTACTGCTCTGAATATATATATATATATATATATATATATATATATATATATATATATATTGACATTACTCTCTTCTGGATTTGCCTTTCTTTTTATTTCTTTTAGTATTACAACTGGACATTTTCAAACCCGTTTCCGCCACAGCTTCCGATTGCGCCCCTCTTGATTTCATTTTTCTTGCCTTCTTTATGTTGCCTTTTTGTTAAACTTTTTCCGCCGAACCTCCATCCAGCCTTTTTGGTTTTATTTATCTTCGTTTCTTTTCCTTTTCTGTCTGTTTCTCTTTGAGGACCACAAGATACTTTTCTCTTTTCAGTGTTCTCCGGTAAAACCGAATTCATACTGTTTTTAGTAATGTGACTGACTCCGTTTAACTGTTCTTTAGTAGAGAACAAGACTGTTCTTCCGTAAAGCCCACCCACGTCTTCTTTTGGGCATGTATAGTATGTCTTTAGTATCTTCCAATTTGTATAAGCCGTTTTAAAAAAACTTCTAAACGAGCATATTATCCTTAGAATTTCATCATAGCTTCCTTGGCTTGGTGTAGGAGGCAACTAAACAATGTTTGGATCGCTGGGCTGACAACCCACATCTATAAAAAACCTCTTTGTAAAAAAATTCAACAAAAGGAAATGTGGAAGCCGCCAAAATTATACCAGACCCACGCTTATGATAACGGACATGTTAGTCACTAAGAAAATCTGTGTTTGATGGCATTATATCAGACATGAAGGAGTATCGCTTGGAAATCGTTACTCTCCAGGAAACTCCCTGGCTAAAAAGTGGAGACCATGTGTCCCAAGGCTATACATTGATTTGCAATGGAGATGACCTCAGTAATCTTGGTGTTGGTTTTCTCCTTGGGCCCCAGATAAAAACGCTGTTTTAGATTTCAAAGCAGTTGATAATCGTTTGTGTAAGTTACGTTTATGCATGTGACTAGCCAATCTGACTGTAATTTGTATTATGCTTACTAATATAAGCCAACTCAAAGATAAAAACTCATTTTACAACCATTTGGATAATCTATAGCGACCGATAATGGGGAAAGAATGATGCACTTCACAAACGCCTATGACCTCACTGTGGATAGCACATTCCTTCCTCATAAAAATATCCACTTGGAAACATAGACTCACCCTCGGGTCCTCCAAGATGTGAAATCTTATCGGTTGGCTGCCAAATTTGTAGGAAGTGATCATCAATTGGTCACTGCCATAAGATGGCAGTTTTCATACAAGTCAAGAAAATGGAACTTATTTTTCAACTGTGAAGGTCTGATAAACGTAGACGAGGAAGGCCAATATCAGAATCGGTTGTCAGTGCTGCTCAGGCGACTCTAGGTAAAGTACAAATTAAACCCAAAAATGATTGGGGTGGTGAAAGATGTCGTCTTGCTGTCGTGCAACAGATTATAGCCTATAAACAAGTGCGAATACATTTTACAATCGCATGAAAGTACAACGCGGTCCTTTCTGGAAGAACCACCAAGCGAATGTGTAGAAGGAAAAAGCGTGAATGATGCGAGGCTGATGTCTTAAGATACAACAACTCAGCAATGAACGCAGTTCTCGTAACTTCTTTAAAGGAGTCACCAAACTTAACCATGCCTTCAGACGAAGTATATAGGATCATTGCTGAACTATAAAATGGCGAATATAATTAAATAAAAGTAAGTCTGTCCATGTGAACTTTACTTACTAAATGATAAAACAGAAGTCAGAGTTTAATACATTAATACAAAACGTATTCTATACGATAATACAGCCAAGTACTTAGAAATGATAATAAAACCCACACTACGATGGAAATCCCATATCAAGAACTTCAAGATCAAGAACTTCGTATAAAATTTCCTAAAATTTATTGGCTAAATGCGAATTTATAAGTTAGAAACCACTCAGTCACCATGGCCTGATTCTTCATCCAGTTCGGCCTTGCTTCTTGCTCCTACTCTATTTCACACAATAAAATTATTTTATCATTAAATTAAAATAAATTCAAATAAATTAAAAAAAATTATAATATTTTTCGAATCGTAAATAAATTGCAATGCTTAAAGGGTAAACGGTTTAATTGTTCGATCACAAAATTCAGTTTCATTGTCTTATTTCACGTCCAATTTTTTTTTGTTTCATAAATTTTTTTGGACTTGTTGCACTTAAATCACGGAAAAAATTTTGACAGACAACGAAACCATTTGAAAATCGCAATGGAACAGTTACATTTTGTATAGTTTAGATGTAATAATTATTGTAATTTATGTATAGTGGTGATAAAATAATTGTGTCAAATTGTACAATAAATACATATGTGTGATGTGAATTTAAAAAAATGTGACATATAATAACATAAATCATCGAAATACCGCCTCTTCTAGGCATAGTATAACTATAAGGGGTGAACACTTTTTTTTTTGTATTTTATAGTTTTTTCGTTGTAACTTGTAGTTCATTGTTTTATTCGATTAGATTTGAATTCTTGAAATGCATTCCTGTGTTTGTGATCCTAAATATGATATTACGGATTATTTTTGAAAAATTTCAACGTCGAGCTATATAAATACAACCAAATAAGGGTTGTTATTGCTATTATCGGACGATTGTTCTTTAAAAATGCTATCCAAGCTGATCCGATTTAATATCATATTTTAGCATCGTATGGAGATTATACTTTTTTGTTATTAGATTTTTCCATCTATAGAAACGCGACTATATATTGCTTAAAATTGTGTCACATTTGCCTTTAAAGTGCCGCGGGCGGCGCTACGATCTGTAAGAACGAAAGCTGGTCAACATTTGTTTATCTGTCATATTACATATAAAACTAGCGTAAGGTAAGTTTTATTTGCTAATAATTAGTATTTTACAATCATGTTTACTCACAAAACCTATTCTATTAATATTAGCAAAATTTAATAAATATATTCTTATATTATTTTTAGAGAATCAAAGTTTTATTAATTCATTTAGGGTACTTTGAAGTTTTTATTTTAGGAAATTGGGTTATGGTATTCGTAAAATTATTTTTACAATGACAGATGAAAAGTTTGGAGAGCAATTATTCCAATAATGGATTTTGTTTTCAGGAAACATTTGCTGATATAACTGAATGCACAATGGAGTTAATGATAAAAAATGAAAGAATGCAGAGCAGCTTGTTAAAATTGTGATTGTCTTGTGTTAACAGTAGTTGAATATTAGCTACCGGAAAACCGGTTCAAATCTGTCATTACTAATATGCCTTACCTTTCCTTATACTACAAAAAAACACTAACTATCGATCGCTTAGGTGTCTGCAACCAGGTCAAGTCTGTCATAACTAACAAATTCCGCATCCACTTCTTCGGTTTTGATATATGTAACACGGGTGTACCGTGGTACCCAGCATTCCGGGAGTTCCTGGTTAGTCCTTGGCCGTACACTCTAATCAATTAATATATATATATATATATATATATATATATATATATATATATATATATATATATATATATATATATATATATATATATATATATATAAAGTATGGTCCGAATAATAATTTTCTCACGATTTCAAAAAGGTTTGCCTTTTCTGTTAAGAATGCCAAATTTGTTTCGCTAATAATCCATTGCATACTTCTCGAACGTCTACTGTTTTGAAACCCGTATCATGCTAAACCGACCATTCTTAGAAAGATCTTAAATTATCCCTTTGGTAATATTGCTGTTAGTGCCAGCACAAAGCAGTTGTCAAACTATCAAACCAAAACTATGAGATTGATCGACAAATTAAAAGGTCGGATTCGATAAACCACACCGTTTTGCTAACAACATGTATAAAAGTTAGTTTCATTATTTAAGGAAAGTCCTCACACATCTACTATCACTCGATGCACTTAAACGACGTATGTAACAGTAGTATGATCGAATTATATATACTTAATAATGATCTCTAAACTAGGTGGAGATACAAAAAATATCTGGTATAATGCTGCCTGTTCTACCCACCTGTCCACGATAGACGATCTGTACAATCAATATTTTGAATGATTGCACTAATCGCCTTATACACAATAAACCAAATTTAACTAGCCACCCGCTATATCGCCTAATGTCACCAAACCTTCAACATTTTATTGTGTCCACTGCCAAGTTAATGGAAACACCATTGTTAGATGACAAAAATATCCCCATATGCTCCTTGATCAGGAGTTTTTTTTCTTGCTGCTTGCAGAGGCAAATTTTCATTTCTCCGAGGTCAAATTCCTCTCTTTACAATGAAGCCACTCAGTAAACACAGAATAATATACTCATATAATAGGTACTCTGCGGTTTCTATCTGATGATCTGATTAAAACTCACAAGTGTCCTGATATTTCCTTTACTGAAACTGACCGCCAAGTTCTTATGGTGAAATGGTTTGATCCGAGATTTGGCTTGTCTAAGGCCGGTAATACAGTTCTAATAGGTTAAGCAATGTACTTGTTTCTTTTACTAATGTTGCAGAGACCCACGGAATACCACAGGAAACCTCAGGGCCAATGTGTGTAGTGAATTTCGGCTAAAAAAACACTGTGGTGAGTATTGTGTGGTTAATTCCAAAGACACCAATACCGACTCCACTATCCATTTTTGATCAATTCGTGAACCAAACTAGGCTATTAGGTTCCAAAGGAGGTCCACCAATATCACAGTATGTTTTATTATGGACTGTTATTACGAAATTCCTGCTAAAGCAGAGTTCGGGCATCATGGATCCGGGACTCTAAAGTACATATCCAAGTTGAAAACTTCATTCAAAAATGTCCAGGTGACCCATATCATCATCATAACTATATTGATTCACCAGCTGTAATCTAGCTGCACAAGTAGCAGCAAATTTTTTGACGTAGATATGAATTGAAGTGAGTCCGATGAGGGATTCCATTGCCGCCGTAGGACAGGTGCAATGAGGTTAGCTAGTTCATTATAACTTTTTCCTGTACCTTAGACCACCAAACTATGGCCTCATAGGTTACAATCAGTCACAATATCATGATGTACATCCAGTAAATCATTTTTAAGCTGAGCTCCCAAGTCCTGCCGAACAAAGGCCGATATAGGCCCACATGGCTAGGACCGCGCGTCCCCTAGTTGAATTAATATGAGAGTTCCAATGCTGTTTCTTATCTAGGACAACACCCAGATATTTAACTTAATTTAAGTATCCGATAGTGATATCATTTAGACTAACTGAACTAAGAATCAATTTACGTCTTTTACTAGGGTTAATCAAAGGCCCTCTGTAATACATCAATTTAAAATAACAAACTAGGCCTGTTGCATGCTGGCAGGCATCGTACATTCATTTCCACCAGAGACTATGATAACCAAATCGTCCACATAATCAATGGCGTCATAACCGAGTAGATGTAGCTCATCAAGTAGCTCGTCGATCACGAATGACCTCAGCAAAGGTTACAGGACACCACCTTGAGGGCACCTCTTTACTACAATAATCGTGACTGGCTTAGTTTGAATGTAATCTTCCTAATAACCAACATAGAACTAATCCAGTAGTTAGTCGGATCATCAATATCTCTACGCCTGATTACTAGGGCAAAAATCTAGTATTGACAAAAGCTCCCTCAATATCCAAAAAAGCGCACAGAGCAACTTCTTTTGAGTGGTAGGCTGCTGCAACCTTGGTGACAAGTAAATGCAGCACCCCCTCCATAGATTTGCCAATTCTGTCGGCGAATTGATTAGGATTCAGAAGTCTGGTTACAGTTAACCAGTCTCTGATATGAAAATGTAACAGTCGTTCCATAGTTTTGAGAATAAACGATGTAAGAGTGATAGGTCGAAAGGACTTAGGGGATTCAGTTAGCCGATTGCCAAGCTTTGGGATAAAACCACATTGACTTGGCTCCAAGCCTAAATAAGTCCTAAATAAGGCAATCATAGCAGGGTAAATCACGTACAGGCCCCTTTGGGCTGAAAAGGTTCCATCCCCTCCTGAAGTCTTTGAAAAAAATGGGAGCAAAATTCATGGAATTGGAGCAAACGACTTATTGTCACCGTTTAACTGAAGAAAGTTCATTGTAAAATCGACTAATTTTTATAGCACTAGATGTTCAAAATTTCCATAAAATCATGAGCTATGAGCCAGTTGATGAAAGACTCCTGGAAAATTCTATTAATCATTTACCTACTCGATCCTGAATTCTTCAAACTTAACTAATGTTGGTCTACTATTTGGTGCCAAAATGTTGGTCTACTATTTGGTGAGCATATTTTACTCGCTCAAATTCAATTTGTTGTCAGAATCAATTTGAACCGTTTGATATTTGTTGGCTACTCAACAAGTTGAAGTCATCAAATTGAAAAGACTATCAAGAAACTCCCACATTCGGTTTACTTACTTCAAGTTTACTTACTATTTAACATTTTTGGACAGGTATATACAAAACGTTGTCCATTGGTTAATATATATTTTTATTTTTGGTCAAAAATACCTTTAAGTTACCAATTTTTTTGTGGCACGTGTATCGCAGGATGGCACAAGTTACGTAACTGTCCAAATACTGCTCTACTTAATGTTTTTGGGACATATGCGGTCGATTTCTACCTGTACTAAATTGTTAATACATTTTGAATTCCGATAATGGTATTTCTACAACTTCTATAAGATTTTTTACTTTAACGAATGCTGTTTCGCTTTCATTTGACCACGGGAGATCTTCCTTGACCTTTAGTGTCAAATATTTCGCCACAACAGGCAGAAATTAAAAAAACCGAATGGTTTTGCCAGTGTGGTTTTGTAAATGTCTTCTACAGCGATGGATAATTGGTTGTTGGCTCTATAAAGATCAATTTTATAGATCAATTGTGCAATCCGGCAAATGCGACAAACAGTATCTGTCTGATACTGTTATTGAGTTAAATCGGCGGTAGTTTTCGCACGGACGTTAATCTGTTAAATATTTCTTTTCAACTAAATGTCAATTTTGACAAAATTTCTGCTCCTATTATCGGATGATTTAGTTGTAGAGTAATAAAATCGTTCTAGAACGTTCTAAATTTTTATATCTGAGGCTGATTGTGATTTTTCAGAATAGAGCAACGCACTTTTTTGCATTATCGCCAAACATGAAGTGATACCGCAGCAAATAAATCCAATAGTATTTACACTTCTCCTACTATTCGATTTACTTAGAAACGTATTCTTGATGTTGAGGATTTTACTTGGCTCTTGATATACCGATGACTCGAAGTTTCGTCTTTGGTCCGAATGTAGTTCAAGTGGTACTCTAAACCGCCAAATCCAGTTATTTAAATCCAGCAATCTACCCCTTGCTCTAGTCTATGGACATTTGCTAGCCACACATGTGTAACATGCTTTATACTAATCTTACACGCCCCTCTGACAGTTGACCTAATAAAATCGATTTCAAATTTTTTCCAATCTTTTATTGATTCCCAAATTTTATTGATTTTGCATTTCGTGCAGGATTTCTGGTATTTGGTTCACTGTGAGTTCGATTTGCTGTCTATTGCTATTGTTGTCGGCCGATTTCCAAGATCTTATCGCAGCAACCCTAACTTTATGCTTAATGACTGACATTGCAAAAGAGTCATCTTGTTTCTGTTCCTGTCTTAGCAGATCCTTTGTCCATTGCTTCTTAACGTTCAGTTCGATTTGTGTCACTGCTGCAAAGCAATTCTTCTCTTTTTGTTTGACGCAGAGGTTGTATTTGTCTGCGCAAGGACCTTCCAACCTTGGTCGTTTCAATGTTGGTCTGATCCTTTTTTTATGAGAGCTTCGATCTGGGCTTATGCCTCACAGCACCTTAAAATTGCGCCTTGAAACTCTCAAATGGTATCTCGCCATCGAATTAAGGGTGTTTTAGAATTCCTTTGCGGCTTACGGCTGATGCCTTCCTTAATACGGTTTTAATAATATTCGGCTGGACTATCCCTATTTGGTGTTCGAGGAATGCTCCTGTTGGACTTCGAACATTTTAAGGCGGTTCTCCAATTCTTGTATCTTCACTTCTACATCAGCCGTGACTATTTGCATTTTCCAATCTATAAAAGCCATGATTGTTTGCATCTTTGTTTCTAGCTCGCATTTAAACTGGTTTAATTTAGCGTATAATTTACCACCATTTTCAGCCAACTGAATACCTAATTGAACACCTACTTGAGAGCTTTGTTACCCTACCTGCTACTTTATGCGTACTTTCATGTCCAAAGGTAGCTTCAGTTGTTCAGAAATAGATCGCTGACCTGAAACACCTATAGTTTCGTTTTAACCACTAAAATTATTTCACTTATCTCTGCTTCTTCTTGTTTTCCTGTCGGTGGTTTTCATTCTCCTTATGTAATGACATGTTTTCGGGCTGAACTTCTAGTCGTTCTAGTCTTGCTGGTGTTTGTGGTTGTGATGCTGCTGACTCTCGGACTTTTCTCGCCTCTCTTTCAGGTTTATCTAGTTCATGCTAGTTCAATACTAGTTCAATCTTGTTGCCTTCTGTATAGAGGCCCAGAAGCACCAATTCATCTCCCAACCTACTGAAATGTATATACGTGTTGATATAAGGAATTTTCAACTTTTGCGAAATCCCATCGCTGTCACCAATAGTTACGAATTTCTCGTGTATTCTGACAACATAAACAAAGATAGTATGGGTCATACACTCATACCACTGAATTACAAATAGAAATATACGAAATAGTACAAATCGAAATAATACAAGGAAAAGTCTGGACTGATATGACGGATGGTTTTTTAATGGGCCCTTTGCACAATCGTAGAAACTTCGCCCGACTAATCCGATGGTCATACTGTATAAAACAAATAAAGTTTTTTTGAGATTTTTATTGCCTTTTGGTTCGATTGCGAAGTGCGGGTGAAAATTGTGCAAAAAGTTTTACTGTACATAAAAAAAAACGGTTGAAATGTAATTTATAAACTTTAAACTTTCAAAATTACAAAATATTTAATGATAATAAACAAAATGAAAGAACTATAATAAGTATATAGTTGCTAGTCGGTTGTACTATATATTTATATAAATAATGATAAAATCAACTTTCTACACTTTATGGTATGCTGGATAGTGTACAACTTCATGTATCTCTCTCAACGGACTAATTTTATCTTAGAAAATTACATTTTTTTTTAATCCATAGTTTATACTATCTGTAGTAGTATGAAACTTGTTGTTGCTGGCTGAATTTTATATGGCACAATGGTTTCCGTATTAAATCGGATAAAAATATTGTAGTAGAATTGTTACACAGATTATACATTTTCCATTTGAACCTTCGATACGACCTGATAATTTATAGTTTAGTTGATAGTTTTTTTTATACATTTGGGTTAATAAAATTATCTATTACAATTAACATGTAATTTATTTTGATTATTTTTTTGTACTTTTTTTTTTAACAGAATTAATTGAAAATTATGAAGGCTCCAGAATTTTTGTAAAAAATTTTTTGCTATACATGAAATTTTGTAGACAAAACTTTTACGTTATACGAAATTACTTGTTTGGAACTACAATTAATTTGGTTTTTATCGTGTATCATATTAAAGAGTCGGTTTTCATCACAATTTCAGAAAAATTTAATTTTCCGTATGTCGTTTGTTATAATGTAATAAATAAAGGAAACAAATGAAAAACGATAAATTAAAAATGAAAATCTTGTGTGTATTGTATATACATAATTGATAAATAGGATTTTATGTGTGTGTCTGGCAAACGCAAAAAATACTCACGAAACACTTTGTCACATGACACGCACATATGTATTGTGTAATACCACATCGTATTGTTAATCTTTGTGCGACGTTATTGTAACGTTTATACAAAGAATCCCGAATGGAAAATTAACAATTGGATAATGAGGAAAATACATTTTCAACTGGGGTGGAATTTTTTGTTTTTTTTTTCGATTTGGAAATTGGATATGTATATAGTGCACAAGGTCACAATGATTATATAAAACTTATTATTCACCCTTGACTAAATTTATTACTTTAGAAAATCCCAAACTGCCACCATATCATCTTTTATAATATTATGAATTATTTACACCAATAACTCGCTTTGTGTCAGTTTATACAAGTTGAATTGTGAAAGAAGACGACACATTATCAAAACAACCATTTTAAGTTCAAATTTTACAGGACTCCTGTTTAAGTACAATGGGCTCATCAGGTCAACTTGTTGTAAAATCATGTTGACTACTGACCAATACATTCAAAATAACTGTTGCGTTAAATATCATTTTTTTCCATCGGTGTTCGTATCTTGATACATTATTTAGCGAATATTTATATAGTGATGAAAATCAGGCCATTTTATTTTGGTATTTTATTTAGAACCGTTTAAAGAACCGTTGTCGGAGTAAATATCAAAAGGAAGACCACCTCGGAGCACAAAACTGGTGTGGCAGTGACTCAATAGGGTAGGCAATGGCTAATAATAGCAACTAGTTGTGACCCATTCTCCATTGCTGCAACTATATGTAGAGTCTGCCAATAACGCCTAAGGTCAATGACTAAAGTTGGCTAAATATTAGATGCGAGTGTTAGCATTATAAAATAACGGGCAACGCCTAAGGTCAATGACTAAAGTTGGCTAAATATTAGATGCGAGTGTTAGCACTATAAAATATGGGCCGGATTAAGGTGTCATGCGACCCGTGCTGTTGATCAACCTGACTGGGGCCCCTTTCAAACAGCCCAATCTCGAATGGAGCGTCTGGATACCAAGCGACCTCAAGCCGTGCTTAGCATTATCCTTGCATTGTGAATCTCTGCAAGGATGGACATTCTTTTCTCCGCTACTCGTGAGACTTAAATGGATGTTAAGAATAAAAATATTGAGGCCGGCACTCTTAAATTGTCGGATCCAAAAGTAGAAAATCAGGTCTGTCGGCTTTTTGTCACCAAGGCTAGTGAAATAGGACACATGCACCGATAATGCAGGTCCCTGCAAACCAACCTATAATGGTAAAAGGGAAGCATGGAAAGCCCTAAAAAGGCTAGAAATAATTCCGTTGGTGGATAGGATGAATAAGGATAGACCCACACTGGAGTAGGCTACTAAAACGGTAGAACCTAATCCAGGAAGTTTATCCGAGAGCTCGCTGGAAAAGCCGGGGTCTGCTCCTACATGTCGAGACAGTGGTCGGTACAGGAACCATGTCAAGTTGACCGCTTGTGCCAACCAAAGGTCTCTGCGTCTTTATAAAAAAGAGATCAGTAGCCTCGGAGTAGTTGGGCCTGGAACTAAACAAGAAGTCCTTGCAGCTGAGGTTATCCCTTGTAGGCCAAGAGCACGGCCATTGATTCCAGCAGAGCAAAGCGATTTAAAAACGATCATGGATCTGATTAGGATGGGTAATCCTGAGTTACCGACCAACAACTGGAATATAGCCAGAATGTAGGAGGCTAAAAATGATTATTTGTCGGCTATAATCGTAATTAACAACGAATGGCTAAAACAGGTGGCTTAATTAGCTATGGTTTTATCGCTGTCACGCTGAAAATGTATAAGAAGGATGGGGCTGCTAAGTCAGGGACACCAAATTAAATTGGGGGAACTTCCGCTTTACACGGAGCCTTGGCTGAAGATGTATGTCCTTTAGACGAGTAGCATCAAATTTTAGAAACGAAAGAAGTAAAGGAGTTAAATCTGATTAACGAGTTATCCGGATCAATGGAAGAACTCAGCAATCTTTCTATGACCTCGGATTCAGAAGGATCCAATATTACTGTGATGTCTATTGATCTTTAAGCAGCAAGATAATAAAGCTAATACAAGTCAATCTACATGTCGTCTTGGTTTAAGAACCATGGATCAATGGTCGGGTTCTTGGACTTAGGGCAGGTAACTATAAAATACTCTTTGTACAGGTGGAAGGTAGAATTCGTTCGAGTATTCTTGCAAAGAAAAAACAAAAAAATCTGCTTGCCAATTATACCGATGCAGATGTTGTAGCAGCTAATTACGGATGCTCAGGTACGTAACATCAGAATCGTCATTGGATGCGAAGCAAATTCACACCACACGATCTGAGGAAGCACTGATACGAACGAGAGAGGTGAGTCACTCCTTTATTACATTCTAAGTACTAATATTTCAACAGGGCTACAATGCAAAAAGGTCTTCAAAACGCGAAGAAAACAAATGCTGGCGTGGACTGGAACTCCTATAAGGAAGTTCTCAAATCATACAAATACAAATTAAGAAGTGCCAAAAGCAATGTTTGGAGACTATTCTGTGATAACATACAAGAGTCCTCTAAGACTAGCTAGGCTACGTATGATTCGATCTGCTTTTCCTTCCATTCCAAGTTATTTACAACGAGCGGATGGTATCTGGACTACAACGGGGTCTGAATCTCTGGAGCTCCTACTGGAAACTCATTTCCCAGGATGTTCCGAATCTCCGACTGTTCTGCCTAAAACAAATAGGGCTTCGGGTCTCGCTGGGAAAATTGTCAACAGGAGGAACATATTGTTGTCAGTAAACAATTTTAAACCTTTGAAGTAAGCAGGTGCGGATGGCATTATTCTTGCCGACATCCAACGAACCAGTGGCTTAAAGGTTCCCTGGCTTGAAGTGATTTTTAAAAGTAGCCAAATGGAGTGAAGTATAGGTCATTTTTATACCTACGGCGGGAAAACGCTCTAATTGCCATCCAAAGGACATTAGGCCCATTAGTTTATCTTCACACTTCTTGAAAACTCTAGAGAGGCAGATAAAAAAGTTTATATTAAAGGCTCAATTGAGCAGGGAAAGTAAGCAGCATCTTAGCATGCAAGAGGAAATCAGTTGACTTTGCACTGCATTCCCTCTTAGGCCCTGTTGAAAAATCGTTAGAACATAAAGAATTATCTTTGGTGACCTTCTGTGATATAGAAGGGGTTTTTAACAATGTCAAAAGCGATCACGCAGGGACTTGAATCTAGATTGATCACTATCACACGGATGCTGGATTGATCAATTGCTTAGGGGCAGGGTCATTTTGGCTAATCTTGGTGTGGCATCTTCCCGGAAAATTTGTGAGTAGAGGTACACCGCAGGGTGGTGTATTATATCCTCTTCTTTGGAACTTGGTTATAAATAACCTGTTACTAAACCTAAAGAGGTCTGGCTTTAAAGTGGTTGCTTATGCAGATGATGTTGCCATCGGCGCCTTCAGCGGATATTTGTACCCTCAGAGATCTTATGCATAATGCAATTGGTATCCTTACCAAATGGACCAATAGGTACGGTTTGAGTGTTAATCCACTTAAAACTGAATTGGTCCTTTTTTCTGAGAAGCACAAAACTTCATTTTTTCTATAGTCCCACTCCTAACGGAGTTGGCTTAAATATCATAGATAAAGTGAAATTGTAGACAGCAAACTAAGCTGGAAACCTTAAATATTGGAAAGGATAAAGAAAGCTACAATAGTGCTATACTCCTGTAAGAATTCCATTGAGATAGGGTCTAAACCCTCGCATCGTACATCGGTTGTACACCTCTGTAGTTATGCCTGTTCTATTGTATGGAGTAATAGTTTGATAGCCAGCTCTAAATAAAGTGGCAAACCAAAAACTGCTGATGAAGGCTCAAAGAACTGCCTGCCTGTGTATTAGCAGTGAACTCAGAATCACTTCAACTTAGGCACTAGAGATTCTCATTCATCTAGTCCCTCTTGATATTTTAGCTAAGCAAATGGCTGCATGTATTGTTTTTAGGCTTAAATCAATTTCTCTGTAGACCTGTAGTAATTACTCAGCAAGTTTGACCTGCACTACACTTAATCAGGTCTAACCAACTAATATCCATGCAACGGTGCAATATTAGCATAATCGTGAGTATCATTACTAGACACTGTCTCGTTGGGTTTTTGGGAGCTCGCCTCCTATGTGACCTGTCATACCTCAGTAAGATGAGTGTTAGTGATATCAACCGCTTCGCGTTAGAAGCTCGAATTCCGCAGTAGGTGGTGAGTAGAGAATATATTTGTTGTGGTAAGGCTACGGAACAATAGTGTCTATGTCACGTCCTTTAGGACGGCCACCTTGATCTAACCTAACCTAACCTCATAAAAGGTTAGATCTGAAGCTAGGTCTGATGCTACTTCAAGATAAATTGCCTTAAAATACCAGCACACGAAAACCCACATGTAAACCTTACAAGTAGACCGTTTAGGTTTTATATTAATAAAACCCAAACGGTCTAATTTCGAAATTTTTTTCCATGGCCAGTTGTCTAGACAATGTGACGTTGTAAGTTTGCCTCAAACTTCCGTCTTTCGGTTTCCTTTGATTGGGAGTCTGGGGACAAATGTGCCCTCGCTTGTTCTGGATGCTATAAACTGGAAGTATTGCTCGTATAGTTGCTCCTCTTCCGTATATATCTCAGTTTGGTTTCTGGGACATTCTCGATTTCCTAAGACCGTCGAAGACTTTTGGCTATGTTAATTAGAGTAGTGAATGACTTGATTGGATCTAAACTTGAACCTTGATATATACCGCCAATTATACACCCTAGTTTCGTATTCTAAGCAACTATGTTGTTAGCTCCAATTGTATTAAGTTCATCTTCGATTAGATCAAAAACAATATCAGCGCCTGTGAGGGTAAGTCAAAGATGTAAAGCTAATTTGAGCCATTCCTTGTTATTTGCTCACACCTGTTTATCCAATTCTTCCGTTAGTAACTGCTATGCCCAATTTATGCACTAACGCTGCTGTCACGAATGAAACTTGAGAAGCCGTATCCAACAAAGCTCTGCAAGGTCTGTGCACTGGAAAAAAAAATTCAATGTACTCGGTTTATAAAAATTTGTTCATGAAAATTTCATTGAATCAATAAATTGTTTTATTAATATTACGAATTTTTTATTAACTAAGTTTATAAGCTTGTAACCGGTTAATTAATACTATAACTTGCCGTACATCAAATTTTACTGATTTTTATACCACTAGATGTTCGTCAGTACGTAATTTCAATCAACTTTAGTTATTAACTTATAACACAATACATAATTTGTTTGAAAAACATTTTTGTTGTTAAATTTAGAAATGACTAAATTTTTCTACATTTACCATTATACTCTTAGTATATATTTTCAAAAATACTCTTGTGATTTGTGAAAATTATTTCTGATTTTTGGAACATAAATATATTTCATCTTGACCATTTCGACATAACATTAATAAAACGACAATCGATGTATATTAAGAATATATTGAGGTTTCTGTACATCAAATTTTAAATTTATACTCGTTTCAAATATTATTACCTATCGAGTAGGAAAAATTTCCTCGATTCACAAAAAAATGTATCTTGGTTCATTTTTTCAACTTCATGTAGATTCCGTGTATGGACTAATGATAATTTTTAAGCAAACCAATAATAATTAAAAGAACGAAATGAATGAAAGAATTCAGAATATTTTTTAAAGAATATTTTTTTTCATTTAAAACATAAATTTGGTCGTTACGTATAGTTAAGTTCAAGTTCAACCAAACAAAAAATTTATTGAAAAATTAAAATTTGCATCCATTTTTTGTATTGTATTTTAAAAATCAATAAACTAAGTTAATAATATTAATTATGCTAAGTTGGTTATTATTATAAATAAAGTTACTATTTTATAAAGAAGGTTATAAAAATCATTAATTGGTTTGTTAAATTCGTAATCAAAATTATCAAAGTATAACTTTTTTTCGTTGAATCAATGTAACCAGTTTATAGGTTACACTTTTTTTTATCTTTACTACTATTTACACTTTATTGTTTAGTTCATATTTTAGTCATAAAGATTCGAGTGGTTCCCGAGTAAACATATAAAAAAAAATAAAATATTTTAATTTTAATTTTTTTATATTTTAATTAAAAAATTGTGTTGTGGTCAAAATCTAACAAGGTAGGTATGTATTATCATATAGTATCTTATACATACATTTTAAATATCCATAATAAGTGAAAAAGTAAAACAAAATTTTAGTGTTCAATAGTGTATATGATTATATGAATAATTTTAGAAGAAAACTAATTTTTGTTTCTTTAACTTTTTTATAAAATACCAAGTTGCAGGTACTGAACCAAATGCAGACATTTGCAAATGATCACTCAAATTTAAAAATTTATTGAAGAAGGGATGGAGGCAAGCTTAAACTATGCGCAAGCTGATACACAGACTATGCCAAATTTCATCTTCAAGTTTGACATGTTTGAAATGTTAAAAAAATGGCAGGCTAAAAAAAATCGCGGATGGTTTCTAATTGGTATGTTATTAAATGTTCTGTATCAATAGGGATTTTAGTTGCTGATCTTTGTAAATTTATTTATTTTTAGATTGACGTAAAGTTTGTAATAATTAGTAGACGCTAATGCTAGAAAATTGGGAGGGATGCATCATGAACCTCTCACATACAGAAAGGAATTTAAAAGACAAAAGCATTCTCCCTTGGTTGTAGCAGCTTCAAAATGACGCTTATATTTCTGAAAATAGTAAGTAAATCCAAAACTAAACCATTTTTTAAAACTTTAAGACTGAAATTTTTATATACATAAAATTAAAAATTACTCTAAATTACGTTTGTTTGATCTTAATGCATTTAAATGTTTTAAAAACAGTTTTTATTAAACATCATGACCTTTTAAAAAAAAAATAACAATCGATAGATAAAATAACGTATTTTTTAAATTTCATTCACAGATAGTTAAAATGATACAACATGGTAAAATGCTACAGTGCCAAATTAAAAACTTTGATCGAGCTCAACTTTCAAAAAAAAAAAAAAAAACAATAGCGTATTAAATATCCAAGAATGTTGTGTGTACTTTGACGACATCAAGTACGTTTTCTAGCAATTTCTACTTGCTGATTTTATTTGTTTCGAAAATGTTTGTGTCAAAAACGCTTTAATTTGGAATATCCTGATAGCAAACTTCTACCTGCTTATAGCGAAGTTATTTTTGGAATCAAAATTAATAAAACTACAACGAGAAAAATTTGTTGAATACATTTAATAATTTAATAAATAATTTAAGAGATTTATATTTAAATACTTAGGTTTGTTTTAGAGAATTTTAAAAACAATATGAATTTTGTAGATCATATTTGTAAAATTTTGTGCAAATTTTGTACTTTTTTATAATCAAAATGTTAATATGTTATTTTGTATTTTCAACCAAATTTTTTTTAATTTCTAAGATAAGATAAAGTATTAAATGTATTATCATAATTATATGAAAAACGAAAAATTTGGTTTAAAATAAAATAAATTATTGTAAAAAGAAATAAATTGTATTTTATTTGAACCTGATAAATTAGTTTCATTTAAATAATGAACCTGTTAATTCCATACATTGATTCAATTACCAAAGTTAATAAATTCAATAACTATAGTTTAGCAAATGGTAACCAGAGTTGATTAAATCAATTAAATTTGTTAATATTGATAATAAACAAAGTTTATCAAGTTATAACGAAGAGTAATGAAACGAATAAAGAATATTAATGTTACCAATTAAACTATACATTGGTTAACTATTAAAAAAGTTAATGAAATTCATAAAAAAAAGTAATAATACTAATTATTTAGTTTATTGATATTTCGTAAACTTTTTAATAAACATTTACATAGATTTCATTAATAACTTTATAAAGTTATAACTTTTTCTATCAACTTATAACCTTTTATTCATTGTGACAATCAAGTAGTTTATTGGCGCAAAGTTGTTAACAAAGTTGATTGAATCAATGTAGTTTTTTATTGATTTTGTGTACCTTTTTTTTCAGTGTGAATACCGTTGCTGTCGATTTCATATACACTACTGCTGTTGGTAATATGGTTAAGTTTTTTCGACTTTTCCATCTTGGCTGGGTGATTATACAGAGCACAAATCGTGGATGCTTCAATGATCACTGGATTACGCCTGCTCACTCAACACTTAGGTCATGTGTTACCTCATCAGAACTATCTAGGAGCTTCCAAATACTGTCGGAACTAGCTGCTGCTCGATGAACTTTCGAATGAACAAGTTGACGGTAAGTTACTTGCAATCATTACATTTTGTGCTAGTTTATGCAACGCCTCGCAGAAATTTGCTTCTGTAATTCTAAAGAGTCTGATTGGCGAATTGGCTTCTCCTTTAAGCAAACCAAACAAATATTGAAATTTTTGTACGGTGGGGATGGTTTCATTATCATGAATGCCTGATGTAAAGATATAAAAAAAACTCTGCCACTCAGTATAGTCTCCATCAAAGTGTGAGATTTGCAGTTTAACGAGTTTTACCGCTAGTAAGGCACCTCCACCAGTTTTATTCTAGAAATTCCCTTGCATAAAAAACAACTCTACGGCTTCGCATAGCCGATAATCTTTTTCGGAGTTTTGTATAATATACCTGCTGCGATTTACCCAACTATTTCGAGTAACTCATTTTCTCGGTTAGCTTTCAGTGGAACAGACAATGCTAGCTCGTAAGAAGAACGCTGTTTTTTTAATACATTCATTGAAATGTGTCACTTGAACAATGAGCAAAGATGAAGCCGAGTTATGACCAAAAAAAAATATTTACGAATATTTATTGCATTTTTTCAGTAAAAGTCAACCACAACGTTAAACAAGGTTTTGGTGTGCATTTATTTGCGTATACCTCAAAATATGACTATAAAACGTTATTTTTATATCGTATCCTAACATACGCATCCTTTATGCGTACTACAATATTATCCTCATTTGCAATTGATAAGATGATGATAAAAAAGTAAAACTTCATCATTTCTCTTTCATATGAAATTGGGTAATATCGGTTAGATAATATTGAATGGCACATCATCTATATATACTGTACACAACTCATTTTCTTTAAAATGAAAAGTTAATCATAAGGAAAATATGACTTTCGACTATATACATACATATACTATAGAAAGCAATAAAGTTTTGACTTGACATTATTGAAAATACAATTTTTTTGCATTCGCCTTTAACAAAAACTTGTTGTTGCCTTTAAATTGGTCCCATGGTAGTTGATCTTTATATTTTGTGTTCTAGACAAGAGGTAAAAATTTATTTATTTTGGATTCGATTTTTTCTTTTTGGGTTACTGAAAATGTATAAAAATATCATAATAGTTAATGAAAAATATTACGAAAAGTTTTTTATGAAAATACTTTACAGTTGATTGCTAAAGTTTAGAAAAATTTATTGGTTTTATTAGAACTAATAACTTTTCTTTAAAAAATTTGTCTCTTCCAAATCATATGGTAAAGCTTTTTACTGTTTTTTGCTTTAAATTACCTTTAAAAGAACTAATAAAGTTATTTACATGCACGAAGTAAATTTTTAGTTAAAACATAAATATATATATGGTGAAAAATTCGTGAAATCGGAAATTTTTGGAAGTCATGTTTTAATTTTGTTATTTTTATGTTTTGAATGTGCAGTACTGGATAAAAAAAATTCTAGAACTAGATTTTTTTTATTGTTGTTGTTGCATAAGATACCGTTGGTCAAAACATGTTAAATTTGTTGAAAATGGCCGTTATATAGTAATTTGAAAAATATAGTAATTTGAAAATATAAAATAGGACTCATTTTAAAGAAAAAAAGGATTAAGAAATAATTACAAAAATAGTACCATCTTTAAATTTTTCATTTTCAAAATGGTCACCAAACTAGTTTTTCTCAATTTTCTGTGTTTTATTTTTTTATTATTATTTTTTTTATTTTTATCTTTTTTACCATTTAATTCTATAAAACATATCAAAAAACAAAAGTGGAGTTATTTTTTTTTTTTTTTTTCTGCAAAACGCGTTTTAATATCTTGGCCTACTCTATTTTTGTATATACAATTGAATATAAATAGAATTTTGTAACTTTTTAACTTTAATTGCAAATAACCACCTGTCGATGATTTTTCTAAAATCAAAACTAGTAGTGAATTTACAATATTAATTAAATCTTTTAGTTTTTGGAAAATATTCATTTTTTATTTTGTGAAAATTATTGTGGCTTTATTAAAAAGTGAGTGAAAATTGTGGAAGTTTCGAAGTTTACAAGTTTATTCATCGATTTATAATTTTGAATTTTTGGTATAAATAAATGTTTAAATCAAGATCTTAGATAGTTTTGCAGTTTTTCATATAGTTTATCAATTCAAGTTTTAGTTGCTCATATAGAGAATTTGTATTATTTAAATTACATAATGAGTGGATATAAAAAATGCCTGTTGTTGACTCGAAGTGTTCTAAAAAATTTACGAAAAGTGAATAGTAGTAATCTTGTAGATCTTCTGCCTCTTTCAATTAAAACAAATGAAAATGTATTCATTTGGACAACTTGCTATTTGAATACTAGTTGTAAACGTCGAAAAATCGAAACAGAAACTTCACTAATCTGGGAACCTCACTACTGACTACACCGCCGATGTCACTAACCATACAACAAATTCAACAAGAGTTCAATACAACGGCACATTTGGTATGTAGAGCTAAATCTATTCAGCGCACGTAAGGCTCACTTAGTCTTCCTGTACCTAAAGCTGGAATACGAATCAGCAATGCACTAAAGCAATCAGTAAAAGATTATTATAACGAAGATAAAGTCAGTAGGATAATGCTTGGAAAACACGATTGCGTAACTATTGAAAAAGTTAAAGTTCAAAAACGTTTAATGATGAGTACATTAAAATAATGCTACGAGGGTTATAAGATTTAACATTAGAGTTTCCAAATTTTGCTTGCTCTCTCCTAAAAACTGCGTGCAGCCAGAAAGCAGTGGAACGAATGGAGTGTGTATTTGTACAATAAACCAGAATGTTAAATTAATTATTTATGAAACCAAGATAGAAACAACTAAAAATGGAGAGATATCGAAATATCAAGATTGCATTTCATTTATATTATGTCCAGAGCCTAAGCCGATATGTTATCTTTTAAAATGCAAAAATTGTCCAGGATTAAACTTATTTCGAGTATATTTAAAAAACTCTTTCCTAGAAAAGGTCTATGAGGATGCTGATTTATCGTTCAGTCAGTGAATTTCAACTGACAAATGCAATTTGGAAAAGTATTCAAAACCGTTAGAAGAATTTTTGGATTACTTCATAAAGAAGTTGGAAAATCTGATTCCCCATTACTTCATTTCACTTCAACATACTACCTTCGTAAAAAAACTACTTTAAAGCCTACAGAAGCACTCGTTTTATGTGATTTTGCAGAAAATTATTAATTTACAATGCAAAATAAAGCGCAGAGTTTTCATTGGAATAATAAGCAAACATCTATTCATCCATTTGTAATTTACAAAAATGTAAATAGGAAATTGCAGCACTACGGCTTCGTTGTTGTATCGGATTGTCTTAGTCATGTCACTGTGGCAGTACATTTATTCATCGAAAAAATGATCCAGTTTTTGAAAACTTAAATGACGAGTTTAACCAAAATTTATTATATAACTGATGGTGCTGTAACGCATTATAAAAATAAATATAATTTTATAAATATAATAAAACCCAAAGAGGATTTCGGTATCGATTGTGAATGGCATTTTCATGCCACAGCTCATGGAAACAGTCCATGCGATGGAGTAGGAGGTACTATCAAGAGAATGGCATCCAGAGCCAGTCTCACTGATGAATACGATGGTGCCATAACGAATGCAGCAGAGTTATTCAAAATGGGCTAAAACTTTAAAGACTGATATGATTTTTGAGTTTTGTTCTGTTATTGAATATAATTCCAAAAAAGTTTGACTTGCAAGTAGGTTTGAAAAACTGAAAACGAGAAACGGAACTCGCGATTTCCATGCCGTTATTCCTTCAGGAGAAGGTTACTTAAATTTTAAGAAATATTCTAGTAGTGAAAATTATGTTAGATTTAACATGTAATTATTTAATTTTATTTTTAATAATATATTTTTTATCAGTAATTTTTGTTTTAAATTTAATTTTACCTATATATAAAAAGTTGGTGATTTTATTTAGTCGAATTTTGCTAGAAAATGATATTTTGGAGTGAAAATAAATTAAAATAGTAAACATAAATTTATTTTGATAAATTTAAATTTAAAAATAAAATAAGGGTTAACATTTTATTTTTATATACAAAAATAGAGTAGGCCTTGATATTAAAACGAGTTTTGCCTAAAAACTCGTTTTAATATCCAATTTTGGTTTTTGATATGTTTTATAAAATTAAATGGTAAAAAAGATATAAATAAAAAAAAATTAAAAAATTAAATACTAATTTCCAGAAAATTGAGAAAAACTCGTTTGGTGGCCATTTTGAAAATGAAAAACTTAAAGATGGTACTATTTCTTAATCCTTTTCTTTATCTTTAAAATGAGTCCTATTGTATATTTTTCGGATAACTAGTTTTCTTTATATTTGCAATAAATACACGACCATTTTCAACAAATTTAAAATTTTTTGACTAACAGCAATAAAAAAAATCTAGTTCAAAAAAAAATTTTTTTTTGCACAGTACTTCACATTCAAAACATAAAAATCACGGGGGAGGACTGGAGCAATGCAATGTGCAGATGGATTTAAAATCGAACCTGTATTCGTACGTCCTCGATTTGGCTGGTGACGGCGTAAGGTAGGACGTTAAAAATTAACCGCGAAAGAGTTGGGAGAGCTTCGGCCCCAGAAAAGATTGCATTTTTGTTTAATCCTTAAATTAATAAGACGACCGTATTGTAGTATTCTATATTTAATTATATATATTAAGAATTTAAATATTAGTTGGTTATTTTAATAATAGATGGCGATTTTATAATTTATATAAAATAGTTCTAGTAGTCATCAAAAATAGATGAAAAACGCAATAGTAGCATTGTGAAAAATAAAAGAATACAATATTATAACGTGAGCAGAACACGAGAAAGGATGTGTTTTTAATAATCGAGAAAAGTACGCATAAGATTGCGACAGTATGTCCTAGAAATTTAATTTCGAGTGACGCACACATTTACCTGAATTAAAGATTTAGATGTTCTAAATCTTGTTCATAAGATTTTGAAGCGATTAAAATATCGTCCAAATATACAAAGCCTAATAAAAAGAAATGCATCAATTTTTGAAAAGTTTGCGCTGTATTCCTGAAACCGAATGTCATTTTAGTAAACTCGAATAAATCAAAGAGAGTTGAAATGGCAGTTTTAGAATATCGGATGATTTAATCGGAAATTGATGATTAGTCTGAACAAGGTTTAATGTTGAAAACATATTACAACCTTTAAGTTGGTTTGAAAAATCTTGAAGATGTGGTATTGGGTACTTGTCTGGAATAATGATCTGATTTAGTGTTCGGTAATCTCCACAGGTCTAGAGATTCCGTTTTTTTAGGCACTAAGCAGTGATTAAAAGTAGTCACTAGTCGACGTGTTTTACATGAAACTGGGTCCATTGGTTTCTAAATGATGAGTGACCGAATGTTTGGAGCTTTGTTTGGAGCTCAAACCGCAATTGGTAATTTCGGGAAATTTTGTCAGTAGATTTTGAATTTTTGGATGTAACTGTGAACTGTGACTTGTCTAAAAATGATAAGGCCGGAAAAATAAAATTGTACGAAATAACACCATTCTCATGTAAGGAGGTTAACGGATCTATAATCCTCTGTCCTTTTATGTCTACTAGAATTCCGGTGGATTTTAAAAAATCTGCGCTTCTCATCGGCATCGACACTTCCGCTATTATAAATTCCCAACGAAATTCACGACGAAATCCGAACTTGAACTGGAGTACCGTTTGCTGCCAATAAATTATGAGTTACAATTGACGGAGAATTTGAAATATAAATGAACAACATTTTGCTGGAAGGACCGAAACTTCTGCTTCCTTGTCGATCAAAAATTTAAATTTGGATGATAAATCAAAAATTAAAATCTGCTAGTAGATTGTCCATCAATCCCCGTCGTCTGCGCTTGATGTGAATTTAAAAATGTTGTTTATCTGCATTCTCCGCGATTGGCAAAAATTTACATCCAGGAACACATTTTCTTTATTCTTTACCAAATTTAAAGTGGTAATAGCAATTATCGTATTTAGGGTTAATTCTATTCTAAGAAGAAGAGCGAGATCGATTTTGGCAAGAATTAGAACGTAATCGTGAATTTTTGAAAGTAAATTTTTATTGGGGTAAGGAAAGGAAAGGTATATCAGTAATGGTACCGATTTTCCGGTAGCCAATATTCGAACTACTGTTAGTAGAAGACAATCATAATTTTACTGCTCTGCATTGGGGCATCTATTGTCAGCAACTAATTTTTAATCTGAAATTACAAATTAATTAATTCATAATATAATAAAATAATTTCTGCAAGCCGCAAGCTGTAATAAATTGGACTATTAGTTTTGCCTGAAATTTACAACTAATTAATTTATTACATTTATAAAAATATGAAATTATAAAATAATATAAATTAATTTTATAAAATTTGATTAAACATTACAAACCAATTGAATTGACCGTTTTACGACAAATACGTCATATAATCGCCAAAAATCTAATTTATATACCCAATATAAAAATGCATCAGAATGACGTCAAAATAACAAACAATACGATATTACGAAAAGCAACTAAGGAAGCCGACGAAAATTGAAGTTTGAAAGAAAAATGAAAAACATCAAGCTCCTACCAGCGTAATACCTATTTTGATAAAATTTTAACACTGATGAAGCACAGATTGATGGATTGGTTAATTGATGAGACTGTTAGGACAAGCTCTTGGCAAGTATGCCGGTCAACACCGGTCCCACTCCCACAGCGCTCCCATATTAAACGGTAAGACAGGATGAACTTTCATATACCTATATTCCCACAAATATACTTCCATGCAAGACAAAAACGACCCGATTTTAGCCAACTCATGATCACCATGACACAATCTGACTCTACTGGAATTTGTGGAGTAGAGAAGCCAAGGTATGTCAGTAATTATATAACTGGTCCGATTTCCCACCAGCCAACACTCAAACTACTGCCAGCGCAAGACAATCGCAACCTCAACGAACTGTTCTGCTTCATGTTGTATTTTATCAGCAACTACCATGTGCCTCGTGTACCTTTCAACTGTAATCTGCAAAAAACTTTCCCTTAGGGAGTATGCAAATGCCATCCCACTAGACAAGTTCCCGATTGTCATGCAAATTTGCCAATTTCACTGTTTATTCAATAGCATACGTAATAGTGGCCCGACTGTGATGAATGATACCTTAATCAAAAGCTCTGATCAAAATATATATATATATATATATATATATATATATATATATATATATATATATATATATATATATATATATATATATTTATATATATATATATATATATATATATATATATATATATATATATATATAAGCCACTATGTTCTCAGTTTAATAACCATCTCCCTGAAGGTTTACTCAAGTCTAGATCATAATTTAATCTCACTCCACTACTGTACTCAATTTATATTCAATAACATAACCCATAAATCATATAGAATATAAAGCAACATAAAAATTTGTTGATTTGTTATAACAAAAAAAAAATTCGTCGTTCAAATAATGTTTGTTTTATGAATTTTCCATGTTTTTCAGAATTTTTTTTTTTTTGTTTTTTGGAAAAAGACAGTTTTTCCTGTTCGTATTATTTATTAGTTGGCCGTTGTGAAAACTTGTGTATATAAATTACAATATTTCATAAAATGTAATTAATTTGAATTAGATTGATTTATTATTTCTTAGCACAAACACACACACACACACATACAGACCAAAAAGAAAAAAAATTAAGAATGGAAAATTCCATTTTGATTTATTGTTTGTTCTCGAGAAAATGATTGATGCCATTTTTCTTAACTCCAGTGCAAGTTAATCATTTTTTTATTTTTTATTTTTATGTTAGCTTAACACTAAATTTTATGGTAATGGATAGTCTATATATATATATATATATATATATATATATATATATATATATATATATATATATATATATATATAAATTTATATATATATATATATATATATATATATATATATATATATATATATATATATATATATATATAAATTATGATACCTTTTTATTTCAAATCCTTTCAAAGCCATTCTAATCAAGTCCAATATAAATAGAAAGGACAAAGTCATCATTTTTGTAAACCGGAAAATTGATTGTATTTTTCGTTCTATTTTTTATTTCCTTCCTTAGTACAATATACGAAACAACGAAATTTCATTCAATTTTACTTGGATCTTTCAAATCCTGTATACAATTTTATTGTTTATATACAGGTCTCGTATTATTAATCTTCCATTTTAATTTCCTTCATTTTGCAAAAAAAAATAAAAAAATTTCGATTAAATAAAATCAAATTGTATTATGTATTTCTTTTTAAACCAGCACAAGAAAAACAATAGAAAATCCGTTTATGTTTATCCAATTTTTTTGTTGCCTTTTTTTTAGTAAAGGCCATTTTTGTTATTGTACAAAAGTTACTTTCGTTAAAAATTAGCAAATCATTCAATGACCGAACATATAGCTATACAATGTACTAGGAAAATGTTCATTACAATTTTTAATATTTCAAGATAGGGACTTTAAGGACTGCCGATTAGGATGAATTCTTCTAAAAAGAGTCGATATTTTGAATCCGAGTCGAAGTTTTGACCCGAACCTCTGTGATCTTTATTGGCAGCTGTGAGTAGCCAGTTGTTCGCGTTTAAAGTTGACAAGGAGTCTGCCATACTCGTCCGTCAGGGACCATCCCTCGCACCCAAACTTCAAGATGGGCTTTATCATTAGATAATAGCATTTTAGTTGAATGGTATTCGCGTAAGGTGCTTTCAATGAAGATTGCGGAAAATCTCGTTTTATTCTTTAGTTGATGGGCTCTCAATATCATCTTCTAAGTACAATTTTGTAGTGCGACGTTTGAATTATCCTTTGAGACAAATTCAAACAACTTAATTGAACTGCTTGTTATACAATTCTTTGAATTAGTTCGAGTACAGAACTTGTAGCTGTTCTACTTCAAAATGGCAATCTTGTATCGATTTCGTCTCAAACTAGCACTGAACACGATTATGCCCAAATTAAGAAATAGGCTTTAACTGGAATAAATCCAGATGCGTTTGCCTAATATTGTGTGGCTCCCTAGTCAGCATCTATATCCCAGGAGACGCGGTTGTATAGTGACTAGGCAGGAGGAATAAAATGTTACGGCTTATTTACCCTGTTTGATCAAATTTCCTACTGAAGCGGAGAGTAAAGCTGAGTAATAATTACCAGCTCCATAACCTTCTGGTAGAGTGCGTACCAAAAAGCTGTTCTAGTCATGTTTTAAACATCCTCTGTCGTGGTATGTAGAATGGAGGGAACGATTAACCGGAACACAATTCGCAATTTCCCATGCTGCCACTATGTATTGACCACTGTTTGCTAGGCATCAGATTTAAAGTGTAGCGATAAAGGAGATATCCTTGAAAAAAAATTCTAATCCAAGGTGAAACAGCGTACGCTAAGGGATGAATGGCTCCTTTTCAGTTTAAAATTTAACTGTTTATAAAATCAAAGGATAGTGGCCAAAAGCGCCATACACAAGCGAAAAATTAGGTATGAAGTTTGAGGACCACTGTCCTTTTCTCACTCCGACTTGCTCGACCAATAAACCCGTCTGAGGGGGTACTACGAATAAGTTTCGAGGACTTAAGCCTTCTTGGTCCTTCGAAGTCTTCAGAGGACGGGAATCTATCCCTTGTAATTGACGGGAAACTTCTGTGAAAATAAAAAGAAAAACCACATGAACAATGGTTTGGAGGAAAATGTCACACTATCAAGCCATACATTCCATCAAGCCTTACCCATATTAAGTTGTGTGAAGCAACAAAATAGCAGTATAAAAGGCTGCTTGATTAAAGGGGAACTTTTTTCCCGGCAGGGAAACAAAACTTTTGGCACAAAGGCCAGTAAAGGAGACTAGTGCTCCTTCAGGGACCCAGGTGCTTAAAAGAATTCATTCTGAGGGTGCTACTCTGCCAGGGAAAAGCAGGAACAAACACAAAGATGGGAACTGTGCCTCGGTGGCAAACTCGCGGTAAAAAATGAGAAATAAAATAAACAAGAAAAAATAGAGAAAATTAAGACAACAATGGCAACGATATAGACAGAAGATAAAGGCAAGATAAACAAGGTGGTCAAACAGTTAAAAGAACTGAAGCGTAATGAAAAAACCAGTACATTCAAGAATATTTGTTCACCAACAGAAAACACAGATTATTCACTGAGGAAAGCGACCAAGAAGCTGAAACAACCACAACATTATATTCCGCCAATACGTTAAAGTAACGGTCAGTAGGCAAGAAAGAATGAAGGAAATGCTGATGTTTTTGCATACCATTTCGAAAGAGTATTTCAACCATACCCATCGAAACTACGATCGAAGAGAACAACAACGTTCAAATGCATTTAAAGTTGCCATTGCAGAGAGAGTTCTCTTACAGAGAGGGTTAAACCCTAAAAAGACACCAGGATATGATCACAAAACAGGAAAAGTTTTGCAAGAGTTACCAGATAAGGGGTATTCGATTTCTCACCTACTTATTCAACGCAGTACTTAGAACTAGATATACTTCTCAAAACAATTGAAGATTTTACAAGTAATACTGATACCAAAAACCAGGCAAGCCCTCAGAAGAAGTAACGTCGTACAGACCTAAAAGCTTGCTACCAATTATTTCTAATCTGTTTGAAAAACTACTACCTAAGCGCCTACAGCCTATATTGCTGAAAAATAATCTGATTCCGGACCATCAGATTGGGCCAGGCCACACAACAATAGAACAAGTACACATAATAGTTCAAGTAATTCAAGAAGCGCTGGAAGAAAAAGGTATTGTTCTTCTGTATCATCCATGGACATAGCGCAAGTTTTTGATAAGTGTGGCATGTGGGATTACAATACAAAATAAATCAATGCATATACGACATGACTTCTATAGAATATTAACATCGTATTTAAAGGACAGATATTTTACTATAAAACATCAGGATGTTTATACAAATGTTCTTCCAATTAAATCTGGAATAGCATAGGGAAGCGTGATTAGCCCGATATATTATGTTGGCCCTATATACTGGAGATTTACCTACAAGCAATAAAGAAACTGTCGCAACATTTTCAGACGACACAACAGTGCTCTCATTACACAAAGAAAGCGACAGAAGTTTTACAGGATAATATTAACAGTATTTATGTATGGATGAAAAAAGGCAAATTAAAGTTAATGAAGCTAAGTCTAAACATGCTACCTTTACAATGCGAAGAGGAAGATGTCCACCAACATAAATGAATAACCAGAATATAAATCAAAATGAGGAAGTAAAATATTTGGGTATTCACCTCGACAAACGTCAAACGAGAGTATCTTACGAGGTGAGTAGACTACAAGTGCTGTATATTTTAACTTGGCTACAGCTTTGAATACTGAAACATTTTAGTTTTATTGACTTGATTCGATACTGTAAAAGGGATATGCTGCGATATTTAATCCGATAATGTAATCAATTTTGTCCGAGCAAGAGTTCGGCGCCTATATTTGCTGGGTGAACTATACTAAGACGATACAAGATACCAGCTTTAAGTATAAAGATTGACTTACCTTCAATACAAATCAAAGCAGTTGTAAATTCGGGACAACTGTAACCCAAGGACTCGATTGTATTCTCGTATTATAATAGGTCTTTTGTTGCCACTGTGTAGAGGAGATACAATATCAAAGTCCTATATTTCAAAATTCATTACCATCTGCAGGTTGCGCACAAGTTTTCCCTTTATATCTATAGCTGCTGGTAATATGTATATGTATTTTTATACCAATGAAAGGTGCACTTTTGAAATTGGCGTAGAGTTGTCTCCAATATCACAGTTGTTTTCAATTCATTCACAAATAAAATTGCTCAGCAACATTTTTTTAACATTTTTTTTTTTTTTTTGAACACTGCAATCTTTTCTGGGGCCGAAGCTCTCCCAACTCTTTCGCGGTTAATTTTTAACGTCCTACCTTATGTCGTCACCAGCCGAATCGAGGATGCACAAATACAGGTTCGATTTTAAATCCATCAGCACATTGCATTGCTACAGTCAGCCTGTATTGACATGGACGATGGTTCGGCTCATTGATTATCCACTCCAACAGGGGATCATAGTTGTGTTCATCGTCATCACAGATCGTAATTAGGTGATTAAAAATCCCTTTTGCAACCATCCCCCGTTGGGATTCGTACCCGGTACCTCCCATCCCAAACACCGCAGCTTTAATCACTGCGCCAATTGCTCGGTTTGTTAACATTCTGTTCTCTTATTCACAATCACAATTTTCTACTGATGTTACGGTCTCGAAGTTAAAGCGATTAATTTCGATATGATTTCGCAACAGGTTTTGATCCGTTATTTTTCCTCGTTTTATTTTTGTGATCGTCGCTGACAACCACTATGCAAAAGGGAGTTCCTAAATCGATTTGCACCAACCCATTTCTTAAAAGGCCAATCACTAATACTATGAAGAGGCAATTTATATTACAACGAAGAGCAAGTTGCTGGTGACTGCATTGAAGAAATAAAGTATTTTAGCTGAAAACTGGAACATTTTTTGTTGTATCAGCTTAAATGACTTACCTACGTGTGTTTATGTTTTGCATTATTCGAATTCTATGAAATTATTAAATATTTTTAATTTGTCACAATATGTACAAATTGAATTATGTTTCTTATCACAATTTATGTTGTTATTAAAATATATTATTAATTATTTTGCCAAAAACTAATAATTTTATGGTTTATTAATCCGGATTGTATCATGATTTAAAATAAGATAATTTTATTTAACTTTCAATTTCACTGGATCAATATTGAAAATACTAATAAATTAGAAATCTCCCTCCCTCTCCTCTTTACCTACCAAAAGTAAATGAAACTCGATGTACACAAAAGATGAAGATAGATTTAGATCGATAAATTACAAAAAAAAAAACTAATTTCGTTTTTTTTCAAATGGGAAAATCAAAAGCATCGTAAAAAATTGTCTAATTAATTTAAATGTTACTGTCATTTTAGTATGTTGCGTGTCTGTGTATGTCTGTGCTTCGATAACTCGTAATAAAACTGTATATAAAATCAACACAAAATCATGCAATTAATTGTTAATGAGCCATATATGCACAAATTATATAATTGCTAATCGGATTTACAAATCAAAATTCGTCAAAATCAAAAACATTTAAATTATGCTGTTCATTAATTAAATTAACTTTTACTTCTAATTTAATATGTGTGCAAAATTAATAGAGAGATAGTAATAAATAGCTTTAGCAAAGCTCGCAGACTTCAACGGTTTTTATACCAAATAAACCCCACATTCTAGACACTCAGAAGATGCCAAATTGTTGAGAAATACTACGGTGTGTGTGCATATCAAAAAAGGTCCCACAAATCAAATTTCATTGCCATATTAAGTTGTATTTAAAGTGGAATAGTTAATGGTTTATCATAATACAATTGAAAATACCAGCACTTTATATTTCAACAATAAAAGTTTCTCCCAAGACTCTTAAAAAAGTTTATGTTAAGATTGATAATTTCCATACATTTGTTAATTTAACTGCTGTTAAATTATTTAGGCAAATTTCCCAGTAACTTTATTGAATTCACCTTTAGTAACTTTAAATCTTCTTAAAATGATTGTATTAATTCTCTCTTATAACAAAAGTGTTCTTAAATATATTTGGCAAGCAGAACTTGTATCTATCAAACAGCTATCTATATCACGTTCACTTTTTAGTGCTAATTCTGGAATAGACTAACGAAAAAAGAGCAATCAAAAAAATATTAGCTGCTTTAAAACAACCAAAGAAACCAAAATTATGCATACTCTTTTCTGCCGTTAAAATTAAACCATCTAACATTGAAATGGACTAGTATAGCATTAAAATTCAAAAGCAGTCAGCTGCAGTTAAAATACTGCCGGACAAAAAAAACTTCGAAACTAAGGATGCAGGATCAGTTGAGAGAATACTTAACTTGTAAAATAGAATAGAAGAGTAAAAAAACTATCACATATAGTCAGGATTGGAATCGTAGAAAAATAGTCGAGCTGCAAGTTCGCATATGTACTTTTAGCAGGGTCCCACCTGGAAATGAACGGTTCATATCCATGAACCTTGCAAACTAACATTGTAGTACTAAGCAAATACAGCAAGCATAGTCAACGACTCTATTAAAATAGAGAAACTAGAAAAAGAAGATATTGCAAAATGGATGCCATCAAATACAAATGGGCGCCTAAACTGAGCGCTGGTTAAACAATGTCACGCACTTGTTGTATACAGCTAAATCTTTTGTGCTATTAGATTTATTAGTCCATGAGATTCTCCACTTTCCTAATAAAGGTGAGAATGCTGCTTGCAGAGGCCAATTTATAGTTCTCCAGAGTCAAATACCTCTCTTCAAAATGATGTCACCTCAGTATACACAGAGCAACACACTCACATAGTATGTGCTCTGCGGTTTCTATCTCTTCCAAACAGAGTCAAAACTCTGTCTTTGTGGACAGGTTCATTTTATTCAAATCATATTTCAGGTAACAGTGACCGGAAAGAAAACTTACTAGTTTCCTGATATTTTCTTTATTAAAATTGACCGCCAAGTTCTTATGGTGAAATGGTCTGGTCAGAGATTTGACTTGTTAAGGCCGAGAATACTGTTCCAATAGGACAAGCACTATATTTTTCCCCATTTACTAATCGTGTAAGGTGCGGAGGCCCACGGAATACCACAGAAAGGCTCAGTGCCATAACTTTGCTATGGCAAGAGGGAGATTGTAGCAGTTAATAACATTTTTAACCGACTGAGAATCCAATGCTTTTAATGCTTTTAATACTGTTTGGCTGTGGGAAAAAATGTGGATGGAGGTGCCTTTAAGTCATAATAGTTCAGGCGCAGGTTTCGAAGGCGTGAATTTCAGCTAGAAAAACACTGGGGTGTAAGTTCCCGTGATTTCGTTAATTTGTGGATGGGTTTTAAAACACCAATACTGATACCGCACTACCCAATTTTTAGACTGTTAGGTTTTATAGGAGGTCCACCAGTATCCCAGTCTGTTCTATCAAGGACTGTTACCACGAGATTTATGCCAAAACAGAGTTCTTTGGGCATTACGTCCGAGACTGTAAAGAACAAATCCAAGTCTTAAAGTTTCTTTAAAATGTCCAGGTGACCCAACTGATCATCATGACTATATTGATTTACTAGCCGTAATCTTCCTAAACAACTAGCACTTGATTTATTGACGTAGATATGATGTGGAGTGAGTCTAATGAGGGTTTCTATTGCCGCCGTAGGATAGGTGCGCATAGCGCCAGTAATCCCAAAATATGTACGGCTTTGCAATGAGTTACCTTGTTCATAATAATTTTTTGCTTTACATTAGGCAACCAATCTATGGCCCCATAGGTCACAATTAGCCTCACTATCATGATGTACATCCAGTAAATCATTTATGAACTGAGCTCTTAAGTCCTGCCGAACATACGCCAACAGACCCACATGGCTATGTAGCCATGGGCACCCCTTTACTGTCGTAATCGCAACTAACTCACTACCTAGTTTGGATGTAATCTTCCTACTAACCAACATGGAACTAATCCAGTAGTTAGTTGGATCATCAATACCTCTACGCCTGAATGCGCTAGCAATTGCCCTAGTTGTATCCAGAATTGTCAGAAGTTCCCTTAAAATCCAAAAAAGTGCACAGAGTAATTCCTTTTGAGTGGTAGGCCGCTACAACCTTGGTTGGATTTGCCTGTTCTGTAGGCGAATTCATTTGGGTTCAAAGGTCTGGTTACAGATAACCAGTCTATGTAATGAAGATCTAGCAGTCGTTCAATAGTTTTGAGAATAAACGATGAAAGACTGATAGTTCGAAAGGACTTAGATAGTTCACTTAGCCGATTGCCAAGCTTTGGGATAAAAAGCACATTGTTTGGCTCCAAGTCTGTGGTATATAACCCAAATTGAATCTAGTTCTAAATAAGGCTACCAGAGCAGGGTTAATCAAATCCAAGCCCCTTTTGAGAAGGGCTGGAAAGATTCCATCCTTGCCTGGAACCTTTAACGGCTGAAAGGAGTTAATTATTATTTTAAAGGCCCATATTTGACTTTTTCCGGAGTAGAAAGCTATTACCGGATAAACCCACATTTGCATCCTATGTATATTAAATATGAAGTTAGTAGTTGTATTTATGTCGCAAAAAGTGCAGGCCGGAAAATATACCTGACGCAGGGTATCGAATAACTTTTGCGACCTGATGTATCATTACCATCGAATTTCGAGAAGAAGCCCAATCTCTTTGAACTGATCATTAGCTAGAACCTTATGGAGTCGAGCAGCTCCTGTACAACTATAGGTGGAACATTTACCGAGTCACCAGAGAAGTACGCCGGGGCATACACTGTCTCCTGCACTCCCCTGCCAGTCGGTACTTCTAGGATCACTGCAACCAAATCCTTATTGATAAACTCTGGAATTCGAAAAACGTTAATATTAGATGAAACAAATATTGCTGCTCGGGGAAATTTTTCCTTGCGATTGTAAATCAACTTACATGACTTAAGGTGGAGGCTGATTTTTCCTCCACTAACCCAAATTTCCTGGATGAGGCCAATGGTTGAATGTTGTTAAGTAAACCTGCTGCAAAAGGTATACGAGGTTCCAGATACATCAGTAGATTTGCTTTTAGTACCCTAATAGCACCTGCCATACTTGATTATTAGGGTAAGGAACTTTCAGATCTTGGCTGCTTGCACGTGAGTACCGTTAACTTGGAGGGTCTTCCATGGATAGCCCTTTGTGTGGTCAACCTAGCTGGTTTCTCAGAAATCAAAGAAAGATTTTTTGATCGTTCTCCCGACAAAGAGGCAGCAGGAACAGAATGCTCTACAGCACTGCTGTTATCCATTGTACCTCTATCTGAATCTGATGACGTAACTCCTTTGCAGGGGCTGACTCCAGTGGTTTGGTTGGTGGAGGGAGAGTTGCTCTTAAGAACGAGTCTGATGTGACCAAAGCACTAGGCAACGTTTCCTTTGGATTCACACAATGTCTTCATGAAAGAACCACCTTTGGCCATAACCAAATGGACGAGGTGCCAGTGGTCATCAGTTGCAGTATCTTCCAGGAGTTGGCCACTAGACTATTCTTCTGCGTGACCATGGTAGCAAAAATTTTCTTGCTCGACATTCCAAGGCTCTGTGGAAAAAAACCAAAACGATGTTTGCCCGAGGAAAATCATCCTATTCCACCAAAGCTATGTTCAGACCATATTTTGACCTTAGTTTATCAAAATAGTTCTTCATCCATTTTGCTGGGGAATGTTCGGAAGATACAAAGAAAAGCCATCCTGTTCTCCAGAAAGAACCAAGGAATTGTGACCATAGGTTGGAGTTTTTATCTCAATAATAAAGTCAATGATACACTCTTGTATGTTTGTCAATGATACACTCTTGTATCTTTGCCATTTGCATCATGCTGAAGGTTTTCATTAAAATTAGTAGGTAAGATACCTAGTCTAACACTGCATTTTACTTGGCCTTGACTGGAGAAGGCCCACAAAAATTTAGTTTTTTGGCAGTTGGTTTAGTGGGTTCCAAAGCAAACCGGAAAAACCTTTCGTACTTACCACAAGACCTACTGTCTAGCATCTACCACCATATCATATCCTGTTTGACCCGGCTCAACAGCTGGCAAAGTTGATGATTTTAAAGAGGCATCACACTATTTTTTCACGATTTTTAGCTAAAATTGAGTCAATCTTAAACTCAAGGCCATTATGTCAAATATCTGGTGATGTAATCGATGCTTTAACACCGGCGCATTTTCTTTTTAAAACCAGACGACTATCTAGATGGCAACTGATTACACAATTAGCACAATATTTATGGTCTCGCTGGCATCGTGAATATCTACCCGAGATGCAAAAACGGAACAAATGGAGAGATTAACACAAAAACATAACGGTTAATGACATTGTTGTCGTAAAGGATGAAAACTTGCCTCCGTCGAAATGGCTGTTAGTTAGCCAAGGTAATTGAAATTTATCCCGGATCCAATCAATTAGTGCGAGGAGTGCGGCTAAAGACGAAAAACGGAATCTTGACCAGGCTGATTCATAAGTTAGTAGTGCTACCAGTTTAATTCGAGGATTCAAAGTGGCCTTAATGTTCATATGATGCAACAAAATCATCTACAAGTGCATGACAGCTTTAACCTTTCATCAATCAACCCAAACTCAACAATAGATTTATGAAATAGAAAAGTTAACGTTAAATCTAAACAAAGATCTCGAAAACTTTCAGCGAGAAAACAAGGAGTTAAAAGTTGCTCTAAATGCAGTAATATCTAAGAAAGAAACCTCCAAGCTGCAGGAAAAACACACTACTAATGATCATATAAAGGTTATATATGAAACAGACGAGGAAGAGCTGAACAGAGAAACGGGATGGATTCTGAATTGTAACAAAAAAAATAAGAAAAGCAAGATGAGTAATCACCACAAATTACACCCGAACTGAAACAATCAATTGAGAAGCTTCCAACTGGAAGTAGGAATGTATTACAGGAGGAAAAAGCTCAGGTTTCAGCGGAACAGGATTGATCAAGTAAGGAACTCTCAACCGGAAGGAAGAATATACAATTGGAGAAAAAAGTGCCACAGCCACCTCCAGTTATAATATCCAATTGCGATAATTATCAAAGTATTAGAAACATCATGAACAACAATCGCATAGAATTTCAAGCTACAGCTCTAAATAGTGGTGATATCAAAATAAATGTCCCAGACAGTGATAACTATATAGAATTCGTATTCCTACGGAGTTAAGCTGAAAAGACAAACCAAAATCATTGTTAAGAAACTACACGCTTCATGCAAACCAGAAGAAATAAAAGACTATCTTTTGGAGAAACAATATAAAATTAAAGAAGTTACATAGCTGCTAAAAAGAGGTGACAAAACACCGCTTTCATTATATATGTTGTCTTTTGAAAGAACAGAAGACATTAAAAATATTTATGCAATCAGCGAAATACTCCTTATGAAAGTGCAAATAGAAGCAGTTAAAAAATCTAAACTGATTCCCCAGTGCAAAAAGTGCCAAAAAGTCTACGGACACACGCAAAACTTTTATAATAAGAAGCCTAGATGCGTGAAATGTATAGGAAAACACCGTACGGCTGAATGTATGAAACAAAAAGACACCCCACCAAAATGTGTCAACTGTGGGGAGGCACATCCAGCCAACTACAGAGGTTGCATGTTATAAAAGAGCTGCAAAACATTCACAACAAACCAAGGGAAACTTCAATAAGTACCAGGCCAGAAATCAACTCAGCCTCAACAAGAATATCCACAAAGTTAAGGACACACGAAACATTAAGCAAATTATCAAGAACTAATCTAAATGTAACATATGCTGATGCACTCACTATTGGAAGTTCGGGAAGGCAACATAGTTCCGCTTCTTGTAGTATTTTATTAAACTGATAAAATACTACAAGATGTTCTTAATAGAGTTAGTTCACATGAAGAAAAGCAAGAAAGAGCCTTCATATCAATCATGCAAAGACTCACTTTACTCGAAAAAAGTCAAACAGCATCAGAGGTAGCCTCTCTTTGCTAATTAACATGGCAAATAATTCAAAAATTCTTGCATGCAACTGCAATGGTATATTGCAACGACAAAATGAAATACAACTATTTCTTGATTTAGAAAACATGGATATATGCTTATTATCTGAAACACACCTTACTACTCAGAGTCATATAAAACTCGGTGGCTGCGAAGTTCACTCAGCAGTACATTCTAATAATAATGCACGAGGGGCAGTGCCGTGATTTTAAAAAAGGATATTAAATACGATCTACAACTAAAACTTGAAAGTGATGAAATACAAGCAATTAGCGTTAGCATTAATACCCGCAACCACAAAGTAGTGGTGGCCGCAATATACTACCCATCTAGATACAGCATCAAAGAGAATGCTTATTCTTCAAACAGCTAGGTGAAAAATTCATAATCGGGGGTGACTTTAACGCTAAACATACAGTCTGTGGATCAAGACTAACAACTGATAGAGCTTCATCAAGCAATAATTAAATACAATTGCAACTGGCATTCTACTGGAAAACTAACTTATTGGCCCAGTGATCAAAATAAAACACCTGGCTTAATTGATTTTTTTATAACAAGAAAAATCCCGGTTGATTATAAACAAGTGCAGGAAGGATTTGACTCCACATCTGACGAGTCCTCTATTTTAATGATAATAAGTGATACAATAATTACAAATAACAAGCAGCCAATGTTAACAAGATATATACTGACTGGAAAAATTTTAGGAATGAACTTTCATCAGATGAAACATTAGAACAAGACTTGGAAAAGCTCGTCAAATAACAACAGAGAAAAAAATAGCTAGCAAATGCTACCCAATGGAAATTAAATCACTAGTTATAGACAAAAGGGAATGGTGCCCGAAGGGAATGGCAACGTACCCGAGACCCAGCTGCCCAAAATATATTAAATAATTTAACACAACGAATACGCAGAAAAATACGGGAATTTAAAAATAAATCAATAAATTCATACCTACAATCTCTCACCTATGATAAAGATAGTGATTATTCATTGAGGAAAGAAACCAAATATCTGAAAAGGCCAGTTATGCACATACCACCGATAAGAACAAATGGTCGCCTGGTTAAAACCAAAGAAGAAAAAGCAGAAAGGTTCGCGGATCATCTCGAGGGTACTTTTCACCCCATTTTAATAACACTTAATCAACAGGATATACTTATTGAAAATCATACATCGATCCTGAGTCAGGAAATCCTATTAACTAATGCTACAGAAGTGAAGCAAGAAATAAAGAATCATGTAGTAATTAAAAAATCACCAAGATATGACTTGATAACTGGAGAGCTTCTTATACAACTACCTAATAAAGCTAATAAAAAAATATCGGACATGATTAATGCTGCGTTCAGACTCCGTTATGTCCCTCTATCTTGGAAATTGGCGGAAGTGATAGTGATATCTAAACCAGGTAAGCCACCAAGTGAATTAACCTCGTACAGGCCAATATCACTTCTTCCCATTATGTCAACACTGTTTGAAAGACTATTTTAAAAACGAATTAAACCAGAAATTATAAAATCAGGAGTTGTTCCGTCCCATCAGTTTGGATTTAGAGAGAAACACTCCACAGTCGATCAAGTCCATAGAATAACGGATTTAATAGAAAAATCCTGAGAGGAAAAAAGATTTGTTCAGCCATATTTCTGGATATAGCACAGGCATTTGACAAAACCTGGCTAAATGTTTCAATATTTAAATTGGAGAAAACTGCCATTTGAGTAACGCGAACTGTTAAAGTGGTATCTGAAAAAAGATACTTTAGAGTTAAACAGGAAGGAACTTACTCCAGCATAAAAGAAGCTAAAGCAGGAGTCCCGCAGAGGAGTGCCTTAGGGCCACTCCTTTTTGTACTGTTTACAAGCAACTTACCACAGACGAGCAGTACAACTATACCGCCACGTTTGCCGATGACACTGCAATTTTATCTGTTGGTGACACAATCGGTGAAGTCACATTCAAACTACAAATAGCCATAAATGATATACAAGATTGGCTAACTAAGTGGAAATTTAAAGTGAATGAATCAAAGTCTACTCACATTATCTTCACTTATAGGTCAATAGAACCACTACCTGTGACTCTCAATAATATCCCTGTACCACATGCAAATCAAGCAAAATACGGTGGTATGAACCTTGAAGCAAAGTTAAAGTTGAAAGTACAAGTGAAAAAGAAAGAAAAATGTACTGGTTAATTGGAAGAAACTTTCAGTTATCCATTCATAATAAACTTATGCTTTATAAACAAGTGCTCAACTTATTGACTTATTGGTATCCAACTTTGGGGATGCACCAAAACCAGCAATCAACAGATAGTTCAACGATTCCAAAATAAAGTTCTTAGAGGGATTGTAAACGCCCCTTGGTACACTCGTAATAGTGACCTTCATAGAGATCTCGGAATAGACACAGTCGCAAGTGAAATAAAAAAATATGCTCAAAAACACCAGGTGAGGCTCCATCATCACTCTAATATTGAAGCTGTAAGACTACTTCCTCAAGAGGATATTATAAGAAGACTTAAAAGACTAAAACCTTTTGAGTTACCTGAGTAGTTCGCATAATGCAAAATCAGCCAAATAAACACTTTATGGGAAAAAAACATAGAAGTGACTCTATTATTATATTGTTAGAATCAAATGCTTTTAGTCAAAAATGACTAATTACTTTGTAAAAAATCTTTTTAAAATAAAAAATAAAAAAAAATTAACTAGCGTTAAATTTTTATCTGCAGTTTTTCATGAGAGAGGTCGAAATGGTAGACACCTCCAAGATATTATGTAAACAAATAATCATTTTAATAAGCCCAAGTTCCATTATCATAATCCATTATCGTTTAATTCTCTGACGATATTATATTTACTAACTGTTACCAGTACAAGTTGATATAGAGGGTCGGACATGCACTTTAGCTATTAGATTTTCGGTGGTCCCATATCCCACCATGTCACGGTTCCTAGAGCGTTATTAGTTTATTTGGGGAGCACCGAGTGCAGGTGAGGTTGACATTTGAACTAGTATTTCATCTATTTTACCACTGTCTCTTACTCCCTAATACTAAATAATACACATATATATAACGAGACACAATGCAACATAAATTATTGCAATAATTTACCAATCTGTTAAAAATGTTATCTCGTATATTCTCATCCGTCACATTGTTATTTTCCCACTGTAACACTGATCTAATTTTACATAAATCAAAATTTTAAATTTTACCAACGATTTAAACGTAATTTTTTATTTATTTTTTTTATATGCTATAACAACATGTACATAAATTAATGGCTAATTATAACATTACAGATTACACTGCCAACAACAGCACAAGTCAACATAAAAAAAGAAAACCTTAAAAACCATAACTAAAAACTTAAAATTAGTAAAAAAAAAAAAAAAAAATGTTAAAATCATAAAACTAACATAACAAGAATTTTTAGAAATAAAAATTAGTTACAGTAGTTTTTCATGTTTGGTAATTTAATAAAAATAAATAAATAATCATCATATAATATTATATAAAATAGTAATTATAATTTTGTGTCGTATATAGTTTCTGTAAATACTGAAAATAAACTGACTCACTCACTCACTACCCAAATTGAAATTGTGTATGGCAAACAAGACCACCTTTCGCCTCATATACTATACACAACAGTATAGAGGAATGGAAATGGAATGTAACAATTATAATGTCCTTTCAAATCCAAATGTGTGCCCTTTTTTCAACTGGTTTTTGTTTCCTATCCATTACACAACACTGATTTATGATCTATTGTGTCAAATGATTTGTTAATATGTTAGAGAATTTAATTTTCTCTTATAATATATCAAAAAAAAAAACAAAAAAAAACTATTCGACTCGTATGTGGGTGGATATGGAACCGGGTGGAATTCAAACATATATAAAGGGTTTTCCTATACGAGCTATAATAAATCAACGAACTATACTGAGTCGTTGTTTTATCTTGCTAAGTTATTTAGATTTGGCGTGCTTAGTTTGTTGGCTGTACTTGCTCTAGAGTTTAGATGGTCGGAGTTGTTAACGATGTTCGGTCGTTGCCGCTTTTTTTATGTAAAGTGTTAGGGATTGTGAGTGATGACAAGAATTTAGTTTTGGAGGTTTAAGCCTTCATTTTCGGAGGTTTGTGGAACTGAAGAGTTTCGGGAAGTCCACCGCCAATCTGTTGAATTATGGGTTGGGTCTACCTTGTTATATATTTATATATATATATATATATATATATATATATATATATATATATATATATATATATACCAACATAGTAATTATTGTAATGTCCTAATATTTAACGCTGCATTGATTGCATCATTGCTATTTACAAAATTAATGTAATAATAACGATAAAACGGCAGTTATCGTCTTCAACTACTTGAAAATCAACTAAATCTTTCCGAATTAAATTTCGAAGAAAAACAATCAACCCTTGAACTATGTAGAAGTTTAACGGACATATTTCATTTTAAAGACGACAAATTAACATCTCATACAACATAAAATTTACGTTAATCCAAATAATCCTCCCATATATCAGAAACCATGTCGTACGCCAGAAGCTTTAAAGAGCGAAATTTCCACTCAAATTAAGCAAATGTTGAACGAACTGATAATAGAACCGAGTTCCAGTCCCTGGGATTTCCCCTTATTGGTAGTTCCAAAAAAATCTGTGGATGGAATATTGCGAAAATTCACGACCAACTCGACAAATCAAAATACTTCAGCACACTTGATCTGTCAATAGGATATCACCAAGTCCTTTTAGATCCCGTTGATAGGGAAAAAACTCCATTTAGCACCGGTACTGGTAAATACATATTATCAGTTTTTAAGAATAAACTTCGGGTTGAAAGGAGCTCCAGCTACCTTTCAGAGGCTAATGAGCTCAGTTCTCACTGCGAACTCAACGGAATTAAATGTTTGGTTTACTTGGACGATATAGTAATATATGGAAAAAATATTCCTGAACATAACGAAAAATTGACCGAACTCTTTCAATGTATCCGAAAAAATAATCTGAAATTAAATGTTTCCAAGTGTAACTTTCTTCGAAAAGAACTCATATATCTCGGACATATTATTTCTAGTAGCGGCATAAAACCTGATCTGCAGAAGATAATTGCTATTCAAGAATATCCAGTTCCAAACGATAAAAAATCAATAAAATCTTGTTTAGGACTCGCCAGGTACTATCGTAAATTCAGTCCTAATTTTACAAACTTCTCGAAAGAATTCATAATTTCTACAGATGCGAGTGATGTCGCTATAGGCACCGTGTTATCACAGTATATGGACAATGTTGTTGACTTACCTATTGCATATACCAGCCGTACGTTGAATAAAATTATAATTGTTTATAATTGTTTTATAATTGTAAAGCTGAAAAAAATTATCCAACCGTCAGAACCTCCAGCAATTGTTTGAAACGTAAACTATTTCCGTCCATACGTATATGGTCATAAATTCAAAATATACACCGACCATATACTATTGATTTGACTGTGGAAGATCAGTAATCCAACATCTCTATTAATGAAATGGAGGATAAAGCTCGACGAGTACCAGTACGAAATAATACATAACCCCGAATCACAAAATTCTAATGCTGATGCTTTAAGCCAAAACGTTCCAGAATGTCGTAATTATGCTAATGCATACGTACTAACTCGAGCACAGGACAAACGAAGATCTCAACAGCCCCCTAATTCAGATCCATTAAATCAGGAAACTAAAATATAGCAACCTAAAACAATCACACTTAACGAGACTGTTAAAGCATTAGATAACCCTGAAGACATACAATCTGTGATCAAAGAATTCCATACTATTTCAACAGGAGGGCATCAAGGAATAGTCCGAACTTATAAGCGGATGAAACAATATTATTATTTCCCACAAATGCTAATTAAATTTGAGAAATTCATCAAATCTTGTGGAACCTGTCAAAAAAATTTATAAGCTCCTGAAAATTGAAAAATTGAATGCTACCGCTTACCATCCACAAACTAATGGGGCATTAGAGCGTTCGCACAAGGGAATTGGTGAATACCTTAGGAATTATGCATTAAACGCATAATGCGTCGTACGCAATGTTTGCGAATAATACCACTCCGCACTCATCCACTTCATATATGCCGTTCGAATAATTGTTCAGATATAAACCTGAAATACTACATTCTTTACTATTACTACTATTACTATTCTAATTACTACTATTACTATTCTTTACTATTCTAAGATCGCCTGCTTAACACAACAACCTTTGCAAATAATTACGTGTAATTGCAGCAATGTGACGGGTTCGTGAAGTTTGTGTAGGTTCGTCTTACCGTTCGATATTTAACTCCACGGCGATTTTGAACTGGATCTTTATGGCTTAAATGCGAGTGGGATGTCTAATATTGGAGCTGTTTTTGTTGGAGATTGATGGTGAGAACGAGCTAACTTCTGGTTGAATGCAATTCGTGAGTTCGTCGCGGCGTATTTTCTGTACACTTTTCACTTGACCTGGGTCTAAATTGTTGTTGTTGGATTAGTACCTGGTGCAGGAGATATGGATGGTGGTTTGATGACTGATCATTTATAAATTTTGTATTCATGGTTTTTGAGTGGCTTTCGGAGAGAGTTGGGTCTATGATTTGAGGGTAACCCTAGGTTGTGATTGGTCGTGAATACTATGAAAAATTTGTTTTGTATATAAGTATGTGCGATAAATTTCTTTGTTTGCAATTTTTGCATATACGATTGCCTGGAAAATATCGAGTATGAGGCAATTCTGTGTCGGTTAGTTTCATTTAGTAAAAGCCTAAAGGTTGGTATGTCTTACAAATTGAGCAACCACCGACGTTGTATTGGAAAGCTGTTGTTTTGCCAAATTGAATGGTGCAACCGTGAGTTTTCGCCCCAGTTAGTTTTCAGCCATTCTTCTTTGAATCAATAAGAAACTAGTTGAAACCAAGTTGGCTTCTAGTGGCCTACTAAATCGGCGATAAAAGTTGACCATGCCGATAAAATGTCGCTCTATATGGTCTTCAGTCTTCATTTTTATTTTTTAGCAACTTTCTTGGTTTTGGACGCCGGTTTTCAATGCATTCATTATGTGAAGTAAAGTAAAGTTGCTCGTTGGTGCTTCCAACATGTAGACAGATGGTATTGCCTCGTGTAGCCTGTCGGCTATATTGGCAAGTGTGTCTGCCTCCTGATTCACAGTTGAGTTATTAAGCTGGCACTGAATTTGTTGATGGCCAGTGCTTTAATACACCCTTTATCAACACGTTAAGCTATTCTCAATGCAGCACGGACAAGAACATAAGCAGATAAAATCACTTCTGCCGTAATGGTCATAATATTTTGACTATTTAAGAGCTCATTTTAACGATTGGGAGTAGACTAAAACCACTAAAAAAAATAGGAGCAAGTAAAAGATATATCTGATGTTAAGCTGTAGTTTGACCAAACAGTTATTAAAGTGATCTTTAGAATGAAGGATAACAATTATAGTAAACAACCAGTTATCAACTTGACCAACAAATCCCGATCACCTAACCAAAGCACTATAAACAAAGGCAGCAGGTCGAAGCACATCCAGGATCTTCAAAAGTTGAAGAAGTTTCCCGCAACATAACGAAATTTTAATAGAGTTCTAGTGCTGCAAAGTAAGATAGCAAAAATGCTACAAGAAATTCTAAATAAGCCAGGAAAGAACATTCAGAGAACTCGAATTTAAGTGTAGTCTCATGTCCAGGAACTTTGCATGCATGGTTTAGGTAAATAATAGGAGCTAGGATCAGATCGGCTAAAATATCTGAAACAAAACATTACTAAAGCAAACATGGTCGAGTTTATTGCGTTTTCTTGTAATTTTCTGGAAGATTTAGAAGGTGCCACATTAAAGAATCTAAATAATTAAACAAAACATAAAAAAGGTCACTAAAGAGAAGAAAATAAGGCAACCAACTTATAAGTTTTCATAATTACAGCCGCAGAATAATTATTTGACAGTCGAAATGCTTTAAACGTGAACAAACCTGAATTATATCAGGGACTATAAGAATTAGCTTAAAAGTTAACTGTGAGGCGCTCAAGGGATTTAGACTTAATTGAAAACTTTTAAAAATAACTGTATGGACGATTTTAAATGGTTATGGTACTCAAGCACTGTGTTAGATAGGATAAGCAGATCTACATCAGAATCAAGAATGTAAAATTTCAATTAAGAGAACAAAGGGAAAACGGATGTATTTTTCCCAAAATTATAAAGATAACATTACGACAAAGAATACCACTGAAGAGCAAAAGAAAGAATGAAGCAATACTCTTTTAGGTAGCAAAAGGAAACTTCATGTAGACAGTAAAAGAATCGAATGTTCCTATAAAAAAATATCTTATGTTACTGTTTAAAAAACTGTCTGGAACTAAGACTATAGAAAACCATTCCATAATAAACGTGACCCACTTACATCCTATTTATTAATTGAGAAATGTGTTGAAGACACAAAAAGTGTTGGGCGTTAGAATCACATCTCACCACGTTTCCGAAAATAAATGACTTTATCGGATTCCTAAATAAAAGAGGAGATGCTTTGGAAAAGGCGGAACCAATGGTGGCCAAGAAAAATTCCAAACATGCAACTATAAATGCGAACGTAAATATGGAAAAGGTGAAAATGTGTACATAGTTTGCAACGGAAATCATGGTTTATATAAGTGTGAAAGGTTCCTTCAAATGGATGTAACCTCTAGACGTGGGCTCATTGCGGACAAAGGATTATGCTTCAATTGTATGGGTTCAAGTCATATGTCTGCAAGATGTAAATCAACTGTAAGATGTTTTAAATGCAAACGTCGACATCACTCTCTGATTCACACTGATTTTAAAGTGGCAATTATTTCAAATATTAGAAACATGCACATCAAAACAGTAAATACTGAAATGCATACAATTCTACCTACTGCAGCCATCGAGGTGAAAGATGAATTGGGTAGAATTTGGTTTTGTAGAGCGCTATTGGATAGTGGGTCACAAGCATCATTTATCGACGCCGAATTCTTCTCTAAATTAAATCTTCCAAGGAAACGAGCACGAATTGCAGTATCAGGATTGGCAATTTCCACTATGGTTACAGAAGGATTAGTTACCATTGACCTAATGCATCGATGGAAAGATGGAATCATTAAAGCAGACTTCCTAATATTGAAAAATGTACCACTAGTTTGGCTAGCAACAACAATAAAATTAAGTGAAATTCGCAATTATGATGATATCGAGCTGGCAGATCGCACATTTTGTGAATCCAGTAAAATCGACATATTAATTGGAGCTGATTTATTTTTCAACATTCTACGAGATGGTAAACGGTGGAAGAATAAGTTAATGGCGCAGAACACGGCATTGGGTTGCAATCCCGTGAGAAATCAGCAACAAGTCGAGGAACATTTTCAACAGTATGTCAAGCGAGATGAGAACGGGAGATTTATTGTTAAACTATCCTTTCAACATAGTGCTGCTGAATTTGGTAACTCCTCAAGGATAGCGATGAAGAAATTCTTCAATTTAGAGCGACAATTGTTATCTAACAATACTCTTGAAGTCGAATACAGGAGGTTATTAGATTAGTATCAGAAATTGATACTATTCTAAAAACCTGTCGCACGACAAGTGGATTGTCACTAAACGATATTTTGTTAGTAGGACCAACGATTCAACACACACTGTGGAATATAATATTGTGATTTAGAATTCATCCATTTGCGATCAGTGCAGACATTGCCAAAATATACAGGCAGATTCACATGGACGAAGATGAAACGAATTATCAGCGATTGTTCTGGAAAAAAACCCCATCAACTCCACTGAAGCAATTCAAATTACTAACGGTTACCTACGGAACATCGTCGGCACCATTTTTAGCTACACGATGGTTACTTGAGTTGGCGAACGAAAATATGTTGCAGCATGAATCAGCTACATTAGCGATTAAGAATGATTTTTACGAGGACGATTTGTTAACTAGTGCAGACTCTCTGGAAAAATTAAGTGAACTGAAGCAGTATTCAGTCATGGAACAGTGACAACTAAAGTTCTAGGGTTACACTGGTGTGCGATGGTTGACTATTTTACCTTCAAAGTAACCGAACTTAAAACTAATCAAATAACAAAGAGGGTAATGCTGTCAAAATCATCGAAGTTATTTGATCCTTTGGGATAGTGGGCACCTTCGACTATTTTAATAAAAATCCAATTTCAACAATTATAGCTGACGAAATTAAATTGGGATGATCCACTGCCTTCAAACATAACAAATGAGTGTATAAAAATCCGATAGCAATTTAAGCTTTTAGAAAATGGTAGATACGTGAAGTGTACTAAAAACTCCCAATTACATGCATTTGCAGATGCAAGCATTTGCTGCTGGAATCTATGGCCGAAGCGAGTCAGAAGAAGGAGAAGTACATGTTTCTCTATAGTTACGGCAAAAACAATGGTAAGCCCAATTAAAAAAATGTCTCTTCCAAGATTAGAATTATGTGGTTTTGGCGGCAAAACTATTAGAAACTGTGTCAAAGTCGTTCAAAGATATACCACATACGTAATTTGCTTGGATAGATTCAGAGATTGTGCTTGCTTGCCTCAGTGATCACCCAAAAAGATGGAAGCAATTTATTGGTAACAGGACAGCTGAAATTTGTAATCTCTGTCCCAGAAACAAATGGTCCCAAGTACGATCGAAAAACAATCCGGCAGATGTTGCCGGATTGATTTCATCAAAATTGTACACTCTTGATAGTTGGTGGTATAGACCTAAATGGTTGCGAGAAACTCATTATAAACAAGTGACGGAAACCAACGGTCCAACCACTCATCAATTTTCCACAATATGGGGTGAAGCTCATCAATTTTCCACAATATGGGGTAAAAATGTACTGTAACAACATTACAAGTGAACTAAGAGGAACATTTTTGGCGTCGATTGATTGTACGCATTTCGTCATACTCTAAATTATTGCGTGTTATTCAAAAATACAAAAGTAAACGAAATGAAGATTATCTTAACCATTTTGTGACAATGAAAGAACTAATCAATGCTGAAGATATATGCGTCAAATGGGTTCGTTCAACCAGCAGAGTTTAGTGAGTACGTCCATAAACTATAAGTAAAACGTACATCATCAAGAAGCAGCTCATTGAAGGCACTCCAACCTTTTTTGGATGAAAAAGGCATTTTGCGAGTTAGAGGGCGGTTTAAAAATGCAAAAATTCTGTATGATGCAAGATATTCTATTATATTGCCAAAGAATCATTTATTGAGCCAAATGATTTTGTTATATACACATTTTAATCCATTCTGATGCATCTTTAACATTATTTCTTTGTAAAACAAAGGTGTTGGATAGTAAAGGGGCGCAGTTTGGTTAACAAGGTAGTACGAGAATGTATCACATGTGCTAGGCACAATGGGCAACCTCCGCAACAAATAATGGATCAATTACCGGCATTTAGAGTTGAAGCAGCCAGACCATTCACGAATACTAGTGTCGACAATTTCACAGGGGCAATTTCATTAGCGATCCGGATAGGACGTGGAGCAAAAATTGTAAAGGGCTACATCAGTGTGTTCGTTTGTCTAACAACGAAGGCGCTACATTAAGAAGTGGTATCCGACTACACTGCAGATGTATTCATTGCAGAATTGTGGCAATTTATAGCCAGGCGAGGTATACCATGTCGAATGTATAGCGATAATGGTACTAGTTTTACGGGCACTGAACGAAAACTAAGAGAACTAGCAGTTAGGGCACATAAATCAAGCAACCAAATTAATCAACGAGGAAATTGGCAGTTATTTGGCCCAAAACTCTATCGAATGACATTATGTTCCTCCACTGGCGCCACATTTTGGAGGCGTTTGGGAATCTGCGGTTAACAATGGACTGATATCGGTCTTTGTGTGCGGTAGCAACTACACTAATCTAACTGAACCTCAGCTAAGCTCATTGATCGTTTTAAGAGAACCACTAAGTATATGAACTCCCTAAATGGAAAACCTTTTACATAAAACATAATACTGTACTGCATGTTTGTATTTTATTATAGTATTATATTTTCATTTGTGGGTGGCTAAACATACAATACAAATACAACATCAACAATATGTGGCGGAGGACAAAACAAAAATTAAACTATTTAGCAGAGTGGTTCATGTGATTGGAGTTGGGTGTGGTAATAAATCTTTGCATAATATTTAAGTTTTCTGTACATTTGTTGTTGTTGTTGTTGTTTGGCTCTGCTTTGGTTATATTTCTATAATATAGCTATAACGTTGAAAATAATTTTTTGACTTTTGTATGGTGGCACAATATGCAGTCAGTATTATTTATGGAATATATTTAATCGGTATATGTACACATTGGAATTCTATTGGTAAATCATAAACTTTTGTTACATAAATCAGGACTATTTTTAAAAATGGTAAAATATGCCGGACAGGTGAGATTTCGATTTGATAAAAGGCGCACGTAATATTATTACTGAACGGAACTTAGAAATGTTCTAAGCTAGAATACCATTGCGGTAATTGAAGCTCAATATGTCCCCAAATATGGGTTCTAAATCCATATAGGATCGTGATATCGAAGAATCTCTATCCATATTTTATAATTCCAACGTTGAATATAATTTAAACGGCTACATTTCAGGAAAATATTATAAATGATTAAGTTTGTAATATTTGCACTGCCCTTGTTGGTTTTCAGGAGTAGGACAAATTTTACCAACTTTACTGACAACTTAAACTATATCCACAATTTTACGTGTGTTGTGAGAAAATGTAAGGTTTACAGTTTTCCATTTCCACTGTTTTAAATTTTTTATTTTCCTACTATTCGTCGTCAACAGAAGCAGTTAGTTTGATTTTTTTTTATTTAACGTTTTTGTACTTTATTGGTACGAATATAATTTAATGGGTTAAAACTTATAATTTTTGTAATATTTAAAAAATGTAATTCTATAATTTAATTTACGGAAATCATAATTTGAAATACACAACCGTAACGACATTTTTTGTGACAACGGAAAATTATGAAAAAATAAAATAATAGTTTTTTAAAATGTTGATCATAGTAAAACGAATTTATAACTTGGCAAGTAGCGTACTTAAGTTAGAAGGCCTACTCTCAACACAATATATGTTCTATCTTCCTTCGATATGACTCGGCAATCTTTCATCCCAACCAACTCCGCCTAACCAGAAATTCTGAAGTAGTATATTTGGGCATATTGTTGCTGGCGCATACCATCCAAATGTCATACAATTTGGCATAGTTTCTGATAGAATTATTTTTTTCAAACTGTGTATCCCAAAATAATTCGTTTGCGGTTGCTAATACACTTTTTATTTGATGACAATATTTTTAACGGGAGCTTTCAAGATTGAAACACTAAGCGAAGTGGATTTTAGAAGGTTACAGCTTCCCCAAACGTTTCAAATTCAGACATAGAATCGTCTATACACAAATTATTTTATGCTATCTCTGACGCCTTAGGTAAGCGATGCTGATCATTTTTAGCCAGATGTTGTAATGCCTTAACAATCAAATAAAAAGCTGATATAGTTTCATATGGTATTGTACGGAGCGTGTATTTCTTTATGAATGCTTATGAATATTTGTTTGCAAATATTTTTCGACGTCCACCATAAATGCAAATTAATTCTTGTACCATCTGAACAAAATAGTTGATGTAAAGTTTTGGTGTAGCATGGATCTCGTTAGTATTGTGTCATTCAAGGACACATTGGAACTTGGTTTAGCAGTCCCATCAAAAATGCGAGCAACTTGGTAATGCTGCTATCATTCTACGCAGCATGATGGGGTAAATACAGGATTTCGGCTTGCTTAAATCTCATTTTTTATGCTTCTGGAAATAACTTTCAAGTGACTGAATCTTTCGGTTTCTGCGAGAAAGTCTTTGTACATAACTGCTTATCTTTTATCATTTACAAAATTCTTCTCCATTTGACCCAAGCGAGCGATTGTAATTACCCATGAATAAGACCCAGAAATTTTTTTTTAAATATTCCAGGCAAATATTCGCTTGTCTCACATGACCCGCAAATCATTAAACCACCCACGGTGTGTTGAGCCCAAGATGTGCTTTCTTGACCTTTTACTATACCATCCTTGATAATTTCTCAAAATTTGTCTGCCACTAAGATGATGTTTATTGGCTCTGAAAACACGCATATTGGATCCAATAATAAGAGGCTCTCTAAACACCATTGCTTTTGGCTTTGGGACTGATATTTGTTTATTTATTTAGCACTAATACACATCGATATTTATCCTAAGCAACGATCGGTGCATAGGTCTTACTTTCACTACAACCTTGCTTGTTGAACTTAATGCCTTGTTTAATACCAATCCGGCTAATTAGGCCGGAATTCTCTCTCATCTTAATCTTAGCCATTACACAGCGTCTTCGGTGATGAAAAATGCCAGCAAATCTAAATAGATGAAAACCCTTAACCGCTCTTCTCTAATGATGTTTATGGCAACTACCAACAAGAACCACTTTTCTTCCTCTATTATCTTCCAAATACGCTTGGTGTCTATATGTGGCTTCCGTTGATTCTAATTTGTATCTTTTGCTCAAACTTTGTATGTTGCAACTTGTTACCATCATATTTCTGGTCTTCTGAATGCAGAAATGTATTGTGATATCCTTTGCAAATATCGGGTAGCTTTCCTGTTTGGATGTAAGAAATAATCTAAATTAAATCTTTCCTTGTTTTGGCTGGACAGTGGCTGGATGACGCTTCACTGACTTTATTTTACCGTTATATGCTTCTAATGGTTAGAAATTGGTTTCCCGAAGTGAATGTAAGATTTAAAAATCGGCACTCAAACTAAAGGCCATTTTAAGTTACCTCCTTCTTGTTGCTGGTATTCGATTCCGCCTGGGTAGTTGATATTTTCTTATTAACTTATTTTATTATTAGCTCGTAGAAGTTGTTGGTATAATATTCCATTTTAAATTCATCACACAACGCCAGTGTAGTTCCTGTATCCGCATGAACGATTTCCAAAATTTTCATCAAATTCCTGATCTCGTGGTTTTTTTTTTTTTTTTTTTTTTTTTTTTTTTTAAGAACTCAGAAATAATGGTATTGTATCCTGGGTTTTTTTTTCACTTAAATATTTATTTAATGCCAATTTTCCATTGGATTTTGTGAGAAAGTCTGCCAATTGGTTCTATGAGCTTATACATATTTCAATTTTATGATCCCATGAACGATATGCTTACTTATTCAAGTTGTATGGTTCTTGGAAATTACGATCGTGCCCAAATTATCCTCAAATACCGCACACCTAATTGGAAGTGGTACCTTTAATTACATATCACAAATTACCTTTATCACCCATAATACTGCGCTTACTGTTGTTTAAACGACAACAAATTCTACTTCACAAGTTGAGAGTGTTAGACCTTTATTTTCAGTTCCCTAATTGAACATGTTACCCGGCACTATCATTAGCCTAGTCGGTGTTGGCGTGAAAAGTTAAACTTAAAATCGGAAGTGCCCTTTAAATATTAAAGCAGCCTTTTTACGTATTTCTACTTTTTGTCGATTGCGCAAGATTGGAATTGACTTAGGTCGATAACTAAGAACAATATCAGGTCTACTTCCCAACATTAAGTATATTAGACTGCATAATAGTTCACGGTATGGTAGATTGGTTTGTTGGCTAGTGCTCATGGTTAGTTTTAGTTTTCGAATCATTGGTCTAGGCTATGAATTGCAATTAGACATTTCGAAACGTTCAAAACGTTATCCTGGCTACAGATGAATAGAGGTCCCTATAATATTGACCTTGACGTTGCATGTAGCCTTTTGCCGCCAATCTGGCTTTGTATCGACTTAAATTTCCAGTATTATCCGGCTTTTTTCTGATGATCCTTTGTGTCATCATCACGGCCGAATATCTTGAAAGTTTTTTGGAATATGTGGCAGTCCCGTAAGAAACGTCATGTGACTTTCGCATTTACATCGTTTAGATATTCCGCAGTTTTCGAATTATTTGTTTGTTTGTTTGGCATTTTCCATTTTTTCTTTTTCGGCTGTATCAATAACGCTTACGTTAAGTTACCAGCGGAACCTTAAAGTTCCATCCAAATGGAGATTCATCGTACCACATTTCGAATGGAGTTTTGTTTTTTAGGCTTTAGTTGGCGAAGGGTTTGTTAAATGCGTTGCTGTTAATAAGGCTTCACCTTATATCAAAGTTACTATTATTCAACGTTGTTCAGAGTTTTTCACACAGTCTCTAGACTTTTTCACATATTTTGCGGGGCCTTGCATGCAAACACTGGAATTTCAATATTTTACTATCTTAAACTTCGGCTGCGTGCCACGTCAATAATTCCTTGCCATTTCCACTAAAGCTTGCAACGCATCTAAACAATGCATCAATATCTTAACGAATATTTTCTATTTTACGACCCAACGAAATATTTTGTTTATTTCGACTGTATAACGTTTCTCAAAAATCAACAAATACTTTTTTTTAACTGTGTTCAAAAAAATTAACGAGAATTTAACGAAATATTAAAGGCTTTTAAAAGGTAAATTAAAATTATTAATCAAAACAGTTTTAAACTTTAAGTAATTTGATTCAAGGCGTTGCCAATTATTTGATAGATTTTCACCTCAAACTTTTAGTACTCGGTAGGCCTAATTTAAAATGAATTTACAATTGTAGAATCACAACTTATATCAGTGTGATATTAATATTTTTTAAATTTTTTTCCGTTTGGACCAAAAAGCCAAAACGATTTAAAAATGAACTTAACGAAAATAACTTATAGAAAGTTAGCAATTTAAACAATATTTAAATCAAAGGTTATTTATATCATTAACATTTTTAATGAAAACGTTTTTTCGTTAAGTTAACTTAACGAAACTTTTCTAGTTTAGAGAACCAAACAAATAATTTTTTTATTTTTACCATAACGTTATTTCAAAACGAACCAATAAAATTTAATTAACGACTAAACGAATATTTAACGAAGCCTCTTAAAAAAACATCTTACAAGTTTTTGAAAGTAAATTAACGAGCTATGGGTCTAAATCACTTTTTACATTTCATGTATATTTAGTTAAAGGTGTGGAAAATCACCGTTTAGAAGCCAAATATTATAGAAGCTGGTAATGTTTCTCCTACTTGAAAAATACAAACTAAAGCTGATAAGTTTTACCACGCGTTAAGAATCAGTTTGGATATCTAATTTAAACGTGTTTATGAAGCTAGTGATGGTTTTTAATGGCAATTGGAAATATCATACTTTAATCAAACATTGAAAAATTTAACGAAAAAAATGGTTGGTGTAATTGACAGGTTATCATCTTAATTTTCGAAGGCTCCGGGCATATTGTAAGATTATTTAATAATTATACAATTATAATAGCAATTATATGTAGTAAATAATAAATTGTTAGCAAGGCCATACTTTGGTAAATTATTCCCGAATAGTTCACCACAGTACAACCCTGCTAAAAATCATTGCCGTGAAAATGTCAAATGTTTTTCTTTTTTTCTTTTTAACTCAATAGATTGCTATCAATTTGGTTAAAAAGTCTTGAATCGCGAGTTTATACAGTTTAAGGTTAGATTGTAATATATTTTTTATTTGTGCCATTTAGACAATAATAATCTAAAATTAAACTTAACGAAACTAAATTAACAAAAATTATCAATGTCTATTAAAAAATTCATTCAAAATTATTGGAATTTTAATAATTCTTATATTATTTAACGAAACTTTTCAAGTTTGGCGAAATGGAGACGAGCTATGCAGTAAAGATAATGAGGTGTTGCGAATTATACGAGATACAGTGTCGCTGGCTAAATTGAAGGATACGAAGTACGAGAAAATTGTAGAGTGTTTACAAAAGTACTACAAACCCTTAATGATCAGATCGTATTCAAAGAAAGATATCTTTTCTTTAATGCAGTGAAAAGTCAGCATGACGCAGCGAAAACGATTAATGAATATGTTGTACGGCTAAAAAGATTGGCCGCAAATTGTGTAAATTCGGTACGAGTTTGACAGAACCCTTAGTTAACAAGTTTGTGGTGGCTGTCGACGACGCAATGTTTATAAAAACGACAGACGAAGACGAAACGCTTAAGTTAGGTAAAAAACGATTGAAATTGCACTTAGGATCGAAAAGAAGGAGAACGACCAGGTCAGCGTAAACTACATGCGCAATAAAAAGAGGAGCAGTAAAACATCAAGTGGGGACGGTACGAATATCAAACGAGGTAATTACAAGTATATGATAGAAAGGATGGACTAACATCAGCCACAGGTAAAACCTTAAAATGTTATAGATGTGGACTTAAAAGTCATCTCGATACATGTAGATTTAAGTCATTAAAATGTTTTAGATGTAATAAAGTGTAGTCGTAGAGTACAGGAGGAAGATACGATCACTTAGCTGTATGAAAGTTAAAAATGGTGAAACACCTATAGTGGGTAGGCGATTTTTGAGATTAGATTGTTTGACATTTCGTGGTCTAATGTTAACGTACTGGGTGAAGATAGGTTTTTAAATGCGGTATTGAGCATTTGTTCTCTCTTGGCATTGGTAGATACTCTTCGAGTAAAATACATTTAGAAATTAGTGAAAGGGTTAAACCAATTTTTTGTTAGCCTAGACAAATTTCCATAGCATTTAAAGACAAAGTTGAGGAGGAGCTGAACAAATTGGTTAGTGACGGAATTATTGAACCTACAGAGACATCGGGATGGGAAACACTATTGGTACCTATTAAAAAGGTGGATGGTAGGATAAGAATATGTGTAGGCTATAAGGTAACCATAAATAAACACATCAGGGACTTCAAATTTCCCTTACCGCGCATAGAGGAAATAATGAATTCATTACGCGGTGGAAAAAAAATTCAAAGCTAAATCTAGCCGAGGAGTATAATCAGCTCGAGTTAGACGAGGAAAGCAAAAAGTTAGTGACGTATAGTATGCATAAGGGAGTGTTTAGAATGAATAGAATGCCATATGGAATTTAGCCAGCTAGTGGTGTTTTTCAGCGCGAGATTGAAAGGTTGCTTCAGGGCATTCCCGGGGTAGTGGTATTCATTGATGACATAAGAGTAACGGGTAAAAATTATGAAGAACACTTAGGTAGCCTAGTGGAGGTTTTTGACTGATTGAACAAGGCTGGATTGAAATTAAATCGAAGAAAATGTGAATGAAAAAGGTTTAAGAAAAACTAAAGGATCGAAGCAGTGACTAGTGCAAAGGTACCCAGCAATGTGACCGAAGTAAGTCTCGGGTTTGGTCAACTATTACGGTAAATTTATGAAGAGTTTGGTAAGCACGATGAGGCCGATTTATGATTTGTTAAAAAATCCACTGAGTCTGTATGGACGAATGAATATAGTAGGGCGTTTGACACAATAAAACAAAACATTGTTTCTGATGTAGTATTAGTACACTTCGATCCAAACGTAAAAATAGTTTTAACAACAGATGCTTCGCAAAAAGGAGTTGGCGCGGTGCTTTCGCATAGATTTGAGAATGGTGGTGAAAGACCAATTACTTTTATATCAAGAACGTGGTCGGGTGCAGAAATTAATTACAACGTGATAAAGATGCTATTGCCATCTACTGAGCAATTAAAAAATTATATTAGTATCTGGTGGGCCAATCATTCATTTTGAGGACCGATCACAAACCCCTTATATCGTTATTTGAGGAGAATAAAGGTTTACCCCAAATGGCAACGGCAGTCGGTTGCAAAGGTGGGCTCTGTTTTTAAATGGATTCAATTACAAAATTGAATATATCAAGAGCCAAGATAACAATGCCGATTTGCTTTCGCGGTTACCGCTTATAAAAGTTAATGATGAAGACCTAAAGGATGAGGTTAGAGCTCAGGTCAGTTATCTAATCTATGTGGACAAATCCGATGATTTAATAGTTGATTTTAAAGCCGTAAGATCGGAAACAAGAAAAGACTCCGTGCTGTCCAAAGTACTGGAGGCTGTCAAATATTCCAAAATAGAAACGTTATCCAGGAGTGAGTAAGCACCTTACAAGCGTATCGGATCGGAATTAGCGGTCTAACAGGAAATCCTGATGCGAGGGTATAAAAATGTGATTCCGAGTACCTTAAGAAAAATTATTTTGGAGGAGTTGCATGGATTTCACGTTGGAATGGTGAAGACGAAAGCGTTAGCCCGGTCATTTTATGGTGGCCTAATATGATGACGATATCGTTGGTGTGATTAAGAACTGTCGTGGTAGGTTTGGTATACCTGACAAGGTAGTAGGTGATAATAGAACCCAATTTGGTGGTGCCAAGGAACTAGATTTATATTTTAGTCAACACGGCATAGAGCATATGGTAAGACAGCTTCTGGACACCCGGCAGCCAATGGCGAAGCTGAGAACATGGTGAAGAACAGTTGCAAACGTTATGGTGATCGGAAATTTGAAGTTTGTTTGGCTCTTCAGAGGTTTGTGTTAGATTATCGCACCACCCAGGAAGCGCCTGCAAAATTAATGTTTGGTAGAAAAATAAAAACGAAATGGAGATTGCTGAAACCGCTCAACCAGAAAACGGTGGAAAGACAGGGTGAGTGGTGAGAAATTACTCGGATCCTAACATCAGTAAGTGAGAGGACGCCGAAATAGTAAAGGTTCTGGGTCCTCGTAACTACTTGGTGTGACTGCAGAGTTGTCGGATTCCAAAAAGATATTTAGATCAGACCCGTGATAGTGTGGATGATATCAGGGAAGATGATGATGTGTCTGAGAGATCCAAGGGTAAGGTTTCTCCAGATACAGGCGTTGATCAGCGTTGAATTATGGACGAACAGTAATCATCCAATGAGAAAGCGTGAGGTGAATTGTATAGGGGTATTTCAGACAGTGAGACATCAGAGGTTAATGGATGTGATGATCCAGATAGTCAAAATGAAACTGTAGATAATCAAAACAATCAAAATGTCGTATTAAATGGACAGGTAGATAATGTGGGTAGTAGTGTACGTAGAAGCGAAAGAGTAAGACATTTAAATAGTAAGATATTTATTTTTCGTAACATCTTGGAAGCACTCTGCAAATAGTTTGAGGTTAAGAGAGCCACCTAATTTATTGGATTAAGCAGCTTTATCTATCTAGCTTAGGACGATTTCTATGTATAGTACCTATTGCGTAATTACTAGTAATGTAATTACGACCAGTAATGTCGTAGTTTTTTTTCGGTGAAGGAGGGAATCGTCAGAGACCTTACAAGAGACTATCATAATCTTGCAAGAGTATCGGATTCTTATCAACTAACCCCTAATTCGCAATTTTCTTTGCTATTTGGCCTTTGCTTTAAGGTGATGGCTTAAACACACCACGGTATTGAGTTTGTACCCTGCTGCTGACCACAAGGCCGTGACCAATTGTGTGTAAAATTATTCGTCGGGCTGATCACCATAACGATGACCAATTGGAAAAAATGTGGTCTGTAGATCTTGTAAAAGATTTTTTTCAGTTTTCGCTCTTATAGACTGGCTCCAGATTTGTCATGGCACGTGTATATCTCCTCCTTTAAGCAGTGACTGAATTAAAAGCGTCCAAGGTTTTGCTTATTCTTTTATCTTGATTAGTCGAAATGCCTGCTGGTTTGACACCAACAAGGTGGTGTCGAATCACTGGAACATTTAAAATCCGCTATTACATGTAGATCCGCCTCGGGCTGCCAACCATCATTTTATATTATCTTCCTTCAGAGCCACTTCTGATTTTTCCAATTTCACACTGAGTTCTTCAAATTCCTTTTCCACCTCATTACATGATAGTTTAATCAACCGAGTCATCTTCTTTATTTCGCCATGAATGTTGTTCGTACCCTTTACATATTCAAACTTAATTATTTTGCCTTCTTTTACCTTGTCCTTATTTAGATCAGAAAGTAAGACTGCCCTAGGTATATAAACACTACTAAAGGAAACATTACGGTCATTCTGACAACTGGAAAACCGCCCACCGCCCCGCCCACCGCTAGGATTTCGAATCCCTGTACTGTAATTTTATCCTTGCTCTTTTTAATTTTTTTATTGTAGTACTGCCAGGTTTTTGTTTCAGACGCTGTTTGAAGCCGAATTTCCTGATGAATAGACCGAATAGGCCGAATGTAGCTGAAATCGGCCCTCAACTGTAGTTAGACATAATCCATTTTCTATATAAGTTGTACACGTATTTTAAATATATCCTCTCAGCCACGAATAAACAATCCAGTACAAACGAAAGCATTATTTTTTTTTCAACAAAAGAAGAAAAATTGTTGGAAAATTCATGGAAAATTAAGTGATGAAATGAGAATATAATCACAATAAAATCATATGTTTCCTATACGTATGTATATGTGTTCGAGACGTTATATGGCATTTTTTGGGTTACAATTTTTTTTATAAGCATAATATCCTTATTTTTATTTTGACAATAAAGTTGTAAATCCATAAAAAAAAATACGGGAATAGAATTTTTCCAATGATTTTCTTTTTGTTGCTATACATTGTTGTTGCTTTATATGTGTACAAAAGGTTGAATCTATGATTGTAATCTGTTTAGTTTTTAAGGGAATTTAAATTCAATTTTTTATGGTCAGGAATTTTCACATGAAAATCTATGTGGGGGGTTGATGTTTGTCTTTTTGCAAAATACATAAATAAGGTGATCATATAGTATATATATATATATATATATATATATATATATATATATATATATATATATATATATATATATATATATATATATATATATATATATATATATATATGCGATGTTGGTTTCATAAGACCCATGACTTCAACCAGAAAGTTAAATTATTATGTTTGAACAGAGGTCATATTAACCGTTTTGATTTGGAGCCACTAGTTCTAATGATGCCTTTTAAATCTGTTTGTGACGTACAGTCATTTTGTGAAGTTTTCCCTAAAGATGTACAAGGAAGGTCCATATTGGTTTGAGATGATAGTATTTTCATAGTTACTTATTTGACGTAATTTGCCAATTCTTTCACTGAAATTGACTAAATCAGTTTTTAGGTCTCCTGCATTTTCTGTTTGCCTTGTGGTTCAGAGAGATAAAGTTAGTAATTATTAAAAATACCAGTAATTTGTATGGCTGTTTTATTTATTTGCCAAATTTGTTTCTACCTTTTTTTAACTAGCTAATTTCTTATCACCAAAAGGTTTAGTTCTTCCCAAGTGTAGATTTCATTAATTGCCCAATGTTTTAAAAAAATTGCAATTTCAGCTCTGTGTTGCCTTTCTTTCACTTGTGTTCATCAAATTTTTTTGCGTCTAAATCTCATTGGAGCTGTTTCTACTACTTATTACTTTCTTTTAAATCTCATATATAATATACCTTTAACATGGGGAAACTTATTTGACGCAGTAGGATTTAATTACCGTAAATGGTCACATTTACTTTGGTATTTCTTTAGTTGATCTTAAAATATCGTCCGCTCGGTCCTTTTGGTGTAGTAATTTATCGGTAATTGTTTTTCCACGGTAATCGATTTGGATACGATCCCTTTTCAGTGCTATCTCTTGTTGACGCCCAGTACTTACCATACGACTCTCGTATATTTAAATATTTCGATGTTGAATAGAACATGCGATACATGATATGTGTGAGAAACATGGTAAATAAAGTAGAATATTTGGGGTTAAATATTTTTGGTAAATTTTTCAAGCAATTTAAGCAGTTCCTAATTCTTAGATTTTTACTGCATGTACGGAATTCAATATCTTAAATTATTTCGAAATATATAAGTACAGTTTTTTGACAATTTCCAATACGGATCTGGTTTTTTGTTTGATTTTTCCCTGTTAACGATTCTGCAACGAAGGACTCTTTTTTTTCGTAGTTCCTTCTTAACGTTAAATTATCTAAATAAACTTAAAGAGTTTGTCGATTCAAGATACACGAGTGCTTTTGAAGCGATTTGGATATTATATAGCATGTTTGACATTTAGCCTCTCGCACAGTTTGTAGATTACCAGTACATCTGGAAGCAGACCGCTTGTTTTAATTAAATTAACAAGGAGCAAATATAAAATTGAATTCCAACGACCCAACAATTATATAACCCTTTGGTAAAAATCTAACATTTTAGGGCGTCTTATTCAATTCCCAGTACCAAGGAGGATTCACTATTCTACGTATCATTTTATTTTGAAAGGATTGTATTGTTTTATTGTTAGATTTATTAGTACAGTCCAAAGCTGGGTAACGTACTTCTATACGGATTTTAAAACTAGTTTACATTTCCTTTTTTTCTGTTTGACATGCTCTTTTCATTTTCAATAAGCTTCAAGTAAGAATTAAGCCAAAGTTTTAAGCTGTGTTAGTTTGAATTAAGATCTATTGGTATCCAGTTAACTATTGGATTTGGATATAAAATATTTTAAAAGTCCAACTTTAAGAAATAGAAAGAAGACCAATTGGGACACTTTAAGAATAATTTTAAGTAACTCTCTACTAGCATTGGTCCCTAAATCTCCTGAATCAACACAGGAATTGGATACCAAGGTAGAACCTTACCAAAATCGCGAAGAGTACAAAAACTGACATGGACTGGGACTCCTATAAAGAAGTCCTCAAAATGTATAAATATGAACTAAGAAGTGCCGAAAGCAATTCCTGCAGACTCTTTTGTGATAAAATACAGGAGTCCTCTGAAGCATACTATCCACTTGTCAAACCATTCCAAGTTATCTCCAATGGCTGGACGGCCTATGGACTAAACGGTAAGGCATCCTTGAAGCTTCTTCTGGAAACTCATTTTCCTAGTTGTTCCGATTCTCCTCATATTTTGCCAGAAGCTAATAGGGCTACTGGCCTCACGGAGAAAATTGTCAACAGGAGAAATATCTGGTTGGAAGTACCCAGTTAGCTTTTCAAGTCTGCAAGTTCAGATGGCGTTATTCCCTCCGAAACCCAAAAAACACTGACTAAACTGTTCCCTGGCTTGCGATGATTTTCAAAACGTAGCCTTGAACTATGTCATATTCCAAAAAATAAACTGAAGTAAAAGTAATTTTTATACCTAAGGCGGGAAAACGCTCTCATTGCAATCTTAAAGATCTTAGACCCTTTATCTATTATCTTCTTATTTCTTGAAAATTTTAGAAAGACCAATAGAGGCTTACCAGAACGCCTCTATCTAGCCTGTAAAACTACCAAAGTCTCAGCATGCGTATTGTAAGGGGAAATCGGTGGAAACAGCTGCTGTTCGTTCTCTTTTATGTCCTATCGAGAAGTCTCTCGAACAAAAGGAAATCTCTTTGGCGACCATTGATGATATAGAGGGTGCCTTTAATAATGTCAAACCAGAGGCGATCACATATACACTTTCAAATTTGGGGGTAGATGTGGCACTTGGAAGCTGGATTGATCAAATGCTTAAAGGCAGAGTCATAACGTCGAATTTGTAAGTAAGGGTAAACCGCGAATGGTTGTATTATCCCCCTTCTTTGAATTTTGGTCATAAATGACCTCTTACTGAAACTGGAAGGGACTGGTTTTAAAGTGGTGGCTTATGCGGATAATATTGTTATTGACGCTTTTGGTAAATATCCTGGTACCAGAGGTATTATCCAGAATGCTATTGGCATTCTAACTAGATAAATCAATAGTTGTGGTGTTAGTGTTAACCCACGTAAGACTGAACTGGTTCTTTTTTCCAAGAAGTTAAACCAATAGAGGCTTACCTCAAATACTCAATCGAGCCGGTAAAGCTGTTAACGTCTCAGCATACATATATTGTAAGAGGAAATCGGTGGAAACTGCATGTATGGAAAAAATAAAATTTTGTTTGGTGGCCCGCCTTAAATATAGAGGCAATCCCAAAAGCGTTGATGAAAGTGCAAAAAACTACTGCTTTGTGTATTAGTGGTGCATTTAGAGGCGCTCCTACTCAAGCACTGGAGATTCTCTTTCATCTCATCCCTCTTGATATCCTGGCCAAGCAAGTAGCTGCGAGTACAGCTATAAGGCTTAAATCAATTTCTCTGTGGTCCTTTAACGTTATTTGACACTCGTATATTCTAACGAATGAAGAAACCCCCAAATCTATCGACTACACCATCTCGACATCATCGCTTAAAGTTAAATTTCTAACTGATATTAAAGTTAGATTTTATAGGTCGGCGGCGAGGTTTCTGCGAAAAACTAAATGTGAATCTCCCTTTCCGTAGTATCTTTCAGGTAGAGCTTATAGCAATCAAGGACATCATAGACTGGATGAAGTATCATGAAACTATCTTCTATATTTTAACGAGATGGCTGAACATCCATATTATATAGTTCAACATCCATACTATATGGGTGCCAGGGCATTTCAATATTACGGGGAATATAAAAGTCGATGGACACGCGTGACAAGACACCACTTGCCTTATCTTACCACGTGGACATTAAAGTTCTATTTGCTACTTGCAAACTGCTCCTTAAAGAAGAAGCTTATAAAATTACGAACAATAGATGGACAAATTGTACCTTAATATTAGCACAGTTGTGGGTGTCGTTACTGGATACTGTTTTATCGGTAAGCATGCCAGTAGAATTAAGGTGTTTTCTTTCATGATTACTGTCGTTACTGCAAGGACGAAGAAAAGGAGCAAACAATACTTTATTTGTTATGCACCTCTCCCAGTCTGTAAATTTCTCAGTAAATTGAGCGTAAGAGATATCAATTGCTTCGTTAGAAGCTGAAATTGGTTCCAGTAAGGTAATGCAGAGAAGCAATCTTGTGGTAAGGCTACGGACCATATGTGTCTATGCTTCATCCTTTTTCTGGACGGCCACCTAGACCTAACCTAACCGTTAGGTTATTTAAATAGTTAAGTTAACTTGAACAGATTTTTCTTCATTTAACTTAACGCGCTATTAAGTTTGTAGACCAGTTACTTACAAGGTTCGTAGTTTCTTGCTGTTTTCCTGTTTCCTTTTCTTCACTCAATTGCTAGAATTGCAGTGTTCTACGCAGAAGTAGCAATTGTTGTCTCACTTGTGTATGGATATAAGCTATAATTGTGTATGGAATGTCGCTTATTAAAAATAAATACAGTGCTGGGCTCAGGACGCTGACCTTGGAGAACCCTTGCTGATATTGGTTTTAGCTCAGAAAGTTCTCTATATGTTAAACGTGAAAATATCGGCTAGCAATATAGTAGTCCCTATTCTAAAAGTATTCTTTTGGTAAGTCTTGGTGCAATTTATACCAACCGAGGGTGACATAATTTATCGAAAGCTTGAATAACATCCAGAAAGATTGTGGAACATATTTTCTTATTTTTACGCATATCTTAAATGATGATTGTGGTCCCGTGAACATGTTAAATGATAAAGTGATATTTTCAAACACCAATTTAAATGCGGCATTAGATTTCTTTCAAATATTAAAGACTTCTTTTTGAGCAGCAGTTTTTCAAAGATTTTGAAAAGTACTAAAATGGGCCTATATGGTTTTTATCATTAGAGGGACGTTTGGTTTTGGTAACATAAATATTGTAGCTACATTTTATTGCTAAGGTATACAGTCGAAATAATGCGTTGATTATATGAAGAAGTTTTTGTACTATACTTTCTCAGGAAGGGCTTTTACCATTTCACCTGTAATTAACTCATGGTCTTTTGATTTTTTTGTACTTAGGTTATGATTAATTTCGACGTATTAATTTCCATAACGTTACAGGAAGTATTTGGATACACATTTTTTAATAATCCTCAAACGTGGTAAGAAATTTAACCATATATTTTAGGATATGACGTTCCAGACTCTTTTCATAGGACGTTAAATCACCATCCAAGTTTCATGAACTTTTTCCACAGTTTCATAGTTTGCTTATTTTAAGCACTGACAGCGCCCCTACATTCGCTTTTCACTGAAATGTCGATTTTAGCCAATCAAATTATTTTTCTTTTCAATATAACGGCCTTACAAACAAAAACGAATCACCGTGTATAGCCCAATCACCATGCCAGTTTGTTCCATATAGTTCGAATCTAAATTCCACTTTTGTTGGTTCTACAACTGTTACTGTTCGAAAATATGCCACCACAGCATACGCCAGCACTTTAGCATCATGGAAAAAATGGTTTACGGTTCTGGTCGTAATTGCACCACAGGGCTGGTTGGTATGGTCGACGGCCCTTTTTCATCAATACTGGTGGAACTTCTAGGTAATGTCCCTGTATATCCAGCAACCTTTCCTTCACAAAACTTAAATAAGCTGCGTTCCAAATTTCATGAAATTTTCCAGGTTTATTCGAATGCCAACAGTTAAGCTCTATCTCGATATCTCTGTCTTTTGATATAACAATTGTTAGCATTTGTTGCTTAATCAGTTCGCCAAATCGTGAGTCCAGAACCATATTTTCCTAAAAACCTTGTAATCGGAAAAGCGGCATTTCTGGAAGTTAAACTTCAGTAAGCGTTCAAAAAAGGTCCATCATGTGAAATCCAATATCAATACCGATGATTTCATTGATATTTTGAAAAAGTTTTGAACCATTGAGGAACTGCAGAAATTGATGCTATTTCGACAAACAAAACTAATGAAGTTTGTTGGATAATTTGCCTACCTTTGAAGGCATTTCGACAGTTGCAAGATATCAACTTGAGCAGAGGTTCTGAAGCCGGTGACAAGTCAGTTGGAATGGGCAGCAAACTACCTTTGCAGATGTCCACCCCCAATCTGTTGGTAGTAAAGCATTTTTCCTACATGCTTAAACTTGATGGTATACCCGAAATGAATGCTGATCTGTAGCTGCTTTTGTTGGTGGAAGACAAGCTAAATCGCTTTTAGAATGTAAAAGCAAATTATCAATTACTCTGTTGTAAGCAAAATATCTTGCTTCTTCTAGTGGAGTCCCTTTGATGATGTTACATAGTCCACATATTAAACGCGCTCCGCTGGCTGCAATATTCTCCTTTGAGGCCCTCGTTTGCAAGAATACTTGCACGTTGGTATTTACCTGCCTCAGTTTTGCATTTACCTGCAAAAGCCTGAATGGTTTTAGTTTTCCTTTCCTGTACAATGCTGCGGTTGAATCGCATCCGGTAAAAGCATGAAGAACTGGAAGCAGGTCATTAATTGAAGACATCCGTGTTCTTCCTATCAAACACTACCGTTGTGTTTCTGCCATAATGTTTGAAAACATAAACACCATACATTTTTAGAATCGTGCCATAACATGTCGCTGGCTTTGGCCATACTACCGAGTGAAGCAGATGGCCTCCATCTACAACATATTAGCAATTTGTTGGAAAATTGTCCCTACCAATGTCAAGGGAAGGTGGAGCTGAAGCCAATTAATATTTCAAAAAGGACTGCAACTCTTTCAGACTTTTGTCGACACAAATAATTCGATGAATTAACTGCTGCGAGTTTATAACGAAAATTTCGTTATGAATTTCACCTTTATTCAAAACAATAGCATAGGTGATGTTGGCATCAGCTACAAGTCCAGTTAACAAACTGACAAGGTCACTAGCCCGATTCCGAAACGAGTTATGTCGTTGAAGCCATGAAATAAATTTGTTTTTGTCCAGATTGTCACTTGCTTTCCTACTGCCTCGGAATTCAACATGTTGTTCGTAAATAATTGATGATTGCCCTGTAAAAGTTTCCATCGCGGATATCACAAACATGCTAACGGGCGTAGAAACAATCCATTTTAAAATGGTGTCATCGGTGATGCCCCGTCCTCGTGATAATCCTCTTATCGTTTTTATTGATCGCATAAGTGATTGTTCTATGCACATGTCCATCTAAATACCGCTCCATTGCACACTTATTCTTCTTATCGAAAAATATTTTTCTGGAAATTTTTTGTATACTCTTCATTTGTCAGATTGGCTCGCAACTCCTTCATTTCCTGTAAATATAAATTAGCAGATTTTGCATATGTTACGACCAGCAGAATGGAAATATGGCAACATATGGAAATATGAACCGTTCCATATGCATCTGCCAGTTGCCAGTCCTCTCAACTCATAACTTGCTCAAACTTCGCAACAAAATAAACAATTAATTTTAAAATCAAATAATGGCACACTTGATCTTAAAAGTGTTTGCTGGCTGCACTCTGATGATGATGATCCTGTTATGGGAAATTATTATTAGTATCTGGTATATTCATTTAAATTAATTAATTAGTCTGACCTTGCTCACGCGCTCTTTTGCAAGCAACAATACTACTCTTCCTCGTGCAGTTTGTTCGACATTCTGTATGCAATAAAATTTCTTCGACGTTCTCTAACTTTTTGCACAAATCATCATGTCTTGATTTTGAAGCTTCGATTAAGCTGCCAATTCCTTTTTTCACCATTGTAGAGTCTTTTTTCTGCATACACTTATTAAAAATAATACAAATAGCTTTATTGTCAAAGAATGGAGGGTGGCGAAGGAACTCTCCTTTTTGGACCATCGGTACGTGACGTTTAATATTGACATTCACCCTATTACTAACTGGACTTACTGGAACAAATACGGGGAAGTGTTAGTACGACTCTTACCGACCGATGCTCCGAAGCTCCAGCTTTGGGAATCCTTCGTATAGGGTGTAGGAAAGCATTCAACAGAGCAAAAGACTCTAGGGAAGCTGAGGATTGGGACTCCTATAAGGAGCACATTAAAAAAAATAATAAAAAAGGCGCAGAGGAGGTCTTGGAGACTATTTTGTGATAAAATAGAAGGTGTTTCCGAGACCTAGCGTCTCAGGAAAATCTTATCTACAAGCCCAACGAGCCCTAGTTACTTAATTAAACCAGATGGGCTGGGGACAACGTCTAGTAGGGAATAATTGGCGCTCCTGTTGGAAACCCATTTCCCAGGTAGTGTGGATGTGTCGACGGAGCTTGGTAGGAATAGGGAAAAATTATCGTTTTGGAAAGTAGGCTAAATTGGAAGCCCAATATTTTAGAGAGTAAAGAAGTCTACCATGGCTCTATACTCATGTTGGAACGCCGTCAGTAGGAGATGGGATCTAAAACCAGAGCTGATACACTGGCTCTTCACTGCTGTAGTCAGACGGATTCTGATGTATGGGGTGAGTGTGTGGTGGCCAGCACTAGACAAGAAAATTTACAAAAATATGATAGAGAAGGTACAAAGAACGGCCTGCTTGTTTATAAGCGGGGCACTGAGAACCCCTACACAAGCTCTGGAGACTATGCTCTATCTTCTTCCTGTCGACATCTTTGGTAAGCAGAGAGCAGCAATTACAGCTGAACGACTCTCTGCCGTGTTTGAGTGGAAATGTCTACTTGCGCGGCAAATCTGGCTGAAACTGGGCTTGAAGCGCTCCAAAACACTACTATCCCTACGTAGACCTAACTTAAGTATAGTCGTGGGGGTGCTCACAGGTCACTACTTCATTGGAGAGCATGCGAGGAGGCTTGTGTCAATGGCAAATGACTTCTGTAGAAACTGTATGGATGAGAATGAGAAAGAGACTGTAAGCCAATACATCTGCTCATGCCCCGCGCTAGCTTACAGGAGGTACAAATATTTGGGCAAGTATTGTTTCGACGGCCTTATGGATCTTGAGAACTGCAATGTGCGAGATATCTTACGCTACATAAGTAGCACTGAATGGTTCCAATGAAGGTGAAAGGGGAGTAGGATCCTTTGGTATCACAATGGTCCATCACCAGTCTAAGTGTGCGTTAGCAGCCACTCTAACCTAAACTAACCTAACCTATTAAATAACCACCATTTCTCAGATAATTCCGCATACAAAGCTAGTTTCTAAATTTTTTATACCCAAAGTTATAGCACAGAAAATATACTATATTAGAAATGAAGACACAAACAAAATAGTACGGACAACAAAATTTTTTCTGCAAAATCCATATTTTTTAACTCCATCTATTGAGTAGCTTTAACTTAATTTATATAAAGTTACAATGAAGCTTGAATGTGATTTTTTTTATGGAATTTGTTTTATTGTCATTCATTTTTCTTCACAGTCACATGCATATAAAATATACTTTATTTATATAAAAATATTAATTCAAATGTTTTCGTTATTTCTTGTGTGATCGACGATCGCATACTATATTTTTTTTTAAATTTTGTTTTTTTTTTCTCTGTCGTTATGTAGCTACATAATTTAACAAGAACAAAACATTATTTGTTCAATATAGCTTCTGTTGGTCTCAAAATCAATGAGTTCAAAACAAAGTTCATGATCAGTGGTCTTAGAAACCAAGATGCAATGAACTTTTGTACTTTACACCGTGTAATGAAAAAGTTGGTTATTTTATGTAAAATAAAATTATGTGTATGAATCTGGAAATTGTTCCTTTACATTATAATATAGGAATACCCAATAAAAAGTTTCAGTTTGAATAGCCTGCTATTTGGGCAGCTGTCAATTTTAAAGCTGTCATCTTTCGAATTTGACAAGTAAAAACTACGCCATTACTAAAAATGATAAGATACACACTTCAACAACACATTGAAATTGTTAAAATTTACTACAAAAATGCTGAAAATTTTGAAAGCTGAACTTAAGCCGAAAAAAGAAAAAGAAAGCCGAAGAAAAGTTTCATGACCGAGTTTTTTCTCGAAGAGGTGATCAAAATTGGCCACCGAGTTCTTGTGATTTAACACCTTTAAACTTTTTTTTTGGGCAAAAGATAAGGTCTATGCCAATGCTCCACAATCGATTCAAAACCTTAAAGATGGAATTCGTTAAGTTATCGAGGACATACAGCCGCAAATGTGCAGTTTAGTCATTGAAAATTTAATAAAATGGATATGGTGGTGCTGCAAGCATAGCCGTGATGGCCATTTGGCTGATATCGTTTTCAAATTTTAACGGCATTATACCTTCCACTTTACAATGAAATAACCATTCAGTAATTTCTCTTAAAACGTACTCGTTTTTTTTAAATATCAAAATGAAACCTCTTATTGGAAAACCCGTTATATTTATCATCAAATAGCTAAAGGCCAAAATTTCCAAATAGGAGAAATATAAAAAAATTGCTATATGAATTTAAATAACAACAAGAAACAATTTTAAGCGCATCATCTATATTGAACAAATAATGTTTTGTTCTTGTTAAATTATGTAACTACATAACGACAGAGAAAAAACAAAATTTAAAAAAAATAAGGCATGCGATCGTCGATCGCACAAGAAATATCAAAAACCAACCGAATAAACAATTGAGTTAATATTTTTATATAAATAAAGTATATGTTATATGCCTGTGACTGTGAAGAAAAATGAATGACAATAAAATAAATTCCATAAAAAAAAATCTATCACATTCAAGCTTTATTGTAACTTTATATAAATAAAGTTGAAGTTAATCAATAGATGGAGTTAAAAAATATTAATTTTGCAGAAAAAATATTGTTGTCCGTACTATTTTGTTTGTATCTTCACTTCTGATAAGTATATTTTCTCTGGTTATAGCCATTTTAAGACTCTCAAAAATTCAAAAAATGGAATTATTTACAGTTTAATTGGAGCCCTGTCTTTGTTTCCTGGACTATAAACTAATAGAAGACTTTAATGATCTTGTTTAACGAGCCATGTAATAAGCACTTCGGACATTTACATATTTTTTCAAGCGTATAGCATAGTATATAGTATAGTATCATTGGTGTGGTTTTGTGTTTAACCACATGTCAAATGTATTTCGCTCACTTACCACACTTGGTAGGGATGTAATAAAGTTATTCTGATTTGTATTCTTCTCAATTGCTTCTGGATAATATGATGTCAACCTCAAAGTAAAAAACTTAAATTGAACTACTTGCAATATTTATATCGCAAAACCATCCTCTTTGATAAACACAACAAATTACCTCTTTCATTGTTCTAAAACATCATACATGTAATATTGTATCAAGTTAATCGAATTAAGATGGAAAAACTTTTATATTTTATATCATCAGTCTTGTTAACAACCGTCTACATACTCGTATTATACACACATAAGCACATAAAGTTGTTGGAGTCTTTAAAACTAGACAAAAAAAAATCCAGAACCATAATGTATTTTTCATCGTGATATAAGATTTATCATCATGTAATGTGTCATGTTGCTGCTCGAAGTGAGAAAAAAAAATTTAAAAGTTCAACAGGTACGTTGATTTTCCTGTTTCCTTTTTTTTTTTTTTTTTTGTACCATCTTCACTGTCTTTGTTATGTTTTTATATATTCCTTATATATAGTAATAATAATAATAATAATATTAGTTATCATAATATGCTTTTATTTAAACTTTTCTCAAACTATTTAAGCTTTTTGGTTTTTTTGATATACGTTAACTTTTTTGTTGTTGTTTCGTAAAGTTGCAACAACATAAGTAGGTAACAACAACAACAACATCAAAAAGCGAAAAAACTTAACTTATGATATTCATACATCAAATTTTTTGGTGAGATAAAACTTTTTCACTTAACGTCGTATTATTTTTCGTTACATACAAGTTGAACAAGAAAATTAAGAAAAATCTTGTATATGTGCGCTGTCGAGTTTATTGGATTTCTGTTAAGAGTTTTTTTTGTTTTTTTTTTTTTTTCAATAAAACAATACAAAAGTTTGAAGCACGTTGTTGCAACATATCCTCGTGTGGACAAAGAACACATAAATTTTAAATCAAAATAACAACTGGACATTTTTAAATTAATGGTTTATAGCATTTTCCGGGGCATAGAAACCAAAAGATGGAAAACCGGAGGTGGTTTGTCTCCCTCTCTTTTTATATATTTATACGTTCGCTTTTATTTTTCATTGTCGGGTTTAATGAAAATTTATTGGAAAATATATTTCCTTTTATTTGCATTGGTCGAAAGACTAACCTAAAGTATAAAATCGAGGGCGGCATCCCAAGTTCAAAAAATATATTGTTAACAAGCTTTTGATAATTTCCTAACCTCGTGGTTGAAAAGAACTCGGTAAGTGTCGTCATCATTCCGTTTCGGGGTATATATCATGCTCATGACTATTTTCTCGAATATCATTAATCACCTCGCACACTCATCTGTCAGGATCTAACTCTCTCCCCATATATGAGAACGGTTCTGATCAATATACCTTGTACACCTTCAGATTATCGGCAAGTTATTTCGTCTCTAACAATGGACGTAAGAGACACAAAGAACAGTTGTTTACAACAAGATGCACTTTTATATTCCCTCCCACAGAATCATCAATAAGGCGACTAGGGGCTCCAAGTTTTCAAAACTCGTCTCAAAAATTTGTGAGAAGCCGTTCTCAACTTTGACACAGCATTGTGACGTACTAAGGACGAAGTCCAATTTTTTCTCTCCAATTTTTTTTTAAATTTCGATGGTTATATAAGACAAGATATTTTGACAATTGAAAAAATAAATGCCCTACATTAAAATTAGGGTTCCTTGACATTTCAGCTCGTTGACACTTCCATCGCATTTATATTTTAAAGCGGACATTTCATAACCTTAAATTAATTCATAATGTCAACCGATTCCCTCTTTTGATTTGATAATAAATACAGCCATAATAAAGAATATGTGACTGTCACTATACTGTCACTATCACCCGCTCGCTATCTCACCGAATTCATTTAAATTTTGCGGTAAACATGAAAAATATTTTTATTTTAATTGTTTTCAACTCCTATCATGTCGTCAACGGAGACGTCTTCCTTGAAATTTCCCTTTCATTTTCTTTTTGAAATTTTCATTTTAACGTAAATTAATTAATTTAAACTTTTTAAACTCGAAGCGAAAGTAAAATTGAAAAAAAAAACGCGGCGTATATCATTTCAACGAAGACTACAATGTATGTATAAATAAGAGGGTGGTATGAAATGTAGAAAAACGTTTCGAGACCTTCCTGCCCGGTATCGTAATCTTGGCTTTGTTTGGCAATGATTGGCAAAGAGCTTACTGGTTTAGTTGTTTTTTGCAATGATCAGTTGGACCCACCAGTTGGCTTTAAAAGACCAAACGTCACTGCAGAGTTACCAATCAGCTTTCACTAATTATTTAGACTGGTCCAATAACAACGAAGAAGCTCCTCATAACATCCAGGAGCAATGGCACGCTATACAGTCAACCATAACCACCGTGGCGCAAAGTTCCATTGGAAGAAGGCCTCCGAGGTCTCGCAATGTTTGGTTCGATGATCAATGCCGAAGGGACGTCGAAAATAAACGAAAGCTTCGTGGAAAATGGTTGGCTCGCAACACTAGAAGCACTCTAGCAGAATATCTCCGCGCTAGGAAAGCTACGACTAAATACCTTCGACAAAAGCAGCGCGATCATATGAGATCTTGCATCGAAAACATCAGCGAAGTTCCAAGCGGAAATAAAAAACTCAAGGGACTGTTTTGCTAACGTCAGAAATCTAACTAAAGACTTCTACTCAAGAAATACGGCCACCAAAGACGAAAATAGAGAGCTGAGAACAAACGTGGCTGATGTTCTCTCAGTATGGCAAACCTACTTTCAAAATCTGCTAAAGCGGAACGACGAAGTGACTTAATTGATTAAGCTCGGAGGGGCTACTCTTACAACAAATCTATACGATCTCATCGTCTCTATTTGGAACCAAGAAAAGTTGCCGGAGAATTGGAAGACCGCACTTATATGTTCGTTGCACAAAAAAGGAGATCGTCTTAAATTGTCTAATATTGTACTTCCCAGACTCATCCCTCTTGCCGAAAATACCATTTGCGACTATCAATGTGGTTTTCGTCCCAATCGATCGACCACTGACCAATGTTTTACCATGAGGATGATTTTGGAAAAATGTTGGGAGTACAACATAATCATACATCAACTGTATTTAAACTTCAGACAGTATAAACCGTGAAAACTTATGGGCCGCGCTTATATGCCTAAAAATTCCAGAGAAACTCGTTTCTCTGTACAAATTAACAACCTCTGGGTCTGTATGTAGAATCATTACTGAGTGAGCTGTGTCAGACCACTTTGAAATAACATCTGGTATTCGACAGGGAGATGCACTTGCGCCTGTGCTGTTCAACCTAGCGCTTGAGTACGTATAGTGGGAAAAGGCAACATTGAAACTTCGCGCTGTATATTTAATAAATCAGGCCAAATTCTTGGATATGCAGATGATATCGTGCTTCTTGGCCGAAGACCTAGCGATAGCGAGGAGAGTTTCATATACCTCGACCGCTGCGCAAGAAGACTTGGTTTGGAGGTGAACAGCAGCAAAACAAAATTGTTATCAACACCCAAGAACATCTCCATGGTAAATCTCGGAATTGGCGACCATAACTTTGATATCGTCGAAAACTTTAAATCCCTCGGGTCAGTTATAACATCGTCGAGTGAAATGCAGGCAAAAATAAAAGCCCGAATCGCTGCCGGACAACGAGTTTTCTACGCCCAATCGAAATTATTGCGATCTAAACATATGTCGAAGTCGTGCATCTCTGTGCTGGCTTTCGGAAGCGAGAGCTAGACCATGACCTCTAACGATTGTAGATTGTTATCTACTTTCAAAAGGAAGGTCATTCGCACAATCTCTGGTCCAATCAAAGTCGCGGACAACGAATATCGGATTCGTAAGAACCACGAGATAAGGCAACTTCTTGGAGTCGATATTATCGGATTCATCAAATCCAATCAAGTTAGATGGCTCGGTCACGTTACACGATCTCCACAACAATGAATGACCAATAAAGTGTTCCACCCCGATTGCGCTTGCGTGACGACGTCGACCAAGATCTACATGCATTAGGATGTCGAAACTGGAGGACGAGAGCGATGGACCGAGATGGATGGAGGACCTTAGTGTGGGAGGCAAAATCCCTTCATGGGATGTGAAAGCCAAAGAGAGACAGAGAGAGTTGGACCCACAACAAAGTCAATTGGAAAAAGTCATGGGTAAAATTGACACCTGCCATCACCGAAAAACCGAAGTTTGAAACATTCACTGTTTTAACTTCATGATTCCCGCGACTGAAAACATTATGTAACTGTAATAAGTAAAGATATAACATTTTGAGGCTTTCGTTAAAGTTTGTCATGTAAAGCATTGTTAACCATAAAGCTGGTACTGGTACTAAGTGTAGACTAATAGTTTACGTATAAATCATTAAGAGATATTGTTCCAGCTACCGTAATATTACGAGTAGTGAGCAAACTATACTACCTCAATTATTGAGCACAATCAACATAAAGTGGTTGAGGGAAACAAAAATATGAGATCGCATAATATTCAGAAAACAGGAGCAACACAGTCTAAAATCTCATTTAACTACAAAGTTGTGGATCAACTTTTTTATGCAATCCATATTGGATTGCTCAGCCTTACCGTGTCTTTTGTTTTGGCTGTGGCTTAAAAGAAATATAGTATCCCATCTGTCGGCAGTGTCCGGCAAAACGCTCGGTAAATTCAAATCTAAATTCAACTTATTTACTTAAGGTAACGCAACAAATTGGCTAGAATCCCCAGCCGACGTTGAATTAGTTCGAATTGAAGGGCGAATTAACTATCGTTCCGGTTCTTGCTCAATCCAACTTATACAATATTGCATTTTTCATCCAAGGTAATAACATCGACAACCAAGCCTGGTTGTGCTCTATCTAAATTCATGAAGGAAAGAAGCGTCACACGCTGTTTGAATAACGCATTTCGAACCAAATGGCAGAAGAAAATTGAATTATGTAATCAACCTGTATTACCTATTTTTTATCTGTATTTCTGTATTTCATTCACTTGCAAGCTATCCGTCAAACTGTGCACATGCATTATTTTGTATTATTACCATTAAAAATTAAAGAAAATAAATTTTAAAATTAAAACATTAACCTGCATATATGTTTACAAAACATTTGGTCCTTCGAGCCGGAGGATGTATATCGAACTGTACATCATCCTGTATTATAACCAGCTTTACGTCATCAACGAGTATTCATCCAGAGAATAATCACGACTTTATCCAGCACAACGTGATCCAGCTCCACGTGAATTTTCCAACATAAGGAGGATATTGACCAGTTTTGCTACCGCGTGTTTTCCAACAGAAACCTAACCTTTAAACCAAACATATTTTTGCTAAACATGGGCAATTCCGATCGAATAGATCGTCTTGGTGCGCTGGTTAAACCGTAATCAAGGGCCAATTGACCAGATTAGCAAACTTCATTAATGTTAAAGGTAAAGGTTGCAATTTTGACTGGTTAAACTCTCGGCTACTCAAGATAAATGAATTATACAATAAATTTGTGATGACTGAGGAGATGACTGAGGATAGTATTTTTCAATAAGACTCTACAGGTGATTCAGAAATAAATGATGTTGATGATCAGTATTTTTCACTGGTGACACAGATACAAGTACAAACTAGTGCAATTAGCCTTCAACCAGCGTTAAAACCGGATTAGCTCGATCAATCCATGGCCACGAATATTTTTAAATCTGATTTTAAATTCCGGCAACTTTAACCTGTAGCAGGCTTCCTACGACCTTTCCCTTTCAACCGTTCATGAAAACACTTCATTATCATTTGCTCAGAAATGTAAGTACCTCCTAAGTCAACTGCGAGACCCGGCATACTCTTCCATCTAACACTTTCGTGTTGACAACGCAAATTATGTTGAAGCTTTAAAACGTCTCGTTAAGAAAAAGGTGATAGTTGAAGCCTATATAAGAGATTTTATAACCCAACCTCAAGTGCAAATCTCTCTGCATCCAACGTAATGAAAGCCTATGATAATATAGATGTCGCTGTCCGTGGACTCAAATTACTTGGTCCAAATGCTATTGAAAGTGATCCTTGGAGAAATTATTTATCAATGGAGAAATTAGGACGAATCTAAACAACTTTGGAGACATGAAACTTCCGAAATCGAATATCCTTCCATAGAATAGATTTTTGACATTTTTAACTATGCGAATGGATGCATTAGGTTATTAGGTTCTATAGCCGCAATGTCCATTATGCTCAAATGAAAATTACAGGTTACATAGCTGTAACAAATTCCGAACAATGGATGTTGAATCTCGTCGAGATTAAATAAAAAATAAAAATCGATGTTACAACTGTTTATCCTAGGAACATGTTTTAACCCGGTGTAAAAATACTATAGGAGTTGCCAAAAATACAATAAAAGGAATAATACATTGTTGCATCTTTCACCAGGCTATAACACCTGAACCTTCCCCATTACCGATCAAACAATCAAATACTTATTTAATATCTGCGATCACACGAATTAGCCAATCAATTTTCAACCTATGACGGTCAACCTTGAACGAACCCGACATTCTATATACCTTCTTTCAACGGCCGCAATAGAAATTGAGAATAATTTTGGAAATTGGACAAAATTCCGACAGCTTCTGGACTCTGGTTTAACTCATTCATTTTTAACATAATCCTGTATTAATTACCTATAGGAATTGACAAGGGCATCCTTAAGGATCAGATCTTGCATAGACCATGGCTATATTAATATCGTACAGGCATATTTTATACCAACTATATGCTTCAAGATACCGACGCTGCCGATTGAGGGTGATAAAGCGTATTTCAAATCCCTCAATTCATTAGCTGACCCCGACTTCAATAAACCATGCCATATTGATCTCTTACTCGGATGTGGACATATATTCCATGCGATATAACAGATGGAAAAATTGCCCACATGAAGAGAACTCCAGTAGCGTGTGCAACACCAAATTTGAATGGGTTATTGGAGGAACCTTTAAATTAGACGATCCGAAGTCAACTAGTATAAGATCATCGACGTCAATGCTTGCACAAGTAACCCAAGAATTACGAGAGTGTTCAAGTATTGAAAATCCCTTACAACGATTTTGGGAAACTGAGGAGATAATCAATCAACAATTCTCAACCGATGACGAAGCTAAATGTCTTGGATTCTTCCAAAAAAACGTCACATATGACAATAAACACCAAACCTAGGTGAAAGCTTTTCACAAGCGACTACTTTCACTCGAGAACTTTCACGCTCCTTATCTAGCCTCGCAAACTTTTTATTTCCTTGCTGAAAAGTTTGTTCCCATATCTCCAGCTGGAGCCTGTATTTTGAAACGTGAATTATTTATGGACGATCTAATGTCTGGTGCAAAGATACGCTAGAAGCAATCCTGAAGCTACAGCAAGAAATTTTCTGGATGACCCTATGAAAGTGGTCGTCGATACATCTCGAATTATGGAAATAGCAAACAGCAACCATTCAATCAGAAAATAGAAAACTTTCGGCTTAGGAAATAAGTGACGAAGCCAATTATATATCTGTGTTCGGTATAAAGTACGATCCTGTCCAAGATATAAAAATATTATTTTAATCTCGTTGGCTAAAGACTGAGATGACGAGCTCCCTCGAGGCATTGCACGCATCCAAGGAAGCGTATATGCAGCAGTAATATATGCAAGCAGTAGTAGACGGTAAGACCGTCCAAACCAACTTAATTGCAGCAAAGACCAAAGAAGCCCCATGAAAACCAAATCAATTCCATGATTAGAACTTAATGCAGCTAGAATTAGTCCTAAAATCATTGTGTTTAGCATAAGCTTCAAAGATTTATTTATATACGGATTCGACCATAACACTGGATTGGCTATCCAAACCACCCAAGGTTTGGAAAACTTATATAGCTAATCGTACTTCTAATTAAGCAGCAGTTAATGAGCCAGTTACCACCATTCCGAATAATTCCTTCAGCATGAGCATTTTTACAGACCGGAATTGATTTGGCTAGTCCATACAATTTGAAATCTCATCGTCAACGTGAAGCTAAACTTGTGGTTTAGCAAAGGCGACAACTTTAGATGTGCTAACCGATATGAGCACTGACGTGCACCTTTTTAGCCGCACTCAAGAGATTCTGCGCAGTTCGCGAAGTACTCTGCGATAATGGTATACCAATCTAGTTGGAGCAAATAATGAGCTTCGAGAATTCTACTCTCAATATTTGAGCTAACATATTTAACTGGTGCACATATAACGCAACCCATTATCACTTCATTCCTCCTGCGGCACCTACCTTCGATGGCTTATGGGAGGCAACCGTCAAGTCTACGAAATATCACCTTCGTCGCGTAATTGGAGAATCCATTCTTACCTAGGAAGAATTTCTTACCGTGATTATTGAAATCGAGGCGCTTCTCAATTCCCGGCCTCTTGGAGATCTCCATGATGATGATTATAACCCTCTTATAGCCGGTTATTTTTTGATTAGAAAATCATTTACCATACTACCATCCTTAAACAGGGCGTCTAAATGACATACCCCAAATAGTTCGATAGACATTGGTACATTATTACTTCTATACGAGAACCAAATCTGCCACCAGCAAAGTGGTCACTAGCCCGAATTAGTGACGTTCATTCCGGCAAAGATAATTTAGATCATGTTACCAAACTTGCAAATGGTAACATGATGAATCGTCCAAGCCCAAAAATGTGCATCCTTTCAAGTATTAACTCCATTATATTTTTTTCCCAAAAAAATTTCAGGGCTTCAAATTTAACACTGTCACCTTATCCAGTGATGGTTATGTGGTGCATATACGTAAGATATCTGAAAACCCCTATAGACTATAGTCTGAGTATAAGGTCGAAAAAGGTAAACTAAAAAGCCACTAGTTCCTTATTTAAACCAGCTCGCTCGTTCTTCATCCTCTGCAATAGTTCTCCGGAACGGCCCTCGAAGTAACTCGACCTTTCTAGTTTATTAATCTAGATTTCCTTTAGCCATTCCTCCATTCGAAGCAGAACAACACTTACTTATTGATCGCCTTAGACCAATATTCTAAATTTTTGTTTTTGAAGGCCATGAAAAAAGTACTGGCTTTGTGCGAGTACGTCAAAAAAGACTTGTTCCAAATGTTTGCAGTACCGGAATATGTTTTCACAGGCAACGGGATGCAATTTAAGTCATTACATCAGTTCTCACTCGCACTTGTTTCTGCAGTAATATAACTTCAAAGGTGCAGCAATATCTGAAGTCACTCACTCGCATCTGATAGTCACTTAAGATGTTGGTACGATCGCTTGCTGACACCGTGTACTTATCAAACGAACCTCATATTTTATCATGAAAATGAAATCAATAAAAAGCAAAAAATTAATTTTAATTTTCCATTTTATCAACCCTTTTTAACAAAAAATCTATTACTCGCGTCTATGGCAGAGACAAAAATAGTTAAATCACATTTTAAAATTCTTGGACTAAAAAACGAATATTCCTATAAATTTTCCAAAGTCGATTACATTTTGTTTTCCCTTCTCATCAAATAATTCCAACTCAGTTTTCCGCAAGGTATTTTTGTTATATATAGTTGTTAAATATTGAAGGGTGTAAAAATACCAAACACACAAAAAAATATACAATGACTCTATAATCTGCTATAGCTGTGCTGCTTCACCTATTAATACCCCTAGAGTATAAATTTTGTAAAAATTTCTTTTCCATAATTAAAAATTCAAACAAAATGCGCGAGTACCACCGAAACAACTTAACGCGAACAGCACACAAAAGTTAAAAAATATTTTGGGTGTTATTTGGTGGGAAAAGCGCGTGAAAATTAGTGCGTGTAAATTGTGTCTATTGTGTACGTGTATAATTTTCATTGCTTTTTTGTCGAATGAAAACTTAATTTTCTTAAAACGGTTTTTATTACTTATAATTGCTTAATTTAAGCTTTTGTGTGTGGGTGTGTGTGTGTGTTTATAACAATAACAGTATCAAAACGAAATTAAATTGTTAATTAGAAAGTAATCCTTATTGTATATCATCTTATTATGTGAAGGGTTTGATTATTTGATAGGTGATAGAAAGTTTTTCCGTTGGTGGGGTGGGTGTTTTCGTTTCGATATTTTCACCATCGTCGATGTTTTTTTTTTAATTAATTTTTTTTGTTTTGATGACTCAGGAAATAAAAATCTATGACTCAATTAAGATTTTAACATCTGGATTTTGTATTTCGTTAGAAGGTAAACAGTGAAAAAAGTACGTGTCATCGTAATTTGAATGATATAATTGCTTTTATACGCGTACAAAATGTTTTTTCACACGAATTTCAAAATGCGATCGTAAAGTAATTACGACAATGGATCGATGGAAATTTGATTAAAATAAAGTACAAATGAGTGCTGTTGCTCTCGACATTAGGATTAGTACTGCTTTTGTATATCCACAAAAATAAAAATTGGATACCGCCAAAATTCAACCAGGCGTATTTAATGGGTTTAATCACGAAAGAGTATCGCTTGGAACTCGTTGTTCTTCAAAAAACTCGATAGTCAAATAGCCTTTACGTTGCTTTACAGTAGAGATGATCTCATCAATGTTGGTGTTAGTTTTCTACTTGAAGCTCAGGTGAAAAAGCTGTTTTGGATTTCAATGCAGTTGATAATCGTACATGTAAACTAAATTTATTCCGGGATCCATACCAGAGCATGACGTCAGAATAAGTGATTTTAATGCAAGACCTGGCTATAATCAGATTGACTTATGTAAACATGAAGGTCCGTTCTTTCAACACAATCTAGCGACCGATAATATGGAAAGAACGTTGCACTTTGCGATCGTGCATGACCTTATTGTGGCTAGCACATTCTTTCCTCATAAAAATATTCACTTGAGGACATGGACACACCATGTTTGAACCGTGAACCAAAACTGTTAAGTTTTGGTAAGTCTGGTAATGTCTCACCCAATTGTATTTGTCCAACAGACAATAATTTACAATATAGCTCGGCTCCAATTAGCATATCTATTTCTTGTGGCTGATTAAAATTTGGATCTGCTAATGAAATGTTTTGTGGTATTTTCCAATTACTTATGTCCACATTTAGCACTGGTTGTGGATCTGTAATTTTATTTAGAACATGAACCTTTAATTGGTGAGATAATTGCCTTTAGTGCTGACATCAGTAAAATGTACCGGCAAATAAATATTTGTCAGACCGTTTCTCATTATCAATACATCTTCTGAGAGACAATCCCGAAGATGAACTTCAAATTTACCGTCTAACTACGGTTACTTACGGTACTGCGTCAGCGCCGTATTTAGTCACGCGTTGTTTGCTGCAGCTCTGCACTGAAAAGGCAAATTCCTATATCCTCTCGGAAGCAAGGTCGAGCAACGTGATATATAAGTTGATGATCTGCTAACTGACTTAAAAAAATGGTGTTCAAATTCAAAAGAATTGTTATCCCATAATTCCAAAAACTGATAAAGAAAGGGTTTTGATAACATTTTCGTTCTTACCAACGAAAATGTTATCAAAACCCTGGATATGTTTTGGCAACCTAAAAAGGACTATTTTTGCTATATGGTAAAACTTTCACCGAATCCAAAAAGAATTACCAAGCGTTTAGTGCTTTCCAAAACGGCCAGTATTTTCGATCCTCTTGGATTAATCGGTCCTGTAATTGTACTTGCAAAAATATTAATTCAGCATCTTTGGAAATTGAAACAAGACTGGGATGAAGCATTGCCTCAATCAATGCATTTAAAATGACTTGATTTTAGAAACCTACTTCCTTGCTTGAATGAGTTTCGCGTAAAATGATTCGTTGAAACTTACGATTTCACCACCGATATACAACTTCATGGTTTCGGAGACTCCGCAGTGCGGTTGCCTATGGAGCTGCGATATATATACGATGTATCAACCACAACAATATCACAACTACGTTGCTCTGTGCAAAGTCACGCGTTGCACCTTTAAGCAAAGTCACATTGCCACGACTGAAACTTTGTGCTGCACTTCTGACTGCGCAATTGATGTCAAAGGTGCGTGCACAGCTGAATGTCAAAGTGAACAAATATTTTATTGGACCGATTCTTCGATGTTTGGTATTGGATAACATCAACAACCTCACATTCTAAAGTTTTCGTTGCAAATCGAATAGCTGAAATCAATCATGTTGCCAGCGAAAACAATGCAGCAGATATTATTTCGAGAGGTCTAATGCCTGCACAGTTCAAAAAATGCAGTTTTTGGCTTCAAGGACCTGATTATCTTCGCCAACCTATGTGTAAGAACCATATCAAGTTTTACCAGAGCAACGAAATACTTTCTGTGTTCTCACGTGTGAAAAGGAAGATGTTCTACTAAAACATAAATACATTTAACGATTTATGCCCCTGCAACGAAGTAGTTTGTCGATTTGCAAATAATTGCCGAAAAATAAAGGAAAACAGAAAATTTGGATAGCTTGACTTTGAGAAACTTACCAAAGGTCATAACGTAATCGTAATTCAATATCAGCATGCAGTTTCAATCAGAGGTGGTCTCGGTATTAGGTCACCAAAGTATTGCTCGGACCCGCACATTAAAAACATTGAATCCGTTCATTAAAGATGGTCTTTTGCGAGTAGGAGGTCGTCTCAAAAACGCAGAAATACCATACTCCTCAAAATGTCCAATTATATTACCGTAAAGTTACACTAACAATTGTCAACCACCATCATTATCATTATTTACATCCAGGTCCACAAGCACTCATAGATCAAGACCCCAATGATTAAGGAGAAATATTAGCCGATCGGCGGAAGAAAAATGTCCAGAAAGATTGTTAACCGCTGCGTACGATGTTTTCACACAAGGCCACCTAATTTTTCACAATTCATGGGAAACCTACCAAAACAGAGAGTTTCCCCGGCAGATCCAGATACCTTGCAGTATTTGAATGTTTTTTAGTGAAGGCAATTCACATAGACTTGGTATCTGACTTGAGTACAAACTCTTTCCTTGGCGCATTAAAACGCTTTATTGCTACGAGAGGGAGATGTACAACAATATATACAGACAACGCGACTAATTTTGTATTTTCGAGCAGTTAAACAAATTGAAGCTGTCGTCAATTCCAGACCACTCACAGCGTTATCAACGAATCCTGATGATTTAAATGCTCTTACTCCTGGGCATTTTTTAACTGGTCGTCAAATGATGGGTCTGCCAGAAATCAACATCGTCAATCACAATATTCCAACCACCAAGAGATGGTAGATTGTGCAACAACTTTTCCAACATTTTTGGAAGCGTTGGTCTGACGAATATCTGACAGAACTACAATAACGTTGATGCTGGAGCAAACAGTCAAACAATTAGAGATTGGTCAGTTGGTTCTTTTAAAAGAAGATGATTTACCACCACTTAAATGGAAGGTAGGAAGAATAGTTGCAACCCATGCAGGTAACGATGGATACGTACGAGGAGTAACCGTTAAAATTAAGACTGGTAAATACAAGCGAGCTATTGTCAAAGTCTGTCCACTTCCATAACCACTCTTTGAAATCGAGCATATTCTTCATCGAGAATGAAGAATATCCAAAAGGCAAAATTAAAGTTGCAATCCATGCAGTTTTAGCATTCATATAAGTCAGCGATTTCAGGAAAACAAACTTTACGTTTCAATTGTTTTAAACGAAGATGAGAAGGCACAAAACCTTGTTAGCAGTATGCTTGCCATGCCATCTGTTTTGGGACCGAAGCTCTCCCAACACTTTCGGCCCATGGATTCTGCACTCCAACAGAGGATCATAGTTGTGTTCATCGTCATCACCAATCGTAATCAAGTAATGAAATCTCCTTTTACAACCCTCCCCCGTTGGGATTCGAACCCAGTACCTCCCGACCCAAACACCTCAGCTTTTAACTACTGCGACAATTGCTCTATGCAGTATTCCTAATTATTGGAAATTGGTCGCTTTATGCGCTATCTTTCTTTAATAAAGGAGATCGCTCAAATGCGAAAAAGAAAGCGGTATAGCTCTCTTTGACACAGCATACAAATTACTGTCTTTTATAATATTGGAAACTGTAGGTGAGTACCAAGGAGGGTTTCATCTGAATTGGCCAGTCATCGATCAAAGTTTTTTTGCAGAAAATGATTTTTTAAACAGCTCATAGCGTACATCAGGTGTTCTTGGATTTTCCAGCAAGCCTAAGACTCAATCCATCGGAATAGCTGGGTATGCTCGAAAAAATATGAGTTTATATAAAATGACACAATGTCACAAAGTTAAGAATAAGTTGGGAACCTCAGGACAACATTTTGTACCATCAGTCCAACCAGATTCTGGCATATGCAGACAATATCTGTGTAATTGGATTAAATGGCAATTATTTAAAGTACTTCTGAATCTATTTGTACGATTCTCAGCTTCCGTTACGTTATCGAAATCAATAAGTCCAAAACAAAATATATAATCACTAGCCTTAGAAACCAAGTCACAATGAACTGTAGTAGTGGTGCTCATACATTTGAAGGATTGACAGTTTTGCTTTCTGTGATTTACGTCTACTGCTAAAGTCTAAATATCTTGCAAATGCTAATAAGCCGAAGTTGAACAAGCTATAGATCAGATCCGTAGTCATGTATGGGTGTAAGAATTAGACCCTGGTGGACGAATATGAGAGATGATTACTGAAATTCTAGAGAAGAGTCATGAGCATGATAAATCACTCCAAACGTGACACTTACCGAGTCTATTTACCTAGTCTACTTACCTAGTTGTTACCTAAAAGTTCTTGTAATTCTTCATCATTGGCTCAAAGTATTGATTATGCCATCTTTGCATAATCAATACTTTCATGTAGAACTTAAATGAAAAATTTGTTTAACTCGTGAGAGGGTATCTACGACGACATTATTCGTCAACCCTTGGCATGAACATTTTTCTGATTTACTTAATGTGACAATATGTGTCTGCGGCGTTGTTCGTGGAGGGCATACCCTACAAATATCATGCAAAATCTAAGTTACCGAGCGAGTGGCGCAATGGTTAGAGAGGCGGCGCTTAAAGCGGAAGGTGGAACCGAGTTCGAAACTCAATAGGGGCAGGATGGGCAAAGTGAATTTTCACATGATTACGATCGGTGATATTGATGAACACAACTTTGTGAACTCATGGGCCGATCCATCTTTCATGGCATTGTGCAGGGTTACATAGAGCTATGCAATGCAATGCAAATGTGAATGGGTTGAATGAATTTGTGTGAATGTAAAAAAGTATGGAAGTATTAGCCTTCAAGGGACTAGTCCACTGGCTGATCAATACTTTTTTATAATAAAAAAAACGTTATCCCTGTTGAATGGAAATAGTCCGTGAAAATTATCACGGCACAGTTATGATACAAGTTTAAATACTAAATTGGCAGCAACCAATTTAGTATTTAAAACAAAATTATGTTTAAAAACAAGAGCTAAATTGGTATGAAATCAATGAATCCTGATGGTCAATACTGTTATCAACTGCTCAAGACGCAAAGATGTTATGTCCAGGTGACCAGCTCCATCAGTAAATCACAAGATTTCAAATCCGATTATACAATAACCAGTCAAAATATTATGTCACGAAAATATTCAAAAAGCGACAAGAAAATCTTTATTCGATTAAAATTCACTCTGCACCTCGCACCCGACAAAAAAAAATTTCCGTAACACTTTGCAAAACGTTTTGATTAATTTATCATCAATCAAAAATTATATGAATGGAATGAATATTTAAAATTTTAATTAAAAAAATTAAAAATGAAATAAGGAAATCTTGGTACCGCACAACTGCGTGTGCCTTTCGGATGTCTAACTTACTTAATAATTAAAAAGGATATCAATTTATTATTTATTGATTTACTATAAAAACAAAAATCTAAAAATTTCGATTAAAGGATTTCTTTGAGTTTAGTGTTAAGGGATTTACGTATATATATATTTATATACGTAGATACAATATAGTATTATAGGGAGCTGCAGAGAGATTTGTTTGAGAAATGGTTTTCCTTCGATATAATGGAATAATAAATAAGATATTTCCCTGGTAGCTCTTTTAAAGATGATAGGACAAATAAATAAATCAATTTTTTTGTACGTTAAAACATAAACTCACTTGTTGTGTTGTCAATATTATAAGGGGAGTAGTTGCTTGGACATGGTTACGACAATTAGGCGAAGTTCGGGCATTCAGGGGCAATACAGGCATAACTGGTCATTGTCATTGAACGATGTGGGCTATTTGATTGTAGTCCATAGCTAGATATGGAGGTAGAGCTAAATTTTAACGTGTTCTCCACAAAGCTACAAATAAATATCGAGCTAAAAAAAATGTGTAGAGATTCATTTTTGACATGCCTAATTTGACGTGTCTTTTGGTTTTAATGATGTTATGTTTTCAAATTTTTGAGATTTTATTTTAGATTTTGGTGCTTTTTAACCATTATTTTTATCTTCTTCACTTTTGTGTGGTAAGCCGAAATCATGTACATTATCGAAATCATCAATTTCGACATACTCCATTTTACTCAAATATATTATCATATTTTAAAAATATAAAGCAAACCATGAACGCGTAATACTAAGTGTGTTGCTTTGGTAAATTTTTTTCAAATTACAACAATTGCATAGATATAAATTTTAAAAAAATTTAGCTAAGTGTACGTTTCCACCAAAAAGGTTGTTCTTTTTACAACGTGCCAAAACTCCAAAACTTCCTATAGGATACAAGCCCGATTGTCACCAATATTTTTTCATTTTCTTGTCCATCTATTTTTGAAAGTATTGGTAATCGGTACACTATAAAATTTTAGTTAGTAATAAAACAAACACTTTCTATGCTATTTTCTCACAAACACAATCAAGTTTAGATGGACAAATGTGAGAGAGTATCTGCGTACTTGATGCAACAATCAAGCTTGTAATACATTCGTGTTGGTTTTGCGTGCCTCACACGGATAGTATACATTCACAAAAAAGTTGTGTCGACACAAAATTTGTAACCTACACATAAAAAAAATACTAAGAATTTGTAGAAAATACAACCGATTTGTAAAGGGTGGTTAAATTTCAAGGGCTGATGTTGATTTTGAATAAAACACAAATTATTTAGGAAATTATTGTCAATTCTTTTTATTATGATAATATGGTATGGTTCAATTATGTATGGTACAAAATATCGGCTAAATGGCCGCCGCGACCTCGGCGGCACACCTCCATCCGATGGTCCAAATTTTCGATGACGCTTAGGCATAATTGTGGTTCTATGCCGTTAATGTGCCGAATCATCTCATCCTTTAGCTCTTGAATTGTTGCTGGCTTATGGACGAACACATTTTCTTTCAAATAACCCCAAAGAAAGAAGTTCAACGGTGTCAAATCACATGATCTTGGCGGCCAATTGACATCGCCACCACGTGAGATAACACGACCATTGAATTTGTCGCGCAAAAGAGCCATTGTTTCGTTAGCTGTGTGGGAAGTGGCACCGTCCTGTTGAAACCATATATCGCCCACATCCATATCTTCCAATTCGGGCCATAAAAAGTTCGTTATCATCTCACGATAGCGAACACCATTCACAGTAACTGCCTGACCGGCCTCATTTTGGAAAAAATACGGTCCGATGATGCCGCCAGCCCATAAACCGCACCAAACAATCACTCTTTATGGGTGCATTTGTTTTTCGACAATCACTCTTGGATTATGATTCGCCCAAATGCGGCAATTCTGCTTATTGACGTTATTGTTATTTTTACATTGGTACTAAAATATAAAATTTCCTCTAGGAAATTTTATGGACCACCCTTTGTTTATTTGATAAATTTCATTATCATGTATTTTTGTTGCGATTAAAATTAAATAAAAGCAATTTATTTTTTTATAAAAACTGAAAGCCATTTATTTTTGATTAAACTTTAAACATTTTAGATTTGAAACCATTTCCAATGAATTTTTATGAAAAAAATCAATGTCAAAAATTGAAAACATCCAAATACATAAAATGTCAATACACATACATAAAAAATTTTCCCATTGTAAAATTAACAAGGAACTTTTCAGTCGAAACCTAGAATAGCCATTAGTACAAATCGGTTGTATTTTGCTAAAAATCCGTTGTATTTTTTTGTAAATCTAGGTTACAAATTTTGTGTCGAGACACAATTTTTTTGTGAATGTATGCTATCCGTGTGAAGCGCGTTGTAAAAATAACAACTTATTGGTGGGAACGTACACTAAATTGAATAATTTTTTAAATTTACCTAAAGTCGTATTTTATTTGATTTTGGTACTGGAATTGGATTTGGAATTCATTTAAACAGGTTTTAATTTTTTTTTTAGAATTGGATATTATTTTGAAAGTTTGGTATTTTTACATTTGATGTAACGTTGTGTATTTTTACATTTGATTTTTCAAATAGTTTCTTTTGGTAATCATCAAAAATTTTAAATTTTTACCAATATATAATTTTTTATTAATATTTTAATTAATTTTTCAAGCAACGGAGAAAAGATAAATAATGTTATAAGAAAACCATAGTCAGTATTATTTAAATCGTCAATTTCGGCTTAGATTTAATAACGTACAATCAAAATTTGTTAAATACAGATTTGATAATTACAGTTTCTCAAGAAGACAATGGTCTGTATTATTAAAAGTTCATCTTGATCCATTTCAATTATCTAAATGATTTCACTTTCCAATACTAAATAATTTAAGCACTAAAATACTGATTAAATAATCACATTCAAGATTTAATAAAATATTGCTAACTCAAAATGAATGTCAAAATAATAAAATAACAACAATAACCAACTTATAGAAATCAAAATATGAGATGTGGCGCACCTGGTATTCAAGATACTAACTAAAAAGAAGTATTGGAATTACAATACCATCAATAGAGAAAGATTTCAACCAATTCCAAAAAAGAATTCGATATATGGGATTGTTGTTGTAAAAAATCAAATAAAATACGACTTAAATTAAATTGTATTTTTGGTTAACGGAATTCCCACTTGCTGTCAATTTTTTAAATTTTTATTTTTCAAAGATTGGTAAGCGTATTATGCGGATTTTGACATTCGTGTTTTCAAAATAAATTTGTTTGTTTTTTTTTTTTTGTGAAATTGTTACAACGAAATTATTATAATTATATAGGTAAATATATTTATAATTCTAGATATTTAAATATTAAACTGCGAACGAGTTGGGTGTGCTTCGGCCTTAAAACAGATGGCATAGATTAAAAACAAAACGTAACATATTTAAATGTTTGCAATTATGTGCAAAGAAAGCCATTCAAAATCACTCATAATTTATATATATATATATATATATATATATATATATATATATATATATATACAGGGTGGCTAACACCAAATGTTACTGACTTCACTCTGCTGTCATTTGTGTAGTTGTCATTTTCACGCGTCAATTTTTTGGCAGATTGAAGTTTGGTTAGTTGTTTACATGTGGTCAACAAATAATTGTTCTAAATTAATATCTGAATAAAAAAATCTTAATGGAATTCAAACGTAATAGTGTAATTGCACTGTATTTGGGTGGAAATTCACAAACAGCAATAGTTCGTCAGCTCCAGCATTTGAATGTGAATAAAATGTTTGTGTATCGAACCATAACTCGATACAACGAAACTGGTAGCATCGCTAAACGCAACAGAGGCGGTCCTAAAAAGACAGCAACATCAAAAGAAATGATACGAAAGGTGAAGAAACGAATCCAACGAAATCCTCGACAAAGTGCCAATCAATTAGCCGCACGTCTACATGTTTCACGATACAGCATTCAAACAATATTGAAAAATGAACTACACTTGAAGCCCTACAAGATACAAAAAGTTCAAGATCTTACGGAGGCACAAAAAAAAGTTAGGCTTGAAAGAACACGAGCATTGAAGGCCTTGGCCGAACCAGATGAGATTCCAAAAATTGTCTTTTCTCATGAGAAAATTTTCACCATTCAACAGTATGTGAATAAACAAAATGATCGTGTTTGGTTAGAGCACAAGTCCAACGATAATTTGGACACAAGAGCTGCCATGCGCAAGCAATCACCACCTTATGTTATGGTTTGGGCTTCAGTTACTGCAGATGGACGCACTCCTCTGGTTTTAATCGAACATGGGGTCAAGGTAAACCAAGAGGTGTACCGCCAAAAGATCCTAAACGATGCTTTGCTACCTTGGGCACGTAAACACTTTGGTACGAACCGTTGGACATTCCAACAGGACTCGGCACCGTCACACAAAGCTCGAGCGACACAGCAATTTTTACAAAATTGCGTTCCGCGGTTGATTTCGTCGAAATAATGGCCACCATATTCACCAGACTTGAATCCCATGGATTTCTCCATATGGTCCATTTTGGAGAGTAAGGTGTCCACTAAAAAATACGAAAGTGTTGATGCATTGAAGTCAGCTCTTGTTCGAGAATGGAATACATTTCCGCAAGCCCACGTTCGGTCAGCATGCAATGCTTTCTATGGAAGACTGGATCAAATAATCAGAACCAAAGGAGGTCATATCGAGCAGTAACATGTTTTTCATAAAATGTAATATGTTTTCAACATATTCCACGAAATTTCAATAAAAAATAATCAAAATTAAAAAAATTACAGCGTTTTCATTTGGTAACACTTGGTCTCAGCCACCCTGTATATATATATATATATATATATATATATATATATATATATATATATATATATATATATATATATATATATATATATATATATATATATATATTATACTTATACCCTAACATGATGGGTCGTATTTGACCACTGGTTTAGTTTTTCTGCCTTAGCGGCTGACTTTGACTGACTGCCATGTCGGACTCGTTGACCCCCACAACCAGGCTGACCCGTGTTTTTTGATGATTCCGTTGATGGTATTTCAACCGGTGGTGTTTCGCCCGTTCGATTGTTCGTTGCTTCGAATTGTATCGATGGTGAAATAGGTAATGGTATCTTTGCTTTTGTTGTGTGTAGGTGTATGTTGTTTCTTCGATATTTTCTACCATGCGGCGTTTTGACTATCACCGATCTTGGATTGGCAAAATTGTTCGCGTTTGACGGCTGAATAATTGCTGAACCGATGAACCCAATGTTTCGTTGCGTGGAGTATGCCGAAGTAATAGCATTGCTAAGTATGGATCAGTTCCGTCTTTCCAGCAGCGCTTTAATATTCCCTTTACAGTTTGAACATTTCTTTCTGAAAATCTGTTTGACCAAGGATAATGTGGTGACGATATTTGATGTTTAAATTGCCATTTTGACTTTCAATACTTCGGGTAATCCATGAACTGAGAACCACTGGCTTATTAGTAATATTATCTCTGCCGACGTTGATGATTTTAATTTTCTAAAATCAGTAGTGGTCCGCCAACAGTGTAATCGCCCCCCCTTGAACTTGACAACTACCAGTTGAAATGGGTATTCAGGTATCTCTCGCAATAATAATGGCTCCTTGGTATTTGCCCTTTAGGTCTGTTGACAAACTGCACGTCACTCTACATAGTTTTTTGCATCCACGCTTAGTCCATTCCAAAACAATGTTTGTCGTAATCTGCGCAATGTTGTAGAAATGCCAGTGTGGTCCGCATGTTCCTCAGTCATTATTAATTGGATCATTGCTTTTGGCACGATTATTTTAGCAGTAATCCCTCTTCGTATGTAATTTCCTGTATATAGGGTGCATACGCCCTGATCATCTTTGATATTTTGTCCTCTTCAGCCGACCATTTTCCCATGATTGCTATTCTTAATGTCTGTAGCTCATCATCACTTTAATAGCGACTGCTATTGGTATCGCTGTTCCTTTGATATACTTTATCTTTGGTGAATATTGTAATACATCGAATAGTATACGCTGCAATCTCAATTGTGCGTTTTGTATGGGATTTAGGAAGATCGTCTCCAAAGGTTTGTGATCCGTTTCAACGCTTAATTGTTTTCTATATACGTACTCATGGAATTTTTGGCATCAAGAACGAATAACCAACACTTCTTTTACTATATACTTACTGCTCGCGTCTACAGATAGCTTTACCGGCTCATTTACGTCGTAATACGCTAGTACCGGTGTGTTTGTCTGTACCTTTTTTATTTTTTCGAATGCCCTGGTGTGCTCTGTTTCCCAACACCACGCTGCTGCTTTATGTAGCAATTTCCGCAATGGTTCTGTTAAATTGTATGTCAAAAATGTATCTTAGCTCGAGCTGCGTACCAACCTTTAATACTTAAATGGCGTTTCAATAACCGGTGTTCGAGTTTTTAAAAAACTCTCTCTCCCTCTATCTCTCTCTGTATATATATATATATATATATATATATATATATATATATATATATATATATATATAGCATTATTTCTGGCCAAGCATCTGAGAAGAGTTACGCGCCAAAAGAAAATTAATGATGATAAAAATTAATGAAGCCAGTAATGATGACGTGATTTCGAAGCCAATACATGCAATATTTTTAGGTCTGTATACGTGGTCTGTATACGTGGTGGTCGCCTATATACCGACTATTTGGCCACTAGACGGAGAAATAATCAAAAAAAAACTATCAAGGAAGTTGAAGATTTTCAAAATTGTTGGATAGTCTTATTTAAGGATATTTGGATTGATAAATATGAAAAAACGCCAAAGGAACTTTCTTTCACCCAATTCGTTTCCAGATACAACGTTACTACCGACAAAAGAATTATTACGATACGCAAAACGCCAAAAATTATAAGACATAGAAATTGTAATATGACAAAGGACTAAGCGGATTACAAACGAAAAATAGTCACATTGCATATTCTATTCCGACTCAAAGAAACTGATGGGAATAAACTTATGGGTACGGAGCAATAAAAAGAGTTCGAGGCAGATTAAGATACACCTAAGACGTATCATAAGGATATGATCCAAATTCTGAGAGATCTGGAGTCGCATGTAAATTCCGATATGTAGAATAAAACAATGGGGTAAGTTGGGTGCGAGAATAACAAATGAAAACCCATTTGAGCTTTAGCACTATTTCATAGCCGTTATAGCTAAATGCAGCAAGACATTAACAGTTATATTAATTATGGAAATTTTCAACAGAGAAATCAATGGATACTTGTCATTTCAAAGTCAACTCAGGATCCAATTACACAATTATATCAGAACCGTCCATCGGCGCTATAATTAAGAGATTTCAAACATAATCCGATCCAATAGCCGATTTGTCGGCACATGCTACTATTTGTGGCCACCGAAAAAATAACTAACATTTAACTAACTTACCAGTTCATATCAGTTCATTTACTACCACGACGAGTGCCACCAGGGAATTTCAGAGTATGTGGATTAGAGTGAGTGCGGGCGACACCGGTCGTTCTGTCAACAAAGCGTTTTCCGTGCATGCTTTTCTAAGTCCGCCAGCAACCCATAAGTTGTCTACAAAGCCATAAGGGTCGATATATTTGCCAAGTTAAATTTGGCCCAATCCTACCAGCAGCTTGAAATGTATGAAGATTTTCATACATTTGCTTTGTGAAATTTCAGGGGTCAAGACAATAGGTTAAGACCATCTGAAATTCACCTCTACCAATGGATAAAGGCAAACTTCAAGCTTCTGGAGTTTTTAAATGTTTACCAAGCACTCGTTAAAAGGAAAGCTACAGTTGCAGCGCCGCACTGCATCAACTTCTTCATGACAACATCAAGTAGTCGTGGTCCAATGTTCAGCAGAGAAGATTTGACGAGCTGAAATCTGCCTTTCATCGAACAATGTTCTCATACCATACAATGTGAACTTACCATTGCTGTTGGTATGTGATACCTCCCCATAAGGCATTGGGGTGGTCCTGTTACATAAGGTAAGTTCTAATAAACGTGCAATTGTTTTTTCTCCAGGACCCTCACATTGATGCTCCAAGCATCATTTGAAGGAAAATCTTTCTGAATGAGTACTATTATTCGCTAGGGAAGGAGAATAGCAATGCAAATGCCCTTAGTCGGCAGTCTAAGATAGCACAAATAATTAACGAAGAAGAGGAGGTAATCCTGGTTGAATCACTCGAACGTCCAATTGATCTGGCAAAAAATATCGCAAAGAAAAACCCAAAACGAAGAAAAACCCCGTTCGAACATTGTCTTACCGTCTTCCATTAGGCCAGCGCCAAAAAACGAGAACAGG